>JAVLUX010000019.1:29957500-30507500 GCA_032164185.1 Moxostoma hubbsi
CAGCATGTAACTTGTTCTTTACCGTTTCCTCTGCAGACATGAATCACTGAATCAGACACTTCAAATCATGTGGCTTGTTGTGCTCAGATTTGCAACATCTAGAGTCCAGAATATCAAAAAACATGGGAGTAGGCCCTTTTGAACTGGGCCAGTAAACACTTTACTTTACTTTACTTTACTTTACATAATGTCCATCCATTAGTCTGCCCGTCCATCCATCTGTCTGTCGGTCAAATATGGGTGATATTCCATTTACATTATACAGATTGTATTGTTGCCGTCTGAAACAGGCGAGGCCCAGTCTGGGTGTGGTAGTGAAATCTCTTCCTCTCGTTTATCTTAATTGGCTCAGCTCGTTTTTCTATCAGCGAATGTAAAGAATCTGACTAAATGTGCTGGAATGCATCACAATACACAATGAACACAAGCTGGTCAAGCCAGCATTTGAGCCATATATGGTGCACATGGGGACTGAACCAGCGGCCTATATTGTTGGGCTGTGCTGATCTGTTCTCACAGAGTGGGCGGCACTCGGGCTGTTTACACTGGGACAGACTGCAGCGATAAACACTCACACTTTTGGCATGTAAAATAAAACAATAACGAGAAGCTTCTCGTCCTAACAGGACATACTGTCACGCATGTATATGCTCGCACGGATGCTCACATGCTAAAGCAGTCCCACAATCACAAGTGCTTGTATAAGCATGCACGCACACACAGAATATTTATTTCTTTGTCTTGTAGCCACTACTTTCAAAAAATGCACCTTGTGTTTGATAGAAGAACTTAATATATTAGAATGATCAACTAACTGTTGCACCGTATCTTACATCCGACAGATTTGAATAAGAAACCTGAAAGTGTAAGTATGTCATTTTTAAATGTTAAAATATTTTCTCCTGTCCCAGCTTATTATGCAGTAAAAAAACATGCGTAAGCCATTTGTACTCTAAGTTGATTTCCCCCGAAAGTGTCTCTGCGGTGCTATCAAAACATTCTTCTGTTTGTTATGCGTCCCGACCTCCTGCCACAGCAACACTAAATGCGTTTACATGCACTTACTCCGATTATGCAAACACATTCTACCTACAACATGCACATAAAGGCAGCTAAATATTTATCCATACAACTCCAGTGGTTAAATCCAAGTCTTCAGAAGCAATATGATAGGTGTGGGTGAGGAACAGACCAGTATTTTAGTACTTTTTTACTATAAATTCTCCTTCCTGCCCAGTAGGTGGTGATATGTACAAAGAATGTGAATCTGCAAAAACTAAAGTAGAAGAACGTGAAAGGGAAAGTGGAGATAATATTGATCTGTTTCTCACCCACACTTATCATACAGTATAACTTCTGAATATATTAATTTAATAACTGGAGTCTTATAGATTACTTTTTTGCAGGGGCGTAGATTCTGGAGGGAATGGGGGGAGGTAACCCCCCAATAATCAAAACACATTTTCATTCAAATCTTCCTTCATACTTCCACTAGAATATATAGTCCTTGATCTTCTAGCAAACTAAGGTTCATCGTTCGGTAAGTGTTCACTAAGTGTTTTCCTCTGTGGTTTTGTCTCACACTGAGCTAACTCAGTTAACCTGTATTCTGCGGTCTTGATGTGTTGCATAAACACGATTTAGGTGCATTAGCAGTCAGTGTATGTGGCGATATCCTGTTCTCACTCAACAAACCTGTACTTTCACACTCACATTAGGCACTTACATAATTTCACTTAAGACATTTACACAGAAAACTGCACAGACTATATAGCATGAAAAACAAATCAATGTGGGAAAGAAAAGAGGACACAGTGTTCTATCCCCACACCTGTCCTCATGCTGCGGTATGTACTTTACTCTTGTTCAGGTGTATTGCTCAGGCAAAGAATGTGTGTTGTGAGATTTATTAGCTCAACTTCAAAGACATGCTGACTAAACAATGACACTCCTACTGGAGCGTAACCAGGACATGCTCTATCTCTCTATCCCTCTCTCTCTCTCTCTCTCTCTCTCTCTCTCACTCTTTCTCTTTCTCATTTTTGTGAATGACAAAGCTAGTGATTGACAACTCTCTCTCACACACACACAACACTGATGGGTTGTGCTTGTACATGTGACTGTATGGATACTGTTTTTTTCCCCTTTAGAGCTGTAAAACTTGTTTAAATAAAACTACACTAATTTCTAATTGGATGAGCCATGTTTAAAATGCAAAAAAGCGCACACCTCCTGTGTCAACAGATTGCATGTAACAATATGCAGTACATCCACTGAGCACTTTATTAGGAACTTATTCATGCGATTATCTAAACAACACAACAACAGTAGAGGCAGCAGTGCAGTTCATAAAATCATGCAGATATGTGTCAGGAGCTACAGTTAATGTTCACATCAACCATCAGAATGGGGAGATAATGTGATCTCAGTGATTTGGACCGTGGCATGATTGGTGGTGCCAGATGGGCTGGTTTGAGTATTTCTGTAACTGCTGATCTCCTGGGATTTTCATGCACATCTCTCTAGATTTTACTCCAAATGGTGCCAAAAATAAAAAACATCCAGTGAGCAGCAGTTCTGTGAACAAAAATGCATTGTTGATGAAAGAGTTCAACGGAGAATGGCCAGACTGGTTCGAGCTGACAGAAAGTTTACGGTAACTCGGATAACCACTCTGTATAATTGTAGAGAACAGAATAACATCTCAGAATGCACAACACATCAAACCTTGAGGCAGATGGGCTACAGCATCAGAAGACCACGTTGGACACTTTATTATGACCATAGTCCTCTTAATAAAGTGCTCAGTGAGTGAATTATAAATTATACAATACATTTGTCTTACGGAGTTTCCCATTTTCTCTCTTTTTACTCTTACTGCTGTCTGGAAGAAATGATTGATACTTACAAATCACAAACACTAATGCCTCATTTGGTGTGAGTTCAGGGTTTTAAACTCCACACAGCTTTCTAGTATGCTTTCAATTGCCTGATGTGTGTGGAATTTATCCAACCTCTGTCAGAAGTAGTATGTGTGTAAGGAAGACCGTTTTCCAGAATTTTTAAATGACAAATTTAGATACGTGAAAAAATTCTTTCAACAGATTCAGATGATAATCATGTCTGAACTTGCACAGAGCTGTTGACAACTCTGAGACGTTCACTAGATCAGCGGTTCTCAACTCTTGGGTCACAGGCAAAAAAATTGTACAAACAGAAACCTGACCAAGTAAAGAAGTGTATCCTTATTGTCTAGTGAGGTCTGGAGGGTATGATGGGTATGTTCTTGTTTTTTGTTTGTTTTGTTTTTTGCAAAAATAATCCCAAATTTTATATTCTGGTGAGTGGAGAAAAGCATACGTAGAGAAGCATATGTATAATTTAACCAATGGCTAAAGCATTTCTAAAAGACTTAGAAAAGCCTTCAAACCAAACATGTTCTTGTGCCGTTAAAAGCAAGACACAGTGCAACAAAAAGAGTTGAATGCAGCTGTCTTGAGATGCATTTTTAACAGTTGAAGATCTGTTACACAGCATCTAAAACATGCAGCGCTCCTGTGAGAGATGCTAAAAACACATGTTAACCTGTTGCAAAGACATCCATCTAACTCATGTTTATGTAGGAAAAATGTGTCCACATCACACAGCACTAGTTACCTCTCAAACAAGTTGCCTTTAGTTTCAATTGATTGTAGGTAAATATCCACTTTATTCAGAGCTCTGTTTGTTTTCTTTGGTCTTAAGTATCCTAATACTGTTTTACTAAGTGGAAAACTGTTCCAAATGAATTGTTGTGCGTGAGAGCTGTCCAAACAAATTGGAATTGATTCAGACCGTTTTGCAAACCTATTTGGCCAAATTACTGAAAAGAAAAGTTAAAAGAGTGATTAATTCGCAAATCGGTATTGCTAGTTTTGTACACACATGGCATGATTGCTGAAATATTCTCAGGGGAAAAAGTTTCTCAGGTCAGTCGAAGCACTCATGAGCCATGTTTCCACTATCGGGCCAAATGAGGCCATACTAGTGCATGCCAGGGCCAGTTGCATTCCCACTGTCACTTCTGGGGCTTCATAGTGCCTTCTCTGGGCTTCCTCTGAGCCACTGGCCAATGGCCTTTACCCCGCCGAGTACCCTTGGGCCAAGGCACACTGGGGATTGAGGCGGGGTTAATGTCAGACGTGTCAGGTCTGAGGTTTCAGTACCAAGATTGTCTAAATTGCCAGGTTGTGTATCTAGCGCTGTACAGGTTGCAGGCACAGTACAAATCAGTTAAAACACACAATGGACAAAGCAAGAACTTTCCATGGTTCAAGATCATTGACGTTGTTAGTGGAAAGACCACTCAGGACACCATAGCAGTTACAGTCGATGAGTTGTCAATGCAAACTTATCTTGCTTGCTAGCTAATGTTTACATATGATATCAACTCGATATTCTAAATAATTAGATAACATGATCCCTCAGCTTGAGTTTTCCTCTTCCTTGTGAAATGGGTAGGGTGTGTGATGTTGGCACCAGGGCGGCATATTAAGGATGGGTTTCAGGGCATGGTACTCAAAGTGAGTACAGCCGTACATCTGCAGGCACCATTGGTTCTGATAGCAGGTAAAAAACAATTCTGAAATCAAATAATGTATCTAGCTATTCTATCGGGAAGACACACAGGCTTGAGTGAGGTTTAAGATGCCATTTATTTGATTAATGTAGAACAGAAAAATAATGTCTCTCTTTGGCGTAGGCGTCTGGCAGTCCGAGGGAGTTGTACTCGGAACCATCATATCCTGCCGGAGGTAGGAGGCAGGGGCGAGGAGCCTACCCCTGTGCGGGACGGGGCTCAACTGGTGGTGGTGGGGTGGTGGAGGTTGCCATGTTAGCGCACTGAAACAGCAATGTGATAGATTGTGAGCAGACTTATAAAGCAATGGCTTACCTGTGATTGGCTAGGAATTACCCAGCTAATAGTGTGATGATGTACAACTGCTAGTCTTCCTGCTAGAACTACGCTGCGCTCACATTTACTTTGCATAATTTTTCATAGTTTGGATTGCATATTACACTTATCAAGATGAAAACTACTCTAAGATCTTTTGTTGTTCACATGTTGTGCCTTCAATCAAACTCTACAGTATTTTGGTGCAAATTCCTTTGCCACTTGCTAGAAGTTAAAAGCCAAATTAGACAGATGCCAACATGGACATGCCCTCATCCTCAAAAAATATTATCAAAACCCAGACTTTGGTTCTGCCACTTGACGTCCAAATGTAAAATCTGGGTCCTGAAGGATACCACTGATCTAGAGATACGTGCCCATATCAACAGTGTTGTGTGTGAACGCTATAATACAGACTCACAAGTGATTATCTGTGACAATACACATGCTATTTTTACTCAGCAGCATCAGATGACAATGAGATTACTGTGATGTTGAACATGAAACAACCCATTGAAGACCGGTCTGGAGGCAGGTGCCCTCTTGTACCTGTGTGCTTGGGAAACGATGCCTATCAGCAGCTGTTTGGTGCCCACTCATTCTCGGAAAAGCCGGAATGGGGTGGGAGGAAGTTGGATAAAATTATTCAGAGATTCATTGATTGTGTGGAGGAATTTCTTTTTGGCTTCTGCTCCTGGTGGCGTTGTTACCAATGACAGAAAACACAAACCCTCTGGCTAAGTAAGTTTAATGCACAAAGTTTCTTGATGCCAACATCTTGAGCGACAGCTACCATGGTTTAATGGTTTAGTGATAATTGTGATGTTTTTTAGAAATATATGTTTTTTCTGGGGACTTTTTAGCCTTTAGAGGTATGGGCTGTAAAGTTGGATCCAGAATACTTTCCAGTATGATGAGCTGGTGCGTATCACCTAATTTTCCAGACAAATGTTATATTTTGCGCTGATGGTTTGCAGAATTAATATAAACATGGTAAAATTGAGAGAAGGCTACTACACTCATATTTTGGGTTCTATTTAAAAAAAGAAATAACTGAACTTTGCCAGCATGGCAGTGTTGTCCGATTTCCCCAACTCTTTACTCTTATGAGCCAGTTATTTTGAATCTATAGCAAGAAACATATAGCGCTACCAATGTACTCTGAATAAAAAAAAGGATTGACTTTAGGTAGCCAATTATTTTTCATCTAAAGCACAAAACATACAACTTAACCAACTTTCTGTATTCTGAAACTAATGACACTCTGGACATTTCAATGAATCATAAACATTCCAGTGTGAGAAATGAAGAGTCACCCCCAAAAGAATGACTCTTAAGGCCTCTGCATATTTCCTACAAATAGCAACGACAGAACGAAATGGCGTGACGTCATTTAGAACAAAATCTGGCCAAAAAGAAAGTGTTTCTGAGTTTGTTTAGGTGGTCTGTAACAGCTCGCCTGGTCGAACTTTTAGGAAATCTTCTTACCGGCTGCTAAACACCTTACTGCCATTGGTCCACTTCATTAATATTTGTGACCTGAAGCTCCACCTACCTTGAGGTGGACAACTAATTCCCATTCACAACATTCAGTCAGTTAAGATCAGTCAACATGAACATACCGGCATGTAGCTATTAGTAAGTTGGTGCAAATGTATCTATATCTTGTATGATCATTCACGTAGAGACGTTTTCCAAGACCATGTCATGCAATTTTTTTAATTAGTCTACAAAAGCTATCAAATCTACTCAAACACTCTTAAGTGCCCATTCACTCATGTGCCATCTGCAGCCGAATGCCATTCACACATCTGCCCATAGTAAGATATGCCTATCATATTTTGCCCATTAACACTCTTTTTTATACCCATCTTTACAGTAGTATCAGTATCATCATAAATTACAATAACAGAGTGTAATCGGCAGAGGTGGGTAGTAACTAGCTACAATTACTTAGTTACATTTACCTGTTTAACTTTTTGGGGAAGATTACTTTAAGCATAAATGTGGGTAATTTTTACTCTAATTCAAGTAAATTTACTTTTACTTCTTTATAATGGGTGGCTTCATTACTTTACTGTTTTAAATTTTAATTCATGCATAATTTATAGAGAGATTATTGAATGGGACTTTTATGAGAGTGGAAGTTCACACAGCTGCAGGTGATGCTACAGACTGTCACTCAAGCCAAGTCCATCACTGCTGCAGCATCAAGCTCTTCAAAGTGAAACACTTTCTTCGCTTCGCACAGTGAAAAGTGTAGTTTGGTCATGCAACACCATTTTACACCAAGTAAGATTTCGCAGGAAATTGCATACATATGACATTTGCCAGTGCGTGTTGATGTCATATCTGTACACAGAGAAAATAAGATACTGTAGTGTGTGTATGGGAGTAGCGTGAACATGAAAGTTTGTTGTCACAACGAACAAGAAAAATTGATCCTGGATCATTAAAAATGGCAAACCTCCATTGTAAAACCCAGAACAGACCAGGGTCTACAAGCAAAAAGTTTGTAAAACCTGAATCAGAGGTGGTGATCTGAAAGAATTTAAAAGTGACCCAGAGATGGCTTTTTTCTTACTCAACAGGTAAGATATTTTATTGATATGGTTTAGGTATAATTGTGTAGTCACACACGTAAGTGTGTGTGTGTGTGTGTGTGTGTGTGTGTGTGTGTTTAAATACAATAATAATACTGTAATCGGTGCAGAACTTTTCTCTTGCTAGCAAACGTGTTTATTTTTCTTTATCACGGCAATCATATATATAAATAAATCCTTAAGTTCTTGGCTTGCAAAAGACATGTGAGTCTTGAAATGATGTGACTACTGGTTGGTAACAACGACAACCTATAAATGAGTTATTACCATGGTCTATTTGGTCTAAAAGGGACAGTTCACCCAAAAATTAAAATTCTCTCATCATTTACTCAACCTCGTGCCAGATATGTATGACTTTCTTTCTTCTGCTCAACTAAAATGAAGATTTTTAGAATAATTTATCAGCTCCTTTGGTCCATACAATGCAAGTGAATGGGTGCCAACATTTTAAAGCTAAAAAAAATCACATTAATCAGCATAAAAGTACTCCACTAGACTCCAGTAGTTAAATCACTATCTTCAGAAGTGATGTGAGAGGTGTGGATAAGAAACAGATCACTTTCACATTATTCTTCTTTTGTTTGGCAGAGAGAAGAATGTCTAACAAAAAATGAAAAATATTTTCTCAACCACACCTATCATATCACTTCTGCTAAAGATTTAACCACTGGAGTCTCAGGATTGTTCCTGCATTTGCTTTTTGGAGCATCAAAGCTTTGGCACCTATTCACTTGCATTGTACTGACCTACAGAGCTGAAATATTCTTTTAAAAATCTTAATTTGTGTTCTGCAGAAGAAAGGACCTCATACACACCTGGGATGTCATAAGGGTGAATAAATGAGAGAATTTAAATTTTTGGGTGAACTACCCCTTTAAAGGGATAGCTCAGTCATAATTTAATATTCAGTCATCATTTCCCTACCCTCATGTTGTTCCAAACTCGTGTGACCCTTTGTATTCTGTGGAACACAAAATATGTAAGACAGAATGTTAGGGACTGACAGTCTCAGTCACCATTCACTTTCAAAATATATATAGAAAAAATCATTAACTGAAAGTAAATGGTGATAGAATAACATTCTGTCTAAAATCTACTTATTGTGTTGCATGGGAAAAAGAAAGTCAAACGGGTTTGGAACAACATGATGGTGAATAATTATAGAATTTCCAATTATAATATTAACAATAATAATTCTGTAAAATGTTAAATATGTATTATGTAATGGAATATAAGGGAGTTAACGTCCGTTCTGTAATTTGTGAAAGTAAATAATTTCTCACTACTTGAGTACTCTTTAATTGGATACGTTCTTATTCTTACTCAAGTAATTATATATGTTTTTTACTTCTACTTGACACAGAAACCCAGAGACAATGATGTTGTTGAACCTGAAGGCAGGCGTTTATTGACACACAACACAAACAGTGAAAACAGATGAGAGGTGAATAAGCAGTTCCCCGTCTGTCACTGGCACATCAAATGCCTAGAATTGTTGGCTATACTTCTTGCCCTGCAGAGGTTTTTCCCGCTAGTTCAGGGCAAGCTCGCCAAGGTGGCGTACGCTCCCGTCACATGTCACAACTCGCTCGTCGTCTCCTCGTTTGGAGTCGCTACCTGCCACTCACATCCTGGGCAACCTCAACATGGTAGCGGACGTGCTATCGTGACAGCGTTCACCCAGCGGAGAGTGGAGGCTTCACACCCAGTCGGTCCAGCAGATTTGGGAACGGTTCGGCAAGGCACAGGTAGACCGATTTGCCTCCCAAGAGACCTCCCACTGCCCGCTCTGGTACACCCGATCGGAGGCTCCCCTAAGGACAGACGCGCTGGCACACAGCTGGCCCATGGGACTGCGCAAGTACGCGTTTCCCCCAGTGAGCCTCACTCTGGTGGCCCCTTATTGGCCCTCTCGGACTTGTTTCTCGGATCTCGTACTCCTCGCAACAGCCCCTCCTTGGCGAATTCCCCTGAGGAAGGACCTTCTTTCTCGGGGACGGGATACTCTCTGGCATCCATGCCCAGACCTTTGGAACCTCCACAACTGGCCCTTGGATGGGATGTGGAAGATCTAGCTGGCCTACCACCTGCTGTCGTAGACACGATCAACCAAGCCAGAGCTCCCTCTACCAGGCAACTTTAAGCCCTGAAGTGGCGCTTGTTCGCAAATTGGTGTTCTTCCCAGGCTGAAGATCCACAGAGGTGTGCATTCAGGTCAGCGCTCTCATTCCTGTAGGAGAGGTCGGAGGGGAGGCTGTCCCCCTCCACCTTGAAGGTGTACGTAGCCGCTATCGTGGCCCACCATTACGCAGTAGACGTCAAGTCTTTGGCTAAGCACAACTTAGTTATCAGGTTCCTAAGAGGCGCCCGGCAGTGTCCTCCCGGCCACATCACTGAACCGAGCCACTGTTGTGGCTGAACCTTATTGTTTGCTTCTCAGACAAATCCTGAAAGAACAGATGCATTTCCCTCCCTTCATACCCGTATGTCCGGGGGCGGGACATGCAAATTCTATCTGCCAATTTCTCATTGGCCTTTTCTCAAAGTTCAGAGATGCATTAGACTCTCCAGAGAGACCCCTAGTGTCACTTCTTCGACACAACGTCTCGTTGCCTCCATCAGGGAACAGAGGTTACAACAGTAACCTAGATAATCTGTGCTGATGTGATGAACGGAAACATGATGATGATCCATGTTGATGCAAGTAGTAATAATACTTGGGGTGACAATCACATAGTGGAAGGTAGTTGTAGGAGTGGAGACTTGGAGTTATGGTGGAGAGGAATCGAGGAGAGATCGCAGGAAAGTTGAAGGCAAGTGAGTCTGTATTCTGAGTTGAGACCAGACATGTGAAGGGAGAATGAGGTTTAAGTAGAGGAGCTGATTGACGCAGTGATGAGAGGAAGGTGCAGGTGATCAGTATTCAGGAGAGTGGGAGGGTTGTGTGTATGAGGCAGGAAGGTCAAATGGATCCGTGACATTACCCCCCCTCCATGGACCACTCCAGAGGTATGTGCTTCTCAATGCCTTGGCCGACCCCGTCCGCGAGGAGCTGGATGTTTTAGGTGAGTGTCGTGGAAGTTGGAGTATAGTGTCAAACACATCCAGGATGATATCTTGAGGTATCCATCTTTCCTCTGGACTGCAACCTTCCCAATCTACGAGGTACACGAGACGACCCCTGCAGCATCGGGAGTCCAAGATGTCTCAGACTGCATAGGCCGTTCCATCTTCCAGGATTAGTGGATGGGGGGCTTTGTTGGCTGGATCAGGTTCTGAGGAGTGAGTAGAGAGAGACAGGTGGTGAGGTTTCAAAAGGGAGATGTGGAAGGTAGGGTGAATGCGATATTCAGGGGGGAGTTGGAGTTGGTATGTGACAGGGTTAATTTGTATGGTGATAGTGAAGGGACCAATGTAATGGGGACTTCGCTTTTTGCAAGGGAGGCTTAACCTGATGTCCCTCGTGAAGAGCCACACCATCTGCCCGGGCTGGTAAATAGAAGTTGAAGAGCTCCAGACATCGCCATTGCTCTTCTGGCACCACACTGCCTGTTACAGGTGGTGGTGAGCCAAGTTCCAGACCCTCTCATTCTCTCTAAACCAATGGTAGACCGCTGGGACGTCTGATGGTTCTCTGGACCTGGGGAAAAGTGGAGGTTGGCAGCCAAGTATGCATTGGAAAGGTGTGAGGTTGGTGGAAGGATGACACAGGTAGTTCTGTGCGTACTCGGCCCAGGACAGGAAATTACTCCAACGGTTCTGGCAGTGATGACAGTATGTTCTGAGAAAATTGATTATCTCCTGGATCTTCCTTTCCATCTGGCTGTTACTCTGCAGATGGTGCCCAGAAGAGAGGCTGATGGCCACTCCCATAATAGTAAAGAAGGCCCTCCAGACTCTAAAGATGAACTGGGGGCCTCTGTTGGAGATAATGTCCTCGGGGATACAATTCGGAACACGTGGTTGAAGAGGGTTTCTGTGGTTTCTATGGTGGTGGGAAGACTTTTGAGGGGAATCAGCTTGCAGGCTTTGGAAAACGGACCACGGCCAACAATACACAGGTGAATTTCCCAGAGGATTACAGATCCATGATAAAACCGACCCCTAGGTGTGACCAGGGTCAACGTGGGACAGGCAGCGGTAGGAGTATGCCAGCTGGTAGTTGTCGCAGGGTTCAAGATGTTCCAAGACGAACCTTCTGACATCTCTGTCCATGTGTGGCCACCAGAACCGGTGCTGGATGAGCGAGAGGGTCCTAATGGTCCTGAGGTGTCCAATGCCCAAGGAGGAGTGTATGGAGCCAATGAGTGCCAGACTTTGAGAAGAGGGTACGTAGGTCTTGTTGGCAGGGCAGCCTGGCAGAGCAGGTTCAGTGGTGGCTGTTTCCATGATGCTTTCATCCAGGGACCATTGGACGGGGCTTACTATGATGCAAGGAGGATAATTTTGCTTACCCGGGGAGAGATTTCTGGAGAAGAAGTTGCATGGATTGAGTCTAGATGGTTTCCCTTGCTGCTGAGAAAGGATGGCTCCTACGCCATTAGTAGAGGCATCTACCTCCACAACAAAAGGTCTGCTTGGGTCAGAATGGACGAGGAGTGAAGCAGTGGTGAAGGCGTCCTTAATATGTTGGAAGGCGTAGGAGGCCTCGGGGGTGCAGGACAGAGACATGGGCTTGGACTTGAGAAGGGAGGTTAACGGTCCAGTGAGGGAGCTGTAGTTCCTGATGATCCAGCGGTAGAAGATGGTAAATCCCAAGAAGCATTGGAATTCCTTGATGGTGGTAGGAGTGGGCCAGGATCGCAAAGCTTCTACTTTCCCCTCATCCATCTGAATGCCTTCAGGGCTGATGTTGTAACCTAGGAACTGGAGGGATGTCTGATGAAAAGAACATTTCTCAGTCTTGAGGTACAAATGGAATTCCCTCAGCTTTTCCAACACAAGCGCGACATGCTGTTGATGATCGGTCTCATTTCGGGAGTACACCAGAATTTCACTGATGTAGACAAGGACAAATCGATGGAGGTACTCTCAGTACACCTCGTTCGTGAAGCTCTGGAACACAGAAGGGGCGTTTACCAGGCCATACGTCATCACCCGGTACTCGTAGTGGCCAGTAGGAGTCATGAAGGCAGTCTTCCTTTCATCTCCCTTCTGGATTCGAATGATGTTGTACGCGCTGTGAAGGTCCAGCTTGGTGAAAATTGTAGCCCCTCTCAACAGTTCCAAGGCAGCCGGAACGAGGGGAAATTTATATATTGAACTTGACAGTTGAGGGAGCGTAATCAAAGCAGGGCTGCAGGCCTCTGTGCTTCTTCGCCACTAAGAAAAAACTCAGGGCAGCAGGGGATATGGATGGATGGATGTAGCCCTGCATATACTCCTCCATGGCCTTTTGCTCCGGGTAGGAGAGAGGGTGTATCTTGCTGCGGGGCACTGTCTCACCAGGGAAAAGGTATATTGTGCAGTTCCATAGTCGATGAGGAGGTAGTTGTGAGGTGCGTAGGGGCAGAAGATGTCCTGAAATTGAGAGTAGCAGGAAGGGATCTCCACATAGGTGGAACTAGTAGGGCTTTTGATGGAGGAGATTTCTTGAGAGATGCCGAGGGTTTTGGAGTTGGACGATAGGGGAAACAGGAAGGAGAGCAATGGGGTCCCCACCTCAGGATGTCACCAGTGGACCAGGAGATGACGGGGGAATGTCATATAAGCCATCGACGTTCCAATACAATGTCTGCAGTGGAGCTGTCCATAACTAGTAAGATGAATTCTTCGCTGTGCAAACATCCAACTTGAAGTTTCACTGGGCCCACACAGTGACAAATATTACCTCTGCCAAGGGGCTTGCCGATTATGGAGTGTATCTTGAGGTTGGGGTCACATGGTCGTCCTTGGAGCTGGAGCTGGTGGCAGAGCCTGTCAGAGATGAAGTTACCGGCTGACCCAGAGTCGAGGAGTGTGGGTACTGTGAGAAATAAACCAGAAGCAGTAAGTGTCACACTGGTTAACAATGGAGAGGAACAGACATTTGGAGTGTTAACATGACTCACCAGTGGGCATGGAGAACGAATGGAATACGCCGATATGATGTGTCCCTTACCACCACATTACAGGCACATTCACTGGGTCAGCCGTCATTGGCGCTCTGCCTAGTTCAGCCGAACAGCATCATCTGCATGGGTTCACCATCTGGTTCTGTAGAGTGGACAGAGGGTGGCCACTGAGGAACAGGCAGAGACTGCCAGGTGGGCAACTCCTTGAGGCAATCCTTCATTTGGTTGGTGACGCGGATAGAAAGTTGAATGGTGTCACCAAAGGAACAGAGATGCAGCCGCAGCCTTGGTTTGAGCCCCAGTTGGTAGGTGGTGAGGATAGCGGGCACATTCCATCCAGCTAGAGTGTGGAACTTGAGAGCATAATCCTTGATGGAACCTTTGCCTTGACGGAGATTATAGAGTTGTTCACAAATGGATGAATCTCCCACTGGGCATCCAAATCAATGTGGCTGCATCTCTAGGGTGAGCGAACATTGGAGCAAGAAACCGCTGCAGTTCTCTGCAGATCCAGAGTATGGCGCTGGATTGACCACAGGGACTGGCCTGGACCGGTGAAGAAGAAATTGTGGAAGTGCTGGTCGAGATCGGAGGTGCAGAGGGGATGGCTGATGGGTAAGTGCTCGACGGAGAGCGTCAACCAGCTCCTGGAAGGGGTCCAGACCTGCTGGGTTCATGGTTTTGGTGGGTCTGGTCTTCTGTCACAGAAATCCAGACTTGATGATGGTGTTGAACCCGAAGGCAGGTGTTTATTGACACACAACACAAACATTGAAAACAGGTGAGAGGTGAATAAGCAGATCTGTGCTGATGTGATGAACGGAAAGATGATGTTTCGTGTTGATGCAGGTAGTGATAATCCTTGGAGTGACAAACAAACAGTGGAAGGTAGATGTAGGAGTGGAGGCTTGGAGAGATCGTTGGAGCTATGGTGGAGAGGAATCAAGGAGAGATTGCAGGTAAGTCACAGGCAAGTGAGTCTGTATTCTGAGTTGAGACAGACAACGTGTGAAGGGAGAATCGGGTTTAAGTAGAGGAGCTGATTGATGAGGTGATGAGAGGTGATGAAGGTGCAGGTGATCAGTATTCAGGAGAGAGGGAGGGTTGTGTATGTGGCAAGAGGGTCAGGTGGATCCGTGTCACTACTTCAGTAATTATTAAGTAATGTTCTCAGTAAGTGTGCTGGGGCCTTTATGAACCAGCTCTTTTTTAGTGATTTAAAAACACTTATACATCATTTTGAGCTTTTACTAATTTAATATTACTGTCACACAAGTAATGACTTTTGTCATGTCCAACTCGAAACTAAAAAAATAATAATTACTGTATTGTGTAAAATTGTGCATTAGGCTTGGGAGACTTATCAGGCAGTGCATTTACTGACTGTATGTTCATCTGACAATGTGTAGTTAAAGATAGTTTTGTTTTAAACAGCAGAATTTTATAAGAGAATAAATGAATAAATGAAATATGTTATCAAAATGTTAGTTTTTTTTTAATATAATAGATAGTTTGTAGCAATTATTGAATTGCATGCATGCCTCTAAAAAGTCTTTTTAAATGTACATTTTAGTGTACAAGAATTGTAATACATTTATTTCTGATTTGTAATATCTGCTCTGTCGAAATCTAAAATGATCATATCATTTGTCCACAGGCTGCGGAGTGCAGTTATTGCTGAAGGCATTTCATATTTACAAATAATTCTTCTTCAAAAGTACTAAATGAACTGTTAATGGAACATTTAAGCAACCAGAATCATTAAGAGGAAACAGATTTGTTCTTCTTTAAGATTCCCATACCTACTCTTATTGGCATAAACAAAGTAGCCAAATATTTAGTAAATGAAAACGAAAAGGTGGGGAATATGCAGAACTTTGTGAAAGACAGGATTCCAATTCTGTGGAAATCGGCAGAATTTGTTGTGAATTGTAAAAATAATGTTGAAGACATATTGACATGCCATGTTACCAGGGTTGGGGAGTAACTGAATACATGTAACAGGATTATGTATTTAAAATACAAAATATAAGTAACTGTATTCCACTACAGTTACAAATTAAATCATTATCAAGAGATTACTTTGCATTTTATTGTCATTTGTTTCATTTAATATTTAGTAATATTTATACATATAAAGGATGTGATCCAAAGTGCATTTGAACAGTGGTGAAACACTTTCTTATGATGCTTTTCATTCATACGAGCAGACAGAGAAGTTTGAAGTAAGTTTGGAGCATGAGAAATAGAAATAAACCTTGTTTAAATTGTCATCTTTACACTAAGCTAAAATGCCATTTCTTGGCATTTTACATGCACACGTTTTCAGGCACAAAAGTTTCACGTTGGATTATAATTAATTTTTTTTCTAGTAATACCTTTGATATTAGGATGAAAATTGTATTCTTGATCATTTGTGTATAGTTTTCCTGTAAAAATATCTAAAAATCCATAAAACAAGATCAGTTTGATTGATCTTGTTTTAGAAACATCGCTGCATAAGATATTTAGGTTTTTCAGAGAATGTATTTTTAACATGTGTATTTTGTCTTACTGTACTGACAGAGTTTTTATAGTCAAAACAAGTGAAAAAAATCTACCAGTGCTGAAGTAATCCAAAGTATTTAGAGTACTGTACTGACCTCGAGTAATCTAACGGAATAGATTAGAAATTCTATTTTACAGCATGTATTTGGTTATCTGTAGTGGAACCCTCCCAACCCTGCATGTTACTTTATGTTTGTTTACAAATGAATCAAGTATCTAAGTGTAGCTTTTTCAACAAGGCAACTGCTTCTGTGTTTTTGAAATACGCTTTGTGAGGTTTTCTGGGGTTTTGGCACAGCTGAAAAGTAGACGGTGTAAATTTGCCTCTGGCAGTCTTTCACGGCTATCTTTGTTATGACAGAAGCTCTTGCATAACCTCTGCTTGTGTCTGAGAAAATACTGGCAAACCCTGGGTGAATTTTTACACCAGTTTAGATGGTGGGGTAACACACTTTTCAAAACAGCCCAGCCCAGTCTGACCATCCAGATCGCCTTATTACACTGGTACATCATCGGATGAAAATAACCATAAACAAAATGATTAGATCTGGCTGATGGTGTTATACAAAGGAAAAGATATTGCATGGGTTCTGAGTCCTTTTGAACAAAATTAAGCGAGGCAAAGCTCCTGTTGTACAGGTTTTTGCAGGGTCACATCATGCTACCAAAACATCTGACAGTTTGGAATCAGACCTCCTCTACACATAAACACTCATGTGAATGGGAGCATTTGTATCGTACTTACAGTATAAACAAAAGCCTTCGCAAGACTTTTCTTGATGGTTGTTGATTCTCTGACATGTTATTTCTGCATCTTTCGTAGTTTTGGCTGGAATTAATCAAACACTTTCCTCTCACATGACAGATACATGGACTGTGTTTGTGTGGAATAATCTGCTTTGTGCTCTGTTGTAACACAACGGTGTGTGTGCAACTGATATTACATGTCACAACATGTGTTTGCAATGAAAACCAACAGCACTGCTGGGAGAGGACGTGTCATTAAACCATTTCCCTTTCTACCTTTATATAAACACCATCATTCTGCAATTTAGGAACAGTGAATGCAGGTAATTTGAGGCCTGCAGTCTCTATAAAAAAATCTCTGTCTTTGTTCATACAAGCTCATCTTATGCAATGTAGAGAATTGCAACCGATGCAAGTCTGATGTTGACTTTAGCGAGTAATGTTGACCATCGGTGCTACATCAATTAACTTTAGGAGGCAACAATCATGCACACGCACTCTCATGTGATCCCCAGTTGACCTCGACATAGCACCTGAGGAGACACGTAAGCATGCCTTAAACGCATGTAAAATGGGGGTCATGAAGATGCTGACTGTCAGGGGGCTAGACGAAAGGGTTATTAGAGTCTCAGAGAAAAAGCGTCCATCCTCACGCAAGAGAGGCAGCTCTGTACCTTAAGGCGACACCTCACTGCTCCTTTACAGACCCGTCTGGCCTGTTTTGTGCTCTGCGGCGATGGATGTGCATGCGAAGAGCTTGTAAACGAGAGAGGAAGTGACAGTGTAGAGTTTGAGTGCCTGAGGCTAAGAGAGTTTAGACAGAGCTGTTATCATGCCTCAGGATCGTTCAACAAAGCACAAACCTAACATGAAACTTACCCACGTAAATAAATAATGGTGCAATAGATAAACAATTTATGTATGTATAAATACCCCTTACAAAAATGTACTGTGGCATACCATGGTATCATCATGTTATTTACTTGGTACTGCAAGTTACTTCAAAGAATTCCATAGCATCACGTCCAAAAAGCGTTGTATTACCATTGTAAATGTAATAAAAAAATTATTAATAGGTTAGTGTTTAAAATAACATTGTATAATACTGGTGCCATGTCCAAAAATTATGGTATTACCATGGTTAAGGTCCAAAAACATGGGATCACCATAGTACATGCAAAAAACCAACAACAACATCATCAAAAAACATCATGGTATTAATGTGGCAAATGTCCAGAAAACATTTTACTGTTGCACCAAAACATGGTACTACCTTGGTGAATGTTCCAAATCACAATGTCCCAAACCTTGGTAAATGTTCACAAAACATGGTATTACTATAGTACCATGCACAAAAAAACATGATACCATAGTATGATTATATGATCATTTTTTAAGTGACAGAACAACATAATAGTTCATATTTATTTAATAATATAATTGAATCATAATAATGTTAATGCAGAAACAAGAATAATTTATGATTGAAAAAAAATCTATTTCTGTTCCGTTATTAATAATGGGTGAACCTTACACTGTTTTGACACAATTATCAGAGTAAAAATCATTTCTTTGTCGACAGGTGCACGTGAAAACGTTCACATAAACAGTGTCTGACAACTGTGTGTTAAGAATTACGATGGGAATCAAGATTCTATTTATCAGATCTTGGGAACAAACTCCTGGAACATAAATTTGGCTGAAGGCACACATACCACCGAACTGCAGCCAAACCTCTGTGTTGATGTTTTTGTTCAAGCAATCTACAGGGCATAAAACAGGCCGTGGCATACTACTCTGTGTGTGTGTGTGTGTGTGTGTGTGTGAGAGAGAGAGAGAGAGAGAGAGAGAGAGAGAGAGATGGATGAGAGTTGCGGTGTGTTGCGCCTGAGGCCACAGCCCAGATTTAAGAATGAGTTAGCGTGTGAAGATAGCGTGTGTTGCAGCAAACCACGCCCGCACCTGTCAGGTGTATGGTGGCATGCCTGTGTTTTGTGCAGATGACAGAGAGACAGAAAAAGAGAAAGCCACTATACATATCTGTCCCAAATGTATTCATGCACACAGAGTCATACACAAGCATGCAGGACACCCTGTGATATCACTAATGCACTTGGTGGCTAAGCGGCCCTGGAAACAGCTAAATATTTACTGTGCTGTCACACTGACAGTATGTGCTACTGAACATACACATACACACCCACAGGAACACACATGCACAAAAAACAAACATCTGCAACTGAAATCTCTGGATTTAAGAAAACAAATCTCCACTTCTGCAAGAAAAATCTTCTAAACCGCAATGCACAAAGAGTCTGTCAACATCTGGGTCATTCCCTTTATACAGTACCTTTTAAACTACATACAGGTCCTACAGTAACTATCCTACAGTTGAACCATCTTTTGAAATGTTGATGTCATTATACGAATTTCTGTAAACAATGATACCATGTCAAAAAATTAAATAAAAAATGCATAAACATTATGCATGAAAAAAAAAAACACATGGTATTGCCATTTTATTTAGTCTAAAAAACATGACATGCAAAGATTGAATCAATGCCAGCTGTTTTCCAACCACAAATGATGTTACTTCCTGCAGGATGACATTAAGGAACTGTCTTTGGTTAGTTAAAGGTATAAAATGAAAATTCTCTCATCATTTACACACCCTCATGCCATCCCATATCTCAGCTTGTAGGTCCATACAATGCTAGTGAATGGTGACCAAAATCATAAAGCTTCAAACTGTATATAAAGGCAGCATAAAAGTAATTCACATGAATCCAGGGGTTTAATCCATATCTTCAGAAGTGATATGATAAGTGTGGATAAGAAACTAATCAATATTTAAAGGGGTCATGACATGAGGAATCAAATTTTCCTAGATAGATTGACATATAAGAGGTCATTGTACTGTAAAATATACTGTAAGTTTCAGAACTGAATACTTCTTTCTATAAAGAAAAATAGCATTTATTTAAACTAAGCTGCAAAAAATTATTCGTTTGGAATCTATAGAACTTGTGTCGTCATCAAATACATCTGCATATGACTTCCACTTCAGCAAGACATCAATGCCTTGTAACGCGGGTTATGATGGGTAAGGAGGAGGCGAGAACCGGCTTGTCAACATAAATAATAATTTAATGAAAACTTAAACCCAAAACACAAACATAAACACATACAGGGCAGCCATTTGTAATTTTCTCTCTCTCTCGAACCATCGTCACCGGCTGCCTTTATCCCTCGCGCGCCCCATCAGGCCGATTGGGGACCGGGCGTGCTTTACGACCCATCTGCCAGCTCGTTATCCCCACCTTCCTCGACCTGGGAGGAGACAGGAGGGGAAAACAACAACAAAAAAAACAAAATAGGCGAGGGAAAAGGCCAACACGGTGCGAAAGAGAGAGAGAGGAGAGAGAGAAAAAGCTCACTCACCAGTTTTCTGATGTACCATCGCGTGGTCCTCGAACACTCCTCCACACTCTACGCCGGACGACTGCCACTCCTCTCCAGGCGAACCGGAGTCAACCTCCGACCCCCAGCGGACAGAACGTCCCTCCGCTTTCCTGGCGACACGTGGAGACATTCCTCCGCCCCTGGCAGTGGCCCTACCGCTCCGGGCAGTCGGGGAGTTACTTCCCTCCTCCTCTCGCAGACGGCAGTCTTCCCTCGACACCTACACGTCTCTGGGGTCGGCAGGGCACTCCTCCGCCCACGGCAGCGGCTCCCTCGCTCCAGGCGGTTGGGGAATCCAGTCCCCACTCGCCCCGCGGACGGTGGCCGTTCCCAACGGTCGGGCTACTCCGTCACCCGGCAGAAGGCAGCGGCGCTCCCCTGAGTGGACGGCAGTGTCGAGGACTCTGCGACGGGCATCCCTCCTCCTTCCCAGGTTTCGGCACCAATGTCAAGCGGGTTATAATGGGTAAGGAGGAGGCGAGAACCAGCTTGTCAACATAAATAATAATTTAATGAAATCTTAAACCCAAAACACAAACATAAACACATACAAGCCAGCCATTTGTAATTTTCTCTCTCTAGAACCATCGTCACCAGCTGCCTTTATCCCTCGCACGCCCCATCAGGCCGATTGGGGACTGGGCGTGCAACATTCCAGCCCGGCCTCGTCCCCCTCCACTCCACAGCCTATTTTTCCGTAATTGCACCCTTGTCAGCACCCACTGGTGCTCAGTCAGTCACACAGGTGAAGAGGAGAGAGATAGGCCTGCCATGGGAGATTCATTCAAAGTCAAAAGACCAAATGTTTTTCTACATACACATGCACGGCTTTGACCATTATCATACATCACGCACCGCTTTTAAAAGATGTGATGTCTAAAAAGGATCCCCCATTGTGTTTCATTCATCTGCGCTGTCCTGCTGTTGTGTTGATTTGAGGGCATCATGGACCGTTTTTGAACCCATCTATGCTATTTTTAATTGTTGGTCTTTTGTAAACATGCACTACAAGACAGCTTTGATCATTTTGATGCATTTCCGGTGATGTGCGCTGCATTTTAAGAACGGTACAAGTGCAACTTTTAAGAAAACGTCTCATTCTGATGCTGCCACTGACTGAGAGAAACACATGCTGTCCTGTGTGTAAACAAACACGAAAGATGTGAGATGTGAAGATCAGCGTCTCTGCTTTGGCCAGTTGAAGTCGGAAGCACCCACCATCACAGAGAATTGTATTACATTTTTGTATTCAGAACATTTCAGCGTGAATTACTTGTGAAACAGTCACAAGTCACAATATGATTCAATCTTTGCAAAGGAACTGTCATTGAAAGATGAGGCAGATCAAATTGGACTATTGGACAAAAAAACATAAATAACTATAAAAAACATTAATGAATATTTCATATATCATGACTGTTTGATCGTTTATGCTGTGCTTGATTGAACAGTTAGATACATTCAGATGAAATGTGTTGGGTGTACGTTATATGTTAACCCTGAAATGTAGTTTTATAATGTTGTGTGTTTGTTAATTTTCTTCAGACTGCATTTCAAAAATGGCTTTATTTGAAGGACTGCACAGTGTTAGCTGTGTAATCACAACAGTTGGCAGTTACATTGAAGTCTTAAAGGGCCAGACAGCTAAAACCGAGCGTTTCAAACAGAGGGCCAGATGCTGGGTAGAAAATTATTATATATGACTAAATCATGACTGTTTGGTGCAAAAAAAAAAAACTTTACTAACATCATAAACTGACTTGTTTTTTTGTTTTTTTTTTAAGTGTATGTCATGACCACTTTGTCATTTTTACTATATATTCTCCTCTCTGCCCAGTAGGTGGCAATATGCATGAATAATGTGAGGAGAGAAGCTCACTTAGGAGGGCTCTTTGAAAATGAAAATTTATTGTGGCATATAGATTTATATTAGATGAATACTAGATGAATAGATGAATTACTGCTGAAATGATTGGTTGAACATGTTCACAAACATCTCTTTTAAATTAAATTCATTTTAATGATTAGTTTCATTTGGTGGTAATAGCGCGATGTAAATTCTGCAGGACAATTGTGCGGGTGGTTACTGAATAGGATGCATTTGCACTGAAATACCACGTGCAAAAGTGGCACAACTGTTTAGTGAATCTGCCCCATTGTATCAACATGGTACAGGTACATGTACAAAAACATGATATCACTGCGTTATTATGTGAAAAACAAGATTGTTTAACCGTGGTGCACGTCTAAAAAAAACATGGTATTATCATCGTACATGTCCAAAAAGATGGTATTACCATGATATTAGCAAATGTTAAGTTTACTGAAAATAAAAGCACTGAGGATGCTTCTTTTTATATTAGTTAGAGTTTATATTATTAGGACATTAAAATATACTGCATAACAGGAATTACACAGCTGTGGTTAAAACACTCAAATACACACTAATCGTTATTTGTCTTGTTCATGAAACAAGTGTGTGTCATCTTTTCACAGGTTGCACGAGAACACGAACAAAGTTTCTCTCATTTTCTCAAGCTGTGGTTTGATGTTTGTGATGTGTGATCAGATAAGCAGACCTCCTGTAATTACTGCTCGCATGCATTTCCTGCAAGAGTTTGCTCTATTAAAACTGTTGCTGTGTTTGAGTTCTGTTGGGTCGTCAGGCGTCTTTGACTGTCTAAGACGTTAAGGATGCTGATTTACAGCAGATCGGATTGCAGACTCGGCCTCGTGTTTGAGTTATAGGGGATGTGTCGAGCTGTCCTGGACACACTGTGACATCCTGTATTTAAAGTCTGAATGCTTTCTCTCCTCTGCACGAAACTGTTCCATTAGCACAGATTTAAGTGGGACATGTGATACAGGCCTCACAGGTAATAACACTTCAACCCTGTAGCACGCCACTGCGCAGTCCTGCGTGCAAATGTTCTGAGATTTGAGAGGTGCCATTTTTAGAAGTTTTAAAAACTTTCAAGTTAAATTATAAATTGCACATTAGATCTCTTTAAAGTGGTCGTGTCACAAGGAATACAATTTTACTTGATCTTATGACGTTTAAGAGGTCATTGTACTATAAAAACATACTGTACATTTCAAAACTCAGAACATCCTCCTTAATGCAAAAAGAGCATTTGTTGAAACCATGCTGCCAAAACGACTCGTTCTGTACTTCATCCACATTGTGATGTCACACTGTAGGAGACATTTGGATCTGACCGACTCCACAACAACAAATCTTCACGTTTGTCTCATTTAGATTCTCAGAAGAGATATCTGTGTCAGTCTGTGTTTAGATTTACCAAGATACCAACCCATAGCAAAAAAAATTATAAAATAACAAATTAGATCAATTTAATATTTTAATATTTTATTTAGTGCAACAACATCAAATGGAGAGCAAATAAGACTTTTGCTAAAGCTTACTGCTACTCAGATGTATTTCCTGAGGAAAAGACTACAGTAGTCTAACTCACATGGGTCTCTTCTAGAGTTTCGGAACAGTTTAATAATGTGTCTAACTGCTCAGATGTGCCAAGATACCAAAGTCTGCAATCAAAAGTCAGAGATTTTGACATGAACTCAAACATTTATTATCAAATTACTTTAAGAACAAATGATCAGTGCTATATCCACATACATTGTATAGCTCTATACTCTTACTGTATGTCAACAATTAACTTCCCAAGGAAATTAGCAGGAATAAGGATGACAAAGTTAACATTTAAATGAAAATAAGGACTCATTAAGCCTTCTGAGCTATGAAGGAGCAGCCACTGAGCATAAGTGTATTACGAACCAGGCCAGTGGGGCCAGTGTCCAGGAGCCCTGGGCTGTAAGGTCTGGCAGCCCATCAACTTTGAAAACAAATGTTTATATACACTTGAATGTGTGGCCCCCATAGCTGTCAGCTTATACAAGGGCCCTTTAATAGGGCCATGTCACTATGAGGGCCCCCAGCCCACTTATAGGACCCTTTTCCTGCTTCTAATTAAAAAAAAAATGTTTAGCTACTCTTTATGCTTTGTATGAAAGTGCTGTTGAACAAAAATATTTATTTTAATATTCATTGCTATAACTGCATTTCTCCCCAATATTAAAAAATAAATAAAAAAAACTAGGCATAGGTGGTTGGAACAAAGGTACTGTCCTAGAAACATAAAGTTTATCAAGACAAACTATAATGTTGGTTTGGCAAAACCTTGTCTGAAAGTTTAGTAGTTTTAAATGCTTCAAGTTAGACATTTTACAGGTCTTGTAGTAAGAGAAAGAAAGAAAGAAAGAAAGAAAGAAAGCATCTTAAAGCAGATTAAAGGGCTTGTGTGTAAGTTTTGACCGTTGAAGTTTGAAATCATGAACATTCAAAAACAGACTTTTAGATCATTTATTCATTCTGTTAATATAATCTACTCTAAGGGATTTCACAGGGCTTTTCGACAGGAGAATGATAATGGGTATCCAAGCTATAGGGTCATTGAAAACAGAACTTATAATAAAATTACCAAATGACCACAATTTTTGAGCCCCACACCCTTCAGTCCTTCGAAGCTCTCACTATGGAGCAGTGGGGATTTCTTTAAGACTGCAAGGGAAGCTCGGCTTCCCCTATAATGTCAAAAAAATAATGGTCAAATATGTACTATTGTGTAAACAATTTATTGACTAAAAATGCGTTAGAACATGTTCATCTCGAAAACGAGTTCGTTCAGAATCAGCTACAGCAGGTCGGCTGACTCGATTTCATTCTCATACATTCCCGTAGCGTCACAGTGCATTTCCCTGTTGAAGCCGAGTGTCCATTGACTTCAATGGGGCTGCTTTGAACAGTTTTTTTTCAGTGCTCCGAAACTAGACGGTCATTGGATAAATGCTGCGATTATGTCCCGCCCACGGACGCTCAGCGTCTCTGGAGGTGAATGAGGAGAACTCCGGGCTTCCGCGTAATGATTGGAGGATCTGTCGAAAGACTGCATCTCCTTTTGACTGACAGCAAATCTGTACTATAAGAAGTCGCTGAAGCTATTCGCGCTCAGTCCCATCGCGGATTTCTCAAGTGTAGTCGAAAGACAAACTGCTGCAACCTATTTCTTGATATCATTGCAATAATTTTCTCGAAAAGGAACGTAGGGCAGAATTTACTTTTAAATAAATGGACAAGTTTATAATGTAGGCCGAAAATGAGCTTCCCCTCTTTGAAAGACCAGCAGAGCAAAGACCACTGCTATGGAGTGTAAAGTCTTTGAAGGAAATAGGGTGTAGGGATGATCATTTCTGAATGGAACAAGCACTCAGTGCCAAATTTCACCTAACTCATATGTACACCTAACCCTAACCCTATTTGTTAAATTCTTTGTATTTAAAGTATTTCATACAGTTAAAATATGTCATTATGTATTGTTGCCCCTTTAAATATATGCATGTTTACAAATTTATTATACATTTTGTTACATTCTTGTTATTCTGTAGTACTGACAAGTATTTACATTGAGTTTACATTATGTATAACAAATGTTAAAATGCTACTGTCACTTTAAGAACAGTGGCTGTTCAGCAAACCTGTTTTGGTGAAGCAGTTTCTGTATATTTCTGTATATTTGAGTTAATCTGACTATAATTAACAGAACGGGTATTAAAAGAGACTTAAATCAATGAAAATTGACTGCGTGGATCTCATCTTTAAAAGATATTTTGGAGGGCCCAAAAAGAAAATTGGCCCCGGGGCCCTTGCTAGTCATAATCCACTCCTGCCTCAGTAAAATAAACTTTTTGAATTTGAACTCTACACAACAGATTAACAGAAATTCACAGGTTGGCAGCATAGAGATCAACATTCTAGATGTCTCCATCCATGCACAACCACAAAGACCTTGACAATAATCAGTGCTGATATGTGTGTTTCTTTTCATTTTCATCTGCTGCAAGAGATTTGCTAATGCATTTATACATAATATCGGCTATATAGGTATACATAATACATTGTGTAATTTATATGTGTATACTTACTGTACTGTACTGTACTTTTATACAGTTTTACAAAATACATAAGTATGTAACAATGTATACACTTATGAT
Organism: Moxostoma hubbsi; assembly: GCA_032164185.1. Taxonomy (NCBI): domain Eukaryota; kingdom Metazoa; phylum Chordata; class Actinopteri; order Cypriniformes; family Catostomidae; genus Moxostoma; species Moxostoma hubbsi. Next base: position 29,983,918 of record JAVLUX010000019.1, read on the forward strand.
ATTCTATAGTTTGTATCAAATTTATTTACGAAACCCATATAACTTTACATCTATTTATACAGTAGATACAGGTATATACATACATTTATATCTTTAGAATAATGAACTCTTTGCTCTTTTTGTATTATAAGGTAATCTATGATCTCATCTCTTGGTTTCATGTTTAAGTTACATAAACCTGAACAAAAGATCATTCTGCCATCAGTAAAAGCCGCCAGTCGACCTACTCTATCAACTCATCTGACCTCCTCACTGGCACCTCAAGTGGGGCATCAGTGTAATGACACGAACAGGAGAACCGTAAAAGTGAGGTGATCTCTTCTGCAGGGCAGCTTATGATTCTAGAATTGTTAGGTGTTCTGCATGACAGTGCCAGCAGTGTCTAGCAACAAAGGGACTGATGGGAGAGGTTTAGTTAAACACGCATATGTTGACAGGTGTGTGTGTGAGTGTGTGTGTGTGTGTGTACCTGATATATGTCAGCACAAGTATTAATTTTGCCTGCAAGAACTGAAGACTTAGCAATAAGCAATGATTATGCATTTGTTATGCTTGATTGTCAGAGATGTGATTTAGGGATCTTTGAGTAAGTGTGTACAGACCTCTCTAAACTAGTAATAACTCCTGTCTAACCATTTTGAAAGGGTCTTTATACCAGCCGGTCACTAATTACACTCGTGTTAACCGCCAATGCTCTGTTTCCCAAGGGAATTTGTTTAAAACAGTGATGGCAGTGACTGAATTAACTGTTGACTGATGAGAGATTTTCTTTTGGGTTCTTCCACTGAATTAACTGTATGAAATCCATTTGCTGAATTTTATAATCTGATGTGAATGGGGTCAGATAAAGTATCACAAAACTAGTGTTTTGATCAGATTTGAGCTGGAGTAAACACATTTATTGGCTGCAAGTTGTTAATTATCAAACACACATACAGAGGCACAGGATATAAATATTTATTAGTGATATTCAAAGTATTTGTGATTAAAAATCAACTTTGTGAAACCCGAAGCAGATATTTGTCCATAGAGCATTTTTTTTTTTTTTTAAATGTCTGTGTCTGTATGGCACAAATATAGGTCAGGTCATAGATTACAAATCATGCTGCAGCTTTTCATACTGATTTTCTAATCAACAAGTGTGATCTATGGGAGGGAAGCTGAAACAAATTGAACATTGTGTGTGACTGTAGTGTGGCTCCACCTGCAGAATAAAATAGAGTGTTGCAGCTCCAGAATGCTGCACTTTGTTCAGATTTGATCATGCACTGTGCCTAGGGAGAACAACAGTACACAAAAACTAAATTAAAATTAAATAAAGATCAGTTAGACATCAAGACCTGGATTAAAAGCTGTAGGTTTTTCATGGTTTGAAGTTTTAAAAGACATGTTCAAAGAGACTGCAGCAAATTGTAGGTGTTAAATTTTTTTGCATGTTTTTTAGGTGCTACAGATCAAAGGGGAAATGGAAAATGCACACAGCAGTCATGTAGAATGTCTTGCCCAGTCATCAAGCTCCGCCTATCCGCTGGGATATCCGTGTCAAAAAAAAAGTGTTTTTTATTGTCGTTTCAAATATATACAGTTAGTACAGTACACAGCGAAACGAGACAACGTTCCAGGACCATGGTGCTACATAAAACAACATAGGACAAACCCAGAACCACATGAGATTACACAGACTAAATAAAATACCTATATAAAGTGCACGTGCAAACGTGTGCAAAAGGTACGGTACAATAAATTACAAACAATGAACAGGACAATAGACACAGTAAGAGACAGTGCAGTGCCAACCAGTACACAGTAGTGCAAAAGAGTCTCTAAAAAGGCCAAATGTAAACATAACATACTATGAGATAGTGTTCTATGGACATAGGAGTTATTGAGGTAGCAGCCAGTTATAAAGTGACAATAATTAAAGTGTAACTCAGGACACGTATGTTCGTGTCAAACCAGTCTCTGAGTATTGAGGAGTCTGATGGCTTGGGGGAAGAAGCTGTTACACAGTCTGGCCGTGAGGGCCCGAATGCTTCAGTACCTCTTGCCAGACGGCAGGAGGGTGAAGAGTTTGTGTGAGGGGTGTGTGGGGTCGTCCACAATGTGGTGGCTTTGCGGATGCAGTGTTTTATGTAAATGTCTTTGATGGAGGGAAGAGAGACCCCGATGATCTTCTCAGCTGTCCTCACTATTCTCTGCAGGGCTTCGCGGTCCAAAATGGTGCAAGTCCCAAACCAGGCAGTGATGCAGCTGCTCAGGATGCTCTCAATATACCCTCTATAGAATGTAGTGAGGATGGGGGATGGGAGATGTGCTTTCCTCAGCCTTTGAAGAAAGTAGAGACACTGCTGAGCTTTTTTGGTAATAGAGCTGGTGTTAAGGGACAAGGTGAGGTTCTCCGCCAGGTGAACACCAAGGAATTTGGTGCTCTTGACATTCTCCACAGAGGAGCCGTCGATGTTCATCAGAGAGTGGTCACTCTGTGCTCTCCTAAAGTCAAGAACCATCACTTATGTTTTGTCAACATTCAGAGAGAGTTTGTTGGCTCTACACCAGTCCGTTAGCCACTGCACCTCCTCTCTGTATGCTGACTTGTCGTTCTTGCTGATGACAATGACACAACCCACCACGGTCATGTCATCGGCGAACTTGATGATGTGATTTGAGCTGTGCATTGCTGAGTGAACAGCAGTGGACTAAGCACACAGCCTTGGGGGGCCCCAGTGCTCAGTGTGGTGGTGGTGGAGATGCTGTTCCCGGTCCGGACTGACTGAGGTCTCCCAGTCAGGAAATCCAGGATCCCGTTGCAGAGGGAGGTGTCCAGGCCCAGCAGGTTCAGCTTTCCAATCAGGTGCTGGGGGATGATTGTGTTGAATGCTGAGCTGAAGTCTATGAACAGCATTCAAACGTATGAGTCCTTTTTGTCTAGGTGGGTGAGGGCCAGATGGAGGGTGATGGCGATGGCATCGTCTGTTGAATGGTTTGGACGATATGCAAACTGCAGTGAGGTAGTGAGGGGGGCAGCTGGGTCTTAATATGCCTTATAACAAGCCTCTCAAAGCACTTCATGATGATGGGTGTGAGTGCGACGGGACAGTAGTCGTTGAGGCAGGACACTGAAGACTTCTTTGGCATGGGGACGATGGTGGTGGCCTTGAAGCACGTTGGAACGACGGCGCTACTCAGAGAGATGTTGAAGATGTCGGTAAGAACATCTGCCAGCTGGTCTGCACATCCTCTGAGCACTCTGCCAGGAATGTTGTCTGGTCCAGCAGCCTTCCGTGGGTTGACTCTACGTAGAGTTTTCCTCACATCAGCCGTGGTAAGACAGAGCACCTGGTCGTTGGGAGGAGGGGTGGTCTTCCTCGCCACCATATTGTTCTGCACTTCAAACGGAGCGTAGAAGACGTTCAGCACATCTGGAAGGGAAGCATCTTTGTCACAGGCAACTGATGTTGTCCTGTAGTTGGTGATGGCCTGAATGCACTGCCACATGCGCCGCGTGTCACCGCTGTCCTGGAAGTGACTGTGGATTCTCTGGGCGTGTGCGCGCTTTTCCTCTCTGATGGCCCGGGACAGTTTGGCCCTCACTGATCTTAGGGCTGCCTTGTTGCCTGCTCTGAAGGCGGAGTCTCGGGTCCTCAGCAACGCACGCACCTCCGCAGTTCATCAACCCGAGGCATTGGGTACGCGTCAAACTTAGACACCGCGTTGACTTTTCTGTAGTCCACACAGAACCGCACAGACCCGTCACTCTTGGGAACAAGAACATCCGGGCTGGACCAATCACTGTGGGACTCCTCTATTACTCCCATATCGAGCATTGCATCCAATTCTTCCTGAACTATTTTCTTTTTGTGCTCGTGCAGGCGATAAGGGTGGGTATGCACCACTACCCCCGGCTCGGTCTCGATGTGGTGTTCGATGATATTCATACGACCCGGTAGAGGGGAAAACATGTCCGCAAACTCTTTTTGCAACGTGGCAACCTCTGATCGTTGGAATGGTGAGAGGTGGTCTCCACAAGTGACTGCGTGTTATGAACGGGCTTTGGATTCACCTCCGGTCCGAGCTCCGCCATCTCCAGAACCACCGTAGCCAACGACACAGGGACCACCTCCCTCCATATTTTGAGAAGATTGCGGTGGTAAATTTGACATGCGTCGCCCCTATCGGTTCGTTTAACCTCATAATCGAGATCCCCCACTCGTCGTGTGACCTCAAAGGGTCCTTGCCACTTGGCGAGCAATTTGGAGCTCAATGTGGGGAGCAATACGAGAACTTTATCTCCCAGTGCAAACTCCCTTAGCTGTGTACCCCTGTTATTCAGTCGGCGTTGGCATTCTTGGGCTCGGAGCAAATTCTCCTGTGTTAGTTTCCCCAAAGTGTGGAGTTTTGCTCTGAGATCAAGGATTTATTGAATTTCGTTCTTGCTATTTGAAGGCCCCTCCTCCCAGGCTTCCTGTATGAAATCTAAGACACCGCGTGGGTGTCGCCCATACAGCAGCTCAAATGGGGAGAATCCAGTGGAGGCTTGCGGGACCTCTCACACTCCAAATAACAGGGGATCGAGCCATCAGTCCCAGTTTTTAGCATCTTCGTGCACGAACTTGCAGATAATGTTCTTGAGGGTTTTATTAAATTGCTCCACTAGGCCATCGGTCTGCGGATGGTACACACTAGTGCGGATCGATTTAATGCCCAACAGATCATAAAGCTCACGAAGTGTACATGACATAAATGTGCCCTGATCAGTGAGGATTTCCTTCGGAATCCCCACCCAGGAGATTATTTTGAAGAGTGCCCCTGCAACACTACGTGCTGAGATATTGCTTAGAGGCACTACTTCCGGATATCGTGTTGCGTAATCCACCAGGACCAACACACAACGATGTCAGCGTGCGGTCCGTTCTAATGGCCCAACGAGGTCCATTCCAATTCTTTCGAAGGGAACCTCGATCAAAGGAAGAGGGGACAAAGGCGCTTTTGGGGTGGCCGGGGGGGTTTACCAGCTGGCATTCGCAGCACGCCGCACACCACATGCGGACGTCGCCACCAATGCCCGGCCAATAGAAAAGGGCTTTTAGATGGAGCAGTGTTTTTCTTTCCCCTAGATGACCCACCATGGGATTATAATGAGCCGCCTGGAATAACATTTCCCGGCGGCTCCGTGGAATCAATAATTGTGTGACATTCTCTTTCGTTTGAGTGTCCTGCGTCACTCTGTACAACCGGTCATTTATGATCGCAAAATAAGGGTATGCGAGGGCGATGCCCGGCCGAAGTTGTTGACCATCGATCGTTTTTACCTGATCGAAGGCATGCTTGAGGGTTTGTCCCGCAACTGCTCCAAAGGGAAATCCCCCTCAGGGAATTCCCTGAGAGGAGGGGCAGAAGCCTCACCCCTTCCCTCGTCATTCCGATTTGGAGCAGTCGAGGACGGCTCTGGCTCCGCCTCCCCTGCCAGAACATCGCACATCGCACATCTCCCTACTTTAATGCAGGACCCATTTGTACAAATTTCCCCAAATACATTCTTAAATACTGGCCAATCGGTCCCCAAAATCAGCGGATGGGTGAGGCGGGAACTAACCGCTGCCTCCACTCTATGGTTTTTCCCCCAGAATTTGATCAGTAGGGTCACCATCGGATATTTGTGAATATCCCCATGCACACACCTCACCCTCACCGGTTTAGCAGTGCCCAAAGCTTCGGGTTGAACCAAGCATTGGTGGATGATGGTTTGGTTACAACCTGTGTCCAGCGACGCTTGGTAAGTACCCCCCTGAATTCTTACCAGAATTCGGTACGCTCCAGCCCGATCGGAGGCAGCCTGCGGCACATCGGAAACCCGCACCACCGTCCCCTCCTCCATCAGCGGACACTGATCCCGGAAGTGGTCCGGGTCCCCGCATCTCCAACAAGCTGGCCCAGGCGCCACGCCCGTACTTGTGTTGGCGGGACTGGAGGACCTCCGCCAACTGCGAGGACTATGTGGGGTGATTTCCTTCCATCATTAAGGATGACAGCTTCTTCCTTAATTAAATCTTCCCGGGTTTCGGAACCAGTGTGACACTTTTCAAAGTCACCAGCACAAGAACAGACAGGGAGCTGAAGTCTCACAACTCAGGTTAGCTTTAATTTGGCACCTTCAACATACAGTTCTTTTAAACATAAAAGCAACACAACTACTTGGCTGACTCTCTTGTCGGGCACTCTCTGGCAACTGGAGGTGCTTACGCTCTTTTATGCCACTCTCCCTGTACTCACTGAAATCAGAGACAGGTGTTAGACATAATTTAGCTCATGTGTAAGCGCCCTTACTGCTTCCTCTCCCCGGATGGGCGCTTGACCACGCTGCCACACCATCCTTTCTTTGCGTTTTAATAATAGTGTTTTACTTCATGCTAAAATTATTTATCCAGACACTACTGAGGAGCAGGTGCTTGTCTGGGTCCAGGTAAACCTCTCTCATTCTGTAGGAGAAAATATGAACAAACTGACCATAAACAAATGGTCTTTGGTTTTGATCAGTTATAATATCAGTTATAATATCCAGATGGTTGTCAGTGAACTCTCACACATACAAATAAAAACAAATATTAAAATACATAGAAATTTGTCTAATCAAATATTTTGTGTTGCACCTAGACTGTAAGAACAGAAAGGGTACGTTTTTGGAGATTGTGTGAGTTTTCTTGAGTGCTATATGAGACGTCATTAAAATCAGACAGTGCAGACTTACCACGGGCCCCATCTGCCTCTCTTTATAGGCTCTAGATTAGGCTGTGGCCACATAGGGCTCATGTCTCCTCTGGACCCCTAGGGGCCCAACTGCCCTCTGTCTCCCTACTCGTCTCGCTCACCTGGGTTGCCTGAAAACAGGTCTTCTGTTTAGGGTTTCTATCTAGGGTTTGGTATTCAAAACAAAATTAATTTTTTCTCATATTTGTTAAATAGTGCAATAACATTTCTGTCCTTTGGATGTGCAGATATGCAGTTACTATGGTGAAAGTCTTTTTAGGGTAATTCTCATGAAAATCTTTCATTCAGATGACACAAGATTTTTCTCAAAGTAAATATTTTTGTTTCTTTTCTTTTGGATCATGAAAATGGAAGTCTGAAATCATTGTAAACAGTAAAATCAAGATATATTTTAACATTCTTTCACATTTTTAAAAACAAATTCTGGAGCAGGTCTAGATAAATTCTTAGAGGCCAGTTGCACTAGAAATAATTATAGTTCATAGGTTACATTTTCAAATGTTTGATTATTCTGGATTAGCCAAAACCAATCTCTGTATACTAGATGGACAACAGGCTAGTGCTCTCAGGTTATGTAATAATATACGGTATTGGCATAGAAATGCATAAATTCTTTGACTACAAAATCTTCAGACATGTTTTGTAAGTTGGTAAGACTGCTGTGGCAGTCCTGTTTTTAGATAAACAAAACAAATTTTAGCTTGAACACCCCGTGTCGTGAGGGGGCTGCGTGAACTGTTGCTCTTGTGTCCTATCATGAACGCACACAGGAGATCAATGGTCGATCATCTGCCTCAACTGGTTTCACTAAATAATACATCATATGCTTTAAAAACAATCATGAGTCTCATGGAATAATTTATTACACTTCTAAATTATACTTATGTGTCCTTTTGATGCTTGATGATGTGGTCTCCATAAACTGCCATTGTATGACATCACAGGGCACAACATTTGTTGCAATTTCTCCCTTTGTGTTAAGAAAAATATATGGTTACAACAACAAAGGAGGGAGTACACAATGATTGCATTTTCCTTTTTTGGTGAACTATCCCTTTAATTAGTGTTGCTAGATTCTAGTTAGAAGAAATTGTGATGTTACACAGTGGTTAAAAACTCGACTCTCCCAAACTTTTAGGAGTGTGTTGCAATCATCTGATTTGAAATGAGTGTATGTTTCTATTAAATTCAAAGGTAAAACATCAAATAAAGTGTTGTTGTACAGCTTTCAATTTAGCACAAGGTAATCGCCAAATCACCACTTTATATTTTTATTAGCATTTTCCATTCTGTACAAACTTTTTCTGAATTGGAGTTGTATATTTAATAATATGTGTAGGCTTATGATATTTTGATAATGTTTTTTTTCTAGGTTTGTCTAATTAGTGTCTCTACCGATATCTGCGGTCTCTTGAGTGTTGTCAGACCCAAATTGCCGTAATGCTTCATTTGTTTCACAATGCAGCAAACATAGACTATTATAGTTTAAAAAGAGTTTAAAGGGAGGGGTTCTGTCATTTTAATGAAATGACAATCACATGAAGCGTTGAATAACGTGATAGAAACGAAGGACGAAAAGAAAACCGTGATCCAATCAAGAGCGCAGCTTGGTAATGCATATGACGTCACGCGAACATGGTGGCACTCGGGGAGGATAAACAAGAGCGCCAATAAAAGAGATAACCCATGTGTAGCAATTGAAATCTGTGTGACACTATTGACAAGATGGAGTTAATTAAAGAGGAGAGTGAAGACATGTGTTATGGAGAATTATGTAACATGAAATATGAAGATACATCAGAACAAATAGGTTGGTATATATTCTTGATTCTTTATTATTCACTACTTGGTTGCCAACTGTCACGTGTTTGGCTGCAATGTCTCGTACTGTACGGTTATTTCTCCGCATTTTAGCAGCAAAACGGTCCTGGTGGGGAGTTATAATAGCTATAAGAGAAATAACCTAGTCACCCACATCAGACCCAAATAGCAAAATTATGTTGGCCCGAATCTGGCTGCATTCCATCTCGGAGTTTGGCCCACATACCGCATGGAATTATGGTCCAATATTGGCCCAAAAGCCACTTACCGTATGTAAACCGTATCAACCAAAGAAACGGGCCAAAACTCAGCCGCACTTAAGGGCGTTTTCACACCTAGTAGGCTACGTTTGAGCACAGCTGTATAACGTGTATATGTGAACAACCCAAGTGGTCTCAGGTCCCACTAAAAGGACCTTATAGCGGTTTATTTGTGGGTCCTTTTGTGGTTCGATTGATTTGTGCGATGTGAAAGCGAAGATGTACCAGTCCACTTTACATTTTATGACATAAGTGCCTTTAGTCTTGACATTAGCTGCATTACAAACTTAATATTCCGGTCACCATTTACTGTCCACAGATGGGAATTTTAAGCGAATATGGATATACCGTGGTTACCATGACGTGATTTTGAGCATCAAAAATTAACGAACCGATTCCGAGCAGATCAGCGCGTTCAGATGAACCGCTTTAAAGTGCTCTGATGGGCGTGGCGTCTACGGAGGTTTGAGTCAAACTCCCACGGAAATGCAAGCGAGTATTTTTATAGTTTAAATTTAATTTACACACAATGTAAATGACACGCAGAGACGTTTGCTTGCTACATTACTCTCGAGATGATAAAGAAACATATTTTCAAATGCTCATAGAATTACACGCGAAATAAGGGTTTGTAGGTTTTATCTATGGTCACTAATCAATAATCCTTTGAAAATGTTAGCAAACATATAAAGGAAAGCTTTTCATGAGTGTTTGAATGTGAGGAAATTATCCAAGTGCTAGGATGCACTTTGAATTTTGGGGTGAAGTTTATTACAAGGTACATATGAATGCCAATGAGAGATCCTTGGCAGAAAAGTAAAATTAATTATATGTAATATGTAAATGCAATGTATCTTAATATAGTAAACTTTGGTTATAAATGATTTACATATTAATAAACACCAGCACGTCACAAACACTAAATAAACCCGTTTTCGTCAATATAATAAGACTCGCTATCTTCTGCACTCAACAGGAGTCAGAAAGCAAGCTGACATATACAAAACGCAAAATAAGGCTTGTATGATATTTTGACAATATATTATGGAAATGACAGCTTAGTTTGTTATATTACTTAATTTATAGCTTCTATAAAAATGACTTGTTGACAGCGTATTTGTTGTTTGACACCAGAGGATCCTCTCACGATTGTCAATTATCTGTTAACACTAATAATTCCCTACAAATATGTACATTATCCAAAGCTGCTAGCTAACGTTAGCGAGTATGGCTAATAAATCCACCGCTTTAACTGATCTCTAACATCTTTATCTGAAGCAAACGCTGTTAATACACATTTAATGCTAATTAAATAAAAGGAAATAATCAACTTTACATACCTGAGATCCACCCGCATGCCTCAAAACAGTGCCATAAAGTGAAACGTGCAGAAAAGTGAAGCGCAAAGGCAAAACCGTATCACGAGCTCACACTTGATGGAAATGCAGATTAAAAGGAGCGTTAAAATAATTAGTAGGCATTGCAAAGAAAAATATGCGTGGCAAAATCAATGCTGCAATTAATTATATCTTGGTTTTTGCTATATTTCATTTCTATTTTGCAATTCTTTATTTTTGTTTGCAAAACTTTCTTTTTTTTCCTCGATACTTTATTTTAATTTTGTGATACTTAATATATAAAAAAATATTTTTTTTTTTTGCTCAATACTTTTTTTTCTTTTGCAAAACTTTATATTGTTCGCAAATATATATGGCATGGAATTCCATAGGCCTTAACGTAATGCGAGAGATTGACGAATTTAGGACAGAAATACAGTAGACATTATTACTATTGCATAATGTAATATAATTGGTGTTGTTGTCTGTGTTTTAGAAATTATATAACAAATAAAATATTGCTTTTTTTTCATGACACTCTATCCCTGTGCAATAATTTGAATGAAAAAAGCCTTAAAATAGGGTGACCATACGTCCTCATTTTCCCAGACTTAAAAAAGCGTCTGACCGGGATATCTAAATTTGTCCGGGATTCGGCTTTAGTTGCATTATGATGTGCATCTGGTCTAATACTTCATTGTGTGTGTGTGTGCGCGCACATTTGCATTGCTTTAACCCCTCTTTGTAAGTCCCGCCTTCTCGCACACAATTGGTCGATTATAAGAGGCTTGCAGCAACAATTGGCTAAATAGTTATTTTTTCCATGGCCATTTAAAATAATAATAAATGAGGGTACACTCATGGTATCAAATATTTTATTTTTAGTACATGTACATTCAAAAGAATGTTGGAAATCTTTATTTATATATATTTATGTTATGCTAATAACATGCATGGCAGAAAAAAAGTGTCCTCTTTTTGGAAAACCAGAATATAGTCACCCTATTAAAAAGTAATCATATAGCCCCATTTTATTATATGATTGCAAGTTAAATATCAATAAATTACTACTTAAGGTGTAGGCCTATCTGTCATAAGCATACGTGAACCTTAAGAAGTATGAAAATGTGTACGACAATTGCTTATAATAATCGCAATTATTTATGAAAAATTGTCATCCAAATTAATAATCATGACAGTCCTAGCTGGAACGGGGTCTGAGTTCTTAAGGCGTTTTGGTGTGAACAACAAGGGGTCTGAAACCACAATAATGTGAAGAGGACCAAAAAATAAACTCGGTCCTCTTTTAAGTCCACTTACATTGTGAACACCAAAAGCAATGAGGCCATTTGCAGCTGGTTCCCTTTCTAGTTCACTTTAACTGAACTGGGTTTGGTTCACTTAAAACATATTATATGTGAAACCAACCTCATTCTGTGCCCCCAGCATCCAGCCATAGGGCGTTTTCACACCTGGCTCATTTGGAGCATTTGTTTCAGAACCTGGTGCATTTTCTCCATTGATTCGGTTTGTTTAGGCATATATGAACACAGCAATCGCACACAGATCTGCACCAAAATAATCGGCAGGTGGTCTCAGACTGATTGCAAATGAACTCTGGAGTGTTTCGTTTGTGGTGAGAATGCAAACCGACCAAACAGACCAATGAACCAAACAATATTCCTATAAAAACCATGAACATATCTAAGGGATCTTTGGAGAAAACATCTGTAGATCAGCACTTCTCTGTAATTCATTATCAAAACGTGGATATAGACTTTTGGCATTTAGATATAATTGAACATTTAAAATAGGAGCTGTTTTATTATTCCTGAGGTAATTTTAGTACGATCGTTTCTCTCTTTTGGATAGCGGCAGAACACTGTTAGGATGGCGTTAGCAACTTTTTGACAAATATTTCTTTCTTTTTTTTACACTGCTTTGCTGTTTGTGTGTGTGCCTGTGTGTATGTGCAAGAGAGGGAGAGAGAGATCTATGAGAACAGGCCCTTTTCAAAGGAGAAATAATGCAAAAGCAACAAATGATGGATAAAAATGCTCAAACTTCTCTAAAATTTGTTAAGGTTGACATATTTTTTACAAGCATATTATTTCTACGGGTATATCAATGGATGAGCTTAATCCTGGAACAGCGAACAAACATATTGACCAATAAGGGGACAGCTTGCTTACATGTGACTTTTATTGACATAGTTTTGGTCCGTTTTGAAATGTTGCCTTGTGAAAGCGAACCGAACCAAGAAAAAAATGCAACATTGTAACAATTTAGTCACCGTTTCAGAACAAAGCAAATGGTCTACAGTGTTGAAAATGCCTTTAATTGGACCACAACTGTGCCAGAATCCTCAGACATCAGCCAGAAAACAGGCAAACAGTTTTTGGCTGCCACACCAGAACTCAACCAAAACTTAAACTACATCCCCAGAAAGCTGCTGTTATTGAACCCCACAGTTATGCCCAAATCCTCAGATGTCAGCAAGATAACAGCTTGAACATTTCCAAGCCCCAAATGTAATGTAATATTTGCATATTTTATTAAATATGTGGCAAAAAAAAAAAAACAAAGGTGTAGAATCTTTTTTTTTTTTTTTTTAATTCGGGTAGGATTTGGCGCAAAATTACTGGCTTATGACATACATCATTGTGTCATTATGTCATGTCTTTAAACTTAGGAAAGAAGATCCTGCTGTCTCGTTCCCATGGAAACAATAGGTGGCGGTAATGCACTGTTTTAGTTTGCAAGTCGCTGTTAAAAAAAAGAAAGAATCTATGTTCTGCCAGTCACACTCACACAGTTCCAGACAGCATCACTGAAATCTGTTTACCAGCTGTAATGCTTGGATTTGTTGTCTGGTAGTTGTTGAAGCTAATATTTCTTGACATGTTTGTATGAATCAAACATTACTTGTGTGTTAACCGATCGTGATGTATCTACGTTGTCCGGTGAAGTTACTGTGACATGTTTACTACTAAATATGACTTCTGAAATTGACTTCTTGTAATTGTTATATTGAATATTTAAGCATATTATTTTCATGTTTAATAAAGTATATTTTATCCCTTCATTATTGAATCCTTATTTATGATTTCAGTTTACGGTGTTATTGTGTGCATTACATAGACATACTATTGTAGTATTATGGTTCACTCGCATTATCAACTGAGGCTGTGCAATATAATATAACAATAATAAAGTCTTCCATTGAACTCGTATCAGCCATATCACAAGTATCACCTCTTAAATTAATAGTACAATACAAACATTAATAGTAGATAAAACACTTGAATAATCCTATACAAATATACTGGTAATTATTGAGGAGATTGAGTCCCCTGTTCTCTATGTAAAAGTGCTTTGGGTGTAGTGTCAAAGTGTAAAATTCATTCATTCAAAATATGTGGATACGAGTGTTGTTTATCTTCAACAAAGCAAGTCATATTTCAGTTTTAAATGTTTAATTGAATAACATAATATCAACATGAAAATTGGACATTATGACTCCAGCTCTGAATATCTCCAAGTCAAGGCAATGTCAAGGTGAACTAAAATCACGAGATTCATCCACCAGAAGAGCAGCGCCGAAACATGACTCAAGTCAAGTATCCTTCCGCAGATTGCTTGCAAATGTAGGTTTCTACCACAGACATCTCTAGAGAGCAGATTTAAGCATACACATTAAGCTTTACATTAAGCTACTTGCAGTATTTATTACTTCAATTAAGAAAAATTAAGTAATAAACGAATAATCCAAATATATAAAAATTTACTTTGAAATATATATTTCAATGATCATAACCCTGAATTGCAAGTGTCTAGCAGATTTGTTGGCAGTAACAAGAGCAAGACGTGTTTTGAACTGATAAAGATAGTTTTAAATGTTTTATTTCCTTTCATTTAATATTTGTTCCTCTTGAAACTAATTTTGACAATTTTATATTTTTATTTTAGACCTAATGGAACTGAAAGAGGAGAGTGATGAACTGAATGTAGTGGAGGAGAAACATCAGTTTCTGAAGCCTCATCATTTCACAACTGATGAAAATTATTTTAGCTGCTCACAGTCTGAAAAGAATTTCATACAAAAAACAAAAGGAGCAAAAAATTCTTTGACCTGCTCTCAATGTGGAAAGAGTTACAGCAAGAAAGCAAACCTTAAAACTCACATGAGAATTCACACTGGAGAGAAGCCTTTTACATGCGATCGGTGTGGAACGAGTTTCAAATTTAAAAGTGGACTTGACCAACACATGAGGCATCACACTGGAGAGGAGCCTTACACATGCTCCCAGTGTGGGAAGAGCTTCAAATGGAAAAGTGGTCTTGACGCTCATATGAGAATTCACACTGGAGAGAAGCCTTTCATTTGTCTTCAGTGTGAGAAGAGTTTCTCATTTCAAGTAGACTTTAATAGGCACATGAAAATTCACACTGCAGTGAACCCTTTCGCTTGCCCTCAGTGTGGAAAAAGATTTACATTGAAAGAAACTTTTGCTGGTCACTTAAGGATTCACACTGGAGAGAAGCCTTTTCCATGTGATCGTTGTGGGACGAGTTTCAGGCGTAAAAGCGAACTTAACTTGCACGTGACAACTCACGCTGTAGAGAAGCCTTATGTATTCCATCAGTGTAGAAAGAGTTTCGTAACTAAATATCAACTTAATTCTCATATAAGAATTCACTCTGGAGAGAAGCCTTTTACATGCCTCCAGTGCGGGAAGAGTTTTGGATATAAAGAAACCTTTAATATGCACATGAAAATTCACACAGGAGAGAACCTTTTCACATGCCACCAGTGTGGGAAGAGTTTCGCACGTAAAAGCAACTTTAATACTCACATGAGAATTCACACTGGAGATAAGCCTTTTACATGTCTCCAGTGTGGGAAGTGTTTCAGAAATAAAAACAGCCTTGATAAGCACATTAAAATTCATACTGTAGAGAAACCTTTCATGTGCCATCAGTGTGGGAAGAGCTTCAGACAGGCAAAACATATCAAAACTCATCTTTGCTCTCACGCTGAAGTAAGGTCAATTACAAGTGATCAGTGTGGTACAAATTTGACTGAAAAAATCCACATGAGAACTTGTCAAAATGATAAGCCGGGCTTGTGTTCTATTCAAGAAAAGCATTTTAAAGAGCAGCAGAAAAAACATATTGCTATGAGAGCTAATGTCTGCTTAGATTGTGGAAAGGTGTTTTCTAGAAAAACAAATTTGGAACGGCACCAAAGAATCCATACTGGTGAAAGGCCATACAAGTGTCTAATATGTGGAAAGAGTTTCACTTGTTCAGGACAACTGAAAGTACATAAGAGAGTGCATACTGGAGAGAGGCCATACAGCTGCACTTCATGTGGGAAGAGATTTACCTATTTTAAGTCTGTAAATATTCATAGAACAAAGTGTTGCCCAGAACTGGAGTGAACAAACTGCATGTCATTTCCAATGTAAATTATATGTCATTGTAACAAGGTTAAGGTTGGGAAAGAAGAAGGTGGGAACCGAACGAAGCTTCAAAGTAATGTTTTAATCAATTTAAACACAAAAATGCACAAACATAAACACATACAGGGCAGCTGCCTGTAGCCCTCTCTCGAACAGCCACATCTCGTTGTACGTATCTCTCTCCTCGGCTGATTACTCTTCCTTGTCACACTCCTCCCTCCTTTGCCTCGTACGTGTTTTCTCAAAAACTGAAAAAGGGGCGTTTCTTTTTTTGCTGAGTTTAGAATCAAAATAGCTTTTAAAAGGTTACTAATATGACTGGAGTCTTCATTTTAATGTAAGTGGTCATGATTTACTACATATATTGCAAACTTAAAATTCATGTCTTTAGAAGTTGAACTTTATTAATGAGGAAAAAAATTACTGAGTGTACCTTAAACCCTTCAACAGTCACCCTAGGAAAGAGCCATGGGGAAATTATTTTCTTCAAAAATCTTATTAATAGACATCAAAATATATATTTCCATAACTATATCCAAACTTTTTTTATGTTGAGGTTTCTTTTTTTTTACTAGAGTATATAAAACTCTACAATCCGATTGGGATGTTTAAGTAAAATGTTGCTTTAAATGTAAAATGACTATTTATTGAACTTGAAACTGTATAATAAACTGCATTTAACTTTTGCAGGTCCTGGATGCATTTCAGGTATTAGCAGGCGCCCCTTGATTTTGTTTCAACAATATTTTTCAACAGTTAACATGCTATTCTTCTTTCTAATGACATTTTAATGAAACTGTTTTCATTAATTCATTTTATGCCAATCCTTATATGCTTAAAAATGTATCAAAGCATTATTCTTCTGGATGAATGGGAACCTCTTTTGCTCTTTCCTTTGCCATAGAACAGTAAAGTACCCATCTTTCCTTTTCACTACAATAACAAAAACACATGATCTTAACAATCTTATAGAGTTATTCCCTCTATAAAATCAAAAATATTTTCCAAACTTGAATAGAGGAGTAGGTATATTTGGGGGGGGGGGGGATACTACATGATGTGTGTTTGTGTGCAAAATATAGTTTTTTTTTCTATTTATTTTTCAGTATGTCTGTTTAGGAAGAAATGTAAAATATCACCATAACTGTCCTCATACCACTCACAGATGCCCTTTACCGCGTTAGTTGTAAATGCTCATCCAAATAGGACTATAGACCAAACAGGTTTAATCTTGCAATTGACTCTGTAAGTGCAGAGTTGTAATAAATAACCATGACACAGAAAGCACTCAGTCATTATTATTGGCTTGGTAATGCTGCCTTTCATTCAACTCTGAGAGAAAAAAGAGTGGCCAGTTAGAAGTTGGCCTACAAAGTAGGCTAAATGAAAAGTATTCACTTTTAAGCATCAATTAAATACAAATGAAATACAAAAAGCAACAATGAGTCAGCATTATTACATGATGATAAAACTTATTCAGGAAACATTTGCAGATACAGGTGTGTGAAATATAGTAAATTACTTTCTTTTGATAATCTGGAAAACAAATGCATGACTTTGAATAGAACAGCATAACATTAGCTTGCGTATATGAAAAGATATGAGAATATGAACAGCTTTCATTAGAATGTCAATTTATACAATTATTAATATTGTATTAATGTATATTAATACAAATTCCGATAAAGGAAAGAACAAGCGTTGGCATAATTTTATACTATCATTTAAAAAAAACAATTCTATGAAAAGAATTTGGTATCTAAATGAATCCTCAAAACACTCTAAACTAATTAGGAAGCCGTCTCTTTTAATTTTATTAGTAAAATGTATCAACTATTTGGAGTAGTGGAGCGTGGGGGCACAAACTAACATGGGTCTAGTTGTAACACACATGGTTTAAACATTTCCACACACACCGGTGAGACAAAACGTCATGGTTACTGTTGTAACCTCCATTCCCCGATGGTAGGAACGAGACATTGTGTCGATTGTAATGACACAAGGGGTCTCTTCTGAGAGCCTTGCGTACCTCTGAACTTGAGAAAAAGCCAATGTCAAGTTGGCAGACATAATTTGCATGCCTCGCCCCTGGACATACGGATATAAAGTGGAGCGGGCGAGCAAATGTCAGACAGGTTTTCACTGAGGAGCCGAGAATAAGGTTACGGCGCATTACAGTGGTAGGGATAGTGACGTGGCAAGGGGAACACAACGTCTCGTTCCTTCCATCGGGGAATGGAGGTTAAAAAAGTAACCATGATGTTCCCCTTCTGTCACTAACTCGACAAGTGTCGAAGTGTAGTGACACAAGGGGTCCCACTTCAAAACGCAATGCACTGCCCGTGTTACGGGACTGCCGAGCCAGGTGCAAGCAGGCTGCTGCTAGAAGCAGCTGGGTCGGTTGCACGTAACCCTCCCCAACGCCCCCAATGAAAGGTGTCATATACCGCCCTTAGGTTCCCAGCACCCATACGGGAACAGGCGGCATGACTTGTGTGGGAGCCAGCCGGCAAGCCGCATCTTTTCTCTCTCTATGTTTCTCATCATAGAGTTAAAAAGCATAACGCTATAGATGCATCGGGGAATTCTTTCAGGGGGAAAAGGCCCTGCGGAGACCACAACCTGCCCAGACTGGGGGGAGGTATCTTGTGGCTAATACACATGGGGGTTGTCAAGCCACCCGTGGACATGGTGTGGTGTTAGATCCTGCCTGACAAGGGAGGAGTTGCTACAGACACGGCAACAGGGGCAGCAAGGACTGCCCAAGGAAGACGCGGGTCCTGCCAGCAGGGGACCGTATCACAGAAAATACATCACAGGGAGTTGCCTGAAAAGGGAGCTATGCCTGTGGGGCCCAGGCCCAACACGGAGCACTCGACTCGTGGTGGGTCTGGTGGCGAATTCCTCCACTGAATTCACGGCCAGAGGGCTAGGGAGGAAGAGCATCCAGGAAGCGAGAGCTTAGTGGCTAACCTGGGAAAGAAGACACAATGGATCAACTTGGTGAAGGGCGCAAGGTGCAAGTGGAACACCCGGTCGGCTGTTCCGTATTACAGAGTTCTACTGGCTCGGACCTTACAAAACACGGGATGAGACTGACTCAACCCTGAGGTTGTAGAATCTAGCAAAGGTGTTGGGTGTCTGCTAGGGAGTCACTGCCATGGGCCAGTGTCCACAAGGATCCCACACTTCTCTTAGAGTGTGCTCGAACCCCCAAGGAGGGGGGGGGGGGGCATGGCCTGGGTGTGATAGGCTAGGGGAGATCATCAACAACCCAATGAGCTAATCTCTGTTTGGAGATGGCGTTCCTTTTCCGCTGTCCGCCAAAGCAGACAAAGAGCTGCTTAGAGCATCTAGTGCACAGCGTGTGGTCCACATGGATAAGCAAAGCACGTACCAGACACAGCAACAAAGAGGCTGGGTCTGCCTCCTCCCGGGGCAGCTTCGCTTGCAGGTTCACGACCTAAACCCTGAAGGGGGTCGTAGGAACCTAGGGCATGGAGCCCAGTCATGGTCTCAGGATGAGCTGAGCATCTGCCAGACCGAACTCCAAGCAAGTGTCGCTGACAGAAAATGCTTGCAGGTCCCCAACCCTCTTGATGGTAGCAAGCGTGATCAGGAGGGCCGTCTTCAAGGAGAGGGCTTTAAGCTCGACTGAATCAAGTGGCTCGAAGGGGGGGGTCTCTGAAGGCCTAAGAGGACCACTGAGATATCCCGGGAGGGGAACAGGCATGGCCAGGAAGGGTTCAACCTCTGGGCACCTCTTAAGGAACCTGATAATCAAGTCGTGCTTACAAAGCGACTTGCCGTCCAATGCATCGTGGTGGGATGCGATATCAGCAACATACACCTTCAAGGTGGAGAGGGACAGCCTCCCCTCCAACCTCTCCTGAAGGAATGAAAGCACTGACTGCGCATCTCTGCGGGTCTTCAGATCTGAAAGAGCTCAAATTTGCAAACAGACGCCACTTGAGGGCGTAAAGCTGCCTGGAGGAGCTCTGGCTCGGTTGTAGATGGTAGACTGCTTAAGTCTTCTGCATCCCGTCCAGGGGCCAGACACGGAGGTTCCAGAGGTCTGGGTGCAGTGCCAGAAGGTTCCCCATCCCTGAGAAAGGAGGTCCTTCCTCAGGGGAATTTGCAAGGGAGGTGCTGTCGCGAGGAGCGTGAGATCCGAGAACCAGGTCTGAGTGGGCCAGTAAGGAGCCACTAAGGTGACCTGTTCCTCGTCCTCCCTGACCTTGCACAGCACCAATGCAAGAAGGCTCACTAGGGGTAATGCGTACTTGCGCAGCCCCCGGGGCCAGCTGTGTGCCAGCGTGTCTGTCCCGAGAGGGGCCTCCGTTACCGAGTACCAGAGCGAGCATTGGGAGTTGTCTTGGAAGGCAAAGAGATCTGTCTGTGTCCTGCCGAAGCAGCCCCAAATCAGCTGGACCACCTGGGGGTGGAGCCTTCACTCTCCACTGAGCGAGACCTGTCGCGACAGCGCAGGATATGAGTGGCAAGCAGCGACCTGAGTTGCGGCTGACTCCAAAGAAGGAGATGGCGGGTGAGTTGTGACGTGACGGGTGCGTACGCAGCCTTGGCAATTTATGTACTCTACCATGGCGGTGCTGTCTGAATGGATCAAGATTTGCTTGCCCCGAATCAGCGGGAGAGACCTCCGCAGGGCAAGGAGTACAGCCAACATCTCGAGGCAGTTGAAATGCCAATGCATGTGGGGCCCCGTCCAGAAGCCAGCAGCTGCTTGCCCATAGCACACGATGCCCCAACCCAATTGAGAGGCATCTGTGGTGACCGTGACACATCTGGACACCTGCTGTATTTGGACTCCTGTCCTCAGAAAACAGAGGTCTGTCCAAGGGTTGAAAGTCTGACGGCAGGAAGGAGTGATTAACATATGGTATGTGCTGCAGCACTATGCCCATCTCGGGACTCAAGTCTGAAGCCAGTGCTGAAGCGGTCTCATATGCATTGACCCGAGCGGCGCGACCATGGCCGAGGATGCCATATGCCCCAGGACCCTCTGGAACAGTTTGAGAGGAACCACTGTGCCTGGCTTGAAGCAAGCGATGGCCAGCCAACGCGATGGGTTGGATAGCGAAATCCAAGCTCCGTGCGAGGGGCACTAACGGGATGATCGTTTTAGACGTACTGGGTGGGGCTTCGCAGCGGGGGAGGGGGGCCAGGTAATAATGCGTTGGGAGGCAGAAGCGCGTCCCGAGGCTTGGGTGCTGAGAAAGACTCAAAGCACTTACCTTGCTCCGCGCTCCCGGCAGGGGGCAGGTTAGAGACTGAGGAGGAGGTCCTGTAAGGACAACTTCGGAACTCATCAGCGCTGGCCTGCCGGGGGTCCAGAGGCGAGATGACTGCGTCTAGGGAGCCGGGACTATAAGACTTTGGTGCCGTGATGCCGTGAGAACGCTGCATGTCGGCTAGATGACAGATGCCGGCGAGATGACGCTGGGGCTGAGAGCCGGGCCCGTTTGAAGCGGAGCTGCCTGGTTTAGTCACAGGAAAGTGTTGCTGAAAAGGCCAAACTGGGAGACGAGGGCGTTGAAAAAGCGTACCTTGTCAATGTCGTGCATCCCGACCAATTCTGCCACAAATGGCGTTCCTGGACCACGAGGATGGCCATCACCTGCCCGAGAGCTTGCGCTGTGACCCTCGTAGCTCTGTGAGTGAGGTTTGAGGCAGGGTGCAGTTCCTGCAGCACATTGGGATCGGGACTACCCAGGTGCAGATCTTTAAGTGCCTTGGCTTGGTGAACTTGCAGGAGAGCAATGGCATGCAGGGCGGAGGCAGCCTGTCCAGTGGCGCTGTAGGCTTTCGCAGTCAGTGACGAAGTTGTCCTACAGGTCTTGGAGGGGAATATGGGGCGGTCCCCCAGGTGACAGCGTTCTTGGGACACAAGTGGATAACCGCCTTGCCCACCTGAGGGACCTCCTTGTATCCGTGGACCACACCATCCAGGGTAGTGAGAGCGGAGGAACAAGTAATTCGGTTCCGGGTAGTAAAAGGTGCCCTCCATGAACTAGTCGGCTCCTCATGCACTTCCAGAAAGAAAGGTACCGGGGGGTGGGGGGGTATGGGGGCGTGGCTATGAGTGGCGCCCTGGCCCGAGGAACCGATCAAGTTGCCGTGAGGGGGGGACGGATGTTTACAATCCACCTCGCGCTCGCAGTGGCCCAGGAAAGCATAGCGGACATCCGTGCATCAGGCTCAGACTGGGCGAGCAGACCCGAAATCGTCATCCAATTCCGGGGGTTCGAAGGAGAATGCCGGCTGGCCGTGAGGCGAGACGCACTCATCCCGAGCTCGGACGGAAGCAAGCAAGTGTGCCGGGGGGCGGGTGGTTCGTGGGGTTTTACCCGGTGAAACTGAGACTGTTGTCATCCCCGAATCGTCTTCAATGCCAGCTGGGTCGTCCTCAATCCCGTAGGAAGAAGAAACGATGCGGGGGGTGGCTGAAGTGGCTTTCTCTCATGAGAAAAGAAAGCCGTGACCACAATGTTTCCATGGCTATGTTCTCGCACTGAGAACATGAACCATTCATAAAACACTGCCTACGTGTGTTCACAACCAAGGCACACAATGCAGCTTTTTATGACTGTCAGAAGTGGAGAGAAATTAACTGCATCCAGGAACTACACAAAAAAAGACACGTCCTAAAAAGGACGTTCAACGCCTGCTGTGTATTGCTCTTTTATGAGTGGAAATTCAAACTCTTTTAGAGGAAATAAACTCTTTTAGGAGGAGAAACACTCTTTCAGGCCATGAAAGCACTGTCGAAGTGCCCAGGGGCGTGGACTGCGCAGCGTGCAGAGAGGAGAAAGCTGCTGGAATGTGCCGTAGATCCAACAGCAGTGCTTATCGCCAGTAGAGGTGAGTGGAACAGTGGTGAACTCAGCTTTGCTGTTGCACAACCGCTTGGCTCCGAAGAAAAATTCTGTCTGGCATTCGCTCGTCCGCTCCCGTTTATACCCATATGTCTGGGGGCGGGGCATGCAAATTCTGTCTGCCAACTTGACATTGGCCTTTTCTCAAGTTCAGAGGTACGTGAGGCTTTCAGAAGAGACTCCTTGTGTCACTACAATCGACACAACGTTGAGTGAGTGACAGAAGGGGAACTTCACTTGTTTACTTGTTGCCATATCAACACTGTGTAGAGAGAAAAAAAAGTTAATTTTACAGTAGCAAAAATAAAAATTCTCACAAGTTCATTTTCATCTGTTTTCAGTATTTATTTAAAATGAGGCAAACTTAGCATAATTTTATTCTCCAATCTGTTAGCTAGGATTTTAATTCTTTGCTAGCCAGCAGAAGTGACTAGTCAGGTTTAAATATTCATATTGTGAGATCATTACAACCTGCCCCAATAAGACCAAACTATATTCAATTCCATGCAGTCAGACATGTAATTACATAAGTCCCCTTTGTGTGTGTGTGTGTGTGTGTGTGTGTGTGTGTGTGTTGTGTCATCAATCCATGCATTATAATGCTGTGGCTTTGTTGTGTATTCATTGTCAAGTGTCAAAGTTATTGCTATATTATACATGACAAAGATAATAAATGGCCTTTATTTACAATATTTGTATTTATCTTTATTTCTTTTAATTAGATCAGATATAGGCTAGTTGTTAGGGGGGATTTTAGGCTGTCATATGGTAACGTTTCAATGTAGCTATGTTGCACGTTGAAACATTTCACTTTCCTTTATTTCCAGGTAGATGGCGAAAAAACTATATGTTATATTCATGAAACATGACCACATATTTGTACCAGACATGTGTAAAATTAATGTGAAAAAATAAATAATTCTTTGCATTTACACAAACTTAAGAAAACCAGTGTTGGTTTGTGCCCCTCTCTCCCCTACAGTGCTGAGCTGAAATTTAAGAAATGAAAATATAGTCATATTTCAGAAGAATACAAAGGACAGTTCGGACTGCTTAGAGGATTATTGGTTGCCCCCTGCCCTACCGTCAAGAACTGTACACTTCCAGAGTGAGGAAAAGGGCTTGCAAAATCACTATGGACCCCACTCACCCATCCCATTACCTTTTTGAACTGTTGCCTTCTGACTGGCGCTACAGAGCAATGAGCACCAGAACCCTCAGGAACAGGAACAGTTTCTTCCCTCAGGCTTAACATATCATGAGCAATAATTATGTGCGATACACAGCTTAGTCTATTTTTACTTATCCATATATCCATATAGATTTTTCCAATACATTCTCTCGTATATAACAGATTTATTTTGTGTGCTTGCGCGTGCCTGTGCATGTATTTCTATATATATCCTACTTTATTTTCTATTAACTTTTTATTTTTTTTATTCTGTTTTTTATTTTTTATTTATTCTTATTATCTCTGTCTTGTTGTTGTATTGTTTGTGCACTGGAAGCTTCTATCACCCAGACAAATTCCTTAATAAAGGCAATAAAGCTGATTCTGATTCTGTTTTATGGTTTTATAATGATCACTTATGTTTTAAAATAAAATACCCGACCCGCGATTGATTTTTACAGTGTAGCATTTTATATATTTAATTGGCCTATTATTTAGTGTTTGTTTGTTTTGTTTTTCATCTATTACCCGACATTTGATCTAGACCGAACAGTAACGGAGAAGGCTATAGTTGTAACACTGTGAATGTTTCCCTTCTCATCCATGTTTGACCGGTTATTATCATTGTGCACTTTCACATTAGCACCCTCAATTTGTGTGGGAAATTTGATGGATCCGCACATGAATGCGAAAACAGTATTATAGTTGGTCATTTTTGTGAGATGTCCAGATGCAGTCTGGACGGTGGGGCGGAGCGACAGTTCTTGACGTGTGTTCTATTTCCATTCAGTCGGGGCGGGTTGCGCTCCACACATGGAGCCAAAGATGGCGGTGAGTATTTTTATGTATTTATTCAATAATAGATGACTTGTGTGAAAATTGTATTCTCTTCTGTTAATATTTACCATCTTCGATGGTGCTGCAGGGAGTCTAATGATATTCCTAATTGACGATAATTAATCAAGTCAAGATGACCTTCAACCGAGAACTGAAGAATTGTGCCGCGGGGGGAACACAAATATAAGTCTGCATAATGTAGTACTTTTAAAGAAATGCATATATAAAATGGATCAAAGAATGGAAATTACACAGTGGTTTACATTTATAGGACATGAGTATGGCACATATAGGCTAATCAGACCATCGTGGGCGGGTGTTGCTCATTTTTCCCAAGTGTTTTTCTTTGAGTAATTAATGAAAATGTTACACTTGACGGACACGGATTGTTTAATATTTGTCAGGAATAGTGATTTTTGATCGTTTTAAACTGTCGTCAGAATGAATGCCATCGATTGGGCATTAGTCAATACACTTGCTGATTTTTTTACTCTTTCTAAATATTAGTTTTTTCATTAGTGAAATTAGATACTACAATTGTAATATCCCATTGTGTATTATTGTCAGTGTGTGATTATAAAGATTTTTTGTAAGATTATTAATATTCCTGCCTCGTTACACGGTGTTATATAAAGACCGTTTCAATCAAAATGAACAGTTAAGCCTCTTCGTCTGGCATGCAGTAATGGATACTTTACACCAGAGGGCATGAGTCCTCAAATCTGCCACCTGCATGGCTGTTGCCAATCATCTCAATGGGGTCAGGCGCAACAGGCAGTGCCCGGCCACTTATTTTTGCCGTCTTGGTTTAGTATTATGTAAAATGTATGTGTGCACGTATGTATGTACTCATTTCGCAATGTATGCAAAGCATAGGAGCGCCACACAAAGCGGAGCGCAAACATGACCCCACCCCCTGAAAGGAAAAAATGTTCAAGGGGACCATCCCCTCCCCCAATGCAACGTCAATGGCCCTGCCTCAAATGGCACCCTCTGTCCTTGCAGTCTTCTGAGTGCAGACTGATTGGGCGCTAGTCAGCAAGTCCATGAGTGGGCGTGATTTGTTAAAGTGTGCATTTGGAACAGACTTCAATCAGAGGATGTATTTTACATTGTTTTTATATACATACAGTTTTACTAATTAATATTTGTCAAGGTTCTGGCATTGAGAGATAGGATAAAGGAACACACTTTAAACTCACTATTGAATATTTGTTTTTATGAAATCATTTCAAGCAACAAACTGACAACAAAGCATTTGATAATTTAAGCAAGAACCTCTAAAAAACAAAGCACACATATAACTACATCAACAAAACCTCATCTTTATAAAGCTTTAGAGAATAAATAAACGTGACTCATGGATTGTTGAGGGAAGATGCTTAGAACACAGTAAAATGTTTAGAGAGAACAGACAAAAATAGTTATAATATACACACAGCCACACTTTTGCTGGCATAAATGTCACTGTTAGACCGAATGATGCTATATCAAAAAACATATGTTTAAATATAATGTGCATTAAATTATTCTCTCCTGTCTTCATATTTTAGAGACTCAAAATAATTATAATATCCTCTTTGAAACATCAAGAGCAAACATTTAATGTTGTTACCTACTTTTATGAATGTAAAACTTCCCCAAGAAAAACTATTCATTAAATTGAATGGGAGTAATTAAATGAAATAAAACAAAGTTTTGAACCAGTTCTACACATCAGACTTAAAAATTATATATACACATCATAAGCAAGTGATCCGCCATTAAAAATCAGTAAAAAAAAAATATTAAAATATATTTTGAATCTGCGTGTCACGATTCCCCATTGTCTTCCTTGTGTTTTTCCCTCACCTTCACTCCAAACTCCAATTCCCACAATTCCCAGCCCTCATCACAGCCAACTATCCCTCATTGTTTGCACCTGTTTGTCGTTATCCCTGTTTATTTAAGCCCTGTTGTTTCTCCACTCATTGTCAGTTGTTAAATGTGTGATGTCCATGTTTTGTCAAACTTTAACCGTGGTCCTGCCTGTTCCCTTCATAGAAGTTTATTTTGTGTTTATATTTTGATTTTCCCCTCGTGGATGTTTCTTTTGTTCTCAGTGTTTGGTTACTACCTTGTTCACCCTTTTTTTTTGTTTCAACAATAAAGCTGCATATAGATACTCACTCCTCGTCTGCTCCATCGTTACACTGCGATTGATCATCGCCTCTTTCGCCATGTTTGTTCTCTGGCTCGGAAACTCCAGTCCGCTGTGATTTGGTTGAGAGGATCAGTAGTGGTGACTGTTATAGGGTAATAGTCCACTGTGGAGCCCGCACTGATACGGACTCAGCCGAAGGGCACATTGAGGGTGCAAAGGGGGTGCTCACGAGCACTTCTCAGAATGCTACAATGTCAAATGGGATGCCCTACAGTCTCATGGACCTGGCGGGAACACGCAAATGAAGGCCTCAAGACCGCATCAGTCCAAATCAAGTGTGCCATTTGGAATGGGGCCAATATCGCATACACACCCGTAAATGGGTAGTTGCACCCCTGTTCTGATTATTAATATATTTGTGTCATTTGCAGTATGCCACGAAGTGGGCAGTCACTGCTAGGCTCGTTTGTCGGGCTTTGTTGGCTGATTGATGAATCGTTTCTCTTCAGGATTATGGGTACTGTAGATCTTCAGAAATTCCTCAATGAAACATGCTTTTAAAAAAATTAAGTTGAAATAACACGAAATGGCTTTAACAGAAGCATATACCAATGATTAACAATCTGGAGCTCACAGTAGGTCTGTCTTTAAAGATTTGAGTTATCTTTAATAATTATTTCCCCTATGGAGGAAGTTAATTGGATTTTTACATCCAGAACCAGCGGACTGTTGTGCTCTATCGGTCCCCGTTAACCCCTGCAGGTAAATGTTTTAACCAGTAACCGTTATGTCAAAAAGCATGTTTCTCCATTAACAGCAATTCAAAAGTAGCCATGATTTCTGACTAAATATGTGTATATATTCCAAGAAACATTTAAATCATTACATTGAAATTGTATTACATTATTTTTTTTCCAGTGACAGATTGTTTTTGAAGGTCTATTAATACTGTGAAATGGACAAAAGGTGCACATCCACGAGCGTCGTCATATTGAGATCACATGACCAGCCAAATATTTCTTGTTGTATCTCAATAATCCCTTGTAATTGGACACCTTCACTCACGGAATAGTTTAATCAATGCTGACATCAAACTTGTTTACAATGGTATCAATAACTGAGAACAAGTTTTACAAGTGACAAGTTTACAAATTTCACGAGTTTGAAAAATGGGTAACCTGCCATTGTTGCCTTAAGATCTATTTTTACTTGATTTAACCAATAAAAATACTTTCATTTGTTTAACTTAATTTGTCAGGTAAGTTTTGCCAGAGATCTTAATATTTTGCCTTGAATAAAATCTGTTAATTGAGATGTCTCCTCATGAAGCACATATATTTAGGTTACCACACAAATTAGTTTTTACAGTGTATGTGGTACATGTTGCTGCCAGGGTGTGTCTCTGTCTGGGCACTGCCATGGAAGCAAGGATATCTTGTGTCTATTTTAATTTTCTATCAGCTCATCTGTCTTAGTCTTCTGGGCCTGACTGGTTGTTTTACATACTGCATTTAAAAGTTACTGTGGTGTTTTCATTGGGTGTTTAGTTGACATTTTTGGGACTTGACCTCCAGAGGTCACAATGTTGACTTTTTTTTTTTCCTGATATTTCAGTTAAAACAGGAGATGTGATTCATCAGAGGCTTGTCTCTTGTGGAAGATCTTTCTATAACGCACACATAGGAAAGCAGAAATCAACATTGACTGCGGTACCCAATGTGTGAGTGCAACATTCTTTTCCAAAGCAACTTTTTTTACAGTACATTTTGTACCATGGGTTAGTACACCAGGAGTGACCTGAGGTCAAGTGCCTTTAACTTCTATTTCATTTGTACACTGTTGCTCTAGGCCTGTGTGAATGTAATATCTTTTGCACTTAATTACCATCCTGTTCTGTCAGTGGACTGGTGTGGTGACGAGGGTGCAGATATCAATCATGTGGAGGCCTCCAAACCTTGTAGAGTGCCTGGTTTTCAGGCTTGCAAACTCTGACACTGGTGTCCTCTATACAGAAAAAGTTTATGTATTCTAGATAGAGTGGGTGTGTATACCAGCCATTGGGAAATAGGGTGGAGGTGTGATTTAGTTGTACACCCTTAAATTGATCGGACCAATTAAAGCTTGAAGTACCATTTGTTTTCAGCAGGGGGCAGTTAGCGAAACTCCAGCTATATAGGCAATGTGTAGTTGTATAGAGAACAAACTCGGGCTTGTATAAGACCGCACAAGATGAGAACGCATTCTTGCATTCATACAGAGTTGGGCTTCCGAATGCAGGAATCTCAAGAAGTGTTTTTCTAAGTTTCAAACTATGTTTAACTTGGTACAGTGCCCTAAAAACCTTGTGTATGTGACGCAACCAAAGTGAGACGCTCCGGAAGTGTCCTCCTGACAGGTTTACATTGACACGTCATTAGAAAAGCCCAATTCAACTCGGACAGATTGACGAATTGCAAAATGGATTGCTGTGGACAATGATAGGTTTATGTTCAACAATATGGAAATAAACAATACATTGCCTTCTAAAGCCACTTTTTGTAATGGCTAAGCCAGTGGTTCTCTTTTTTTTTTTTTTTTTTTTTTTTCACTAGGCTTCCATTATTCTGTTATTTTCTGTGTGCATACAAATTAATATTATGCCCAGAAACTTTTAAAACATCCAAAATAATAAAAACACTTATGCTGCTGCAGGAGCAATGTTAATATATAATAGCTCATCCAAAATTACATTTTCATTTACTCAATTGTTCAGAATCATTATGATGTTTGTCATCTGGATACGACCATTGTGATTGACTATCAAGCTCCAAATACACCATAAAAGTGTATATTATATGTATAATTATTTAATCATTATTTATCAATTGTTATTTAAGGTGATTTTCTCAGCAAACATTTATATATGCCTTGCATTTAATTAATGAATCTGTAATTAATCATGTAATTAATTCTAAATTATATTATTCATAGATTTTAATCGATTGACAGCCCTAATTTTGATACTTTTATCACTTATTTTCTTCTGAAATGTTTTAACATTCCTAAATCAAATAAATGTTACAGTTTTGTTTGTGCTTTCATTTCAGGATGCCCAAGAATGGACAAGAAATCAGTCTTTGCAATGAATACTCTTAGTAAATGGAGGTTTACTGGAAGATAACCAGAATTACTTTATTGCACACTACCTTGCACACTATCCATTTTTTGTACTTGTCTGCATAGTATTAAATGTACATGGTCGAGAACAGTTCACTTTTTTGTAGATCCTTCAGTGCCATTGCCAATCCAAATAAATTATTCTGTTAAAAAAAATCCATTTCATTTAATTTATTCAGTCCTTGTAATGCTCAACTTTTAGTCTAGTGTTAGAAGGTTACTGGCAAATAAAGTCCATATGTAATCACTGTAAGGTTCATCAAAGTGGAGAAAAGCCATAAATAACTCTTTGAAACTGATTCTGTTCATGAGTAGATGATTGAAGAACAGTTCATTGGTAACTGCTGGATTCAAAGGAATCATGTTTTCATGGTCTGTACATCGGATAAAATGCATTCAGTATTGTGATTAATAGATACTTTTATTTTGTCATTTCAGTGTGTGTGTGTATTTAAATAGGCTCACTAATAAAGGTCATACTGAAGTACTAAAGTTTGGACCTTGCTATTTTAGGTGCGGCATTTTTAAGGGATTGTCATTCAAGATTTATAAAAGATTTATTCATGATTTATAAAGAGTTCACACCATCTAACATTTTATATCTCTCTCTCTCTCTCTCTCTCTCTCTCTATATATATATATATATATATATATATATATATATATATATATATAGCAGTTGAGATGTATATCTATTCTAGATCATCTAATCATGCATGAATCAAGCTCCCTTTGTCTAGAAAATCTTTAAAATGGGTGGCTGTTGGTTAATGATGCTGGGTGTACTTTTGAATTATTACATATATTACATAAACACAATGCTGCCCCAAAAAGTGTTTGGACACAGTAGCCATACTTAAAATGTATACATTTATATTACTTGTATCAAACCAAGTGCCATCTGCAAAGCAATCATGCTAGAACTCTCTTCATATTTCTTAACCAACTAGTCCCAAAATAATTTTTAGCAGATGTTTGAAGTCAGCACAGATGTAGTTCATCATATTAAAGGAATATTCCTGGTTCAATACGAGTTAAGCTCAATCAACAGCATTTGTGGCATAAT
This sequence comes from Moxostoma hubbsi, assembly GCA_032164185.1. Classification (NCBI taxonomy): domain Eukaryota; kingdom Metazoa; phylum Chordata; class Actinopteri; order Cypriniformes; family Catostomidae; genus Moxostoma; species Moxostoma hubbsi. Next base: position 30,014,835 of record JAVLUX010000019.1, read on the forward strand.
TTTGATTACCACAAAAAATTATTTTGATTTGTCCCTTGTGTATATAAGCAAAAGCAAAAATCACTGTTGTACTAAGGCAATTAGAATGGAAGTGAATGGGACCAGTTGTTTTAAAAGTATAATTACAAGATGTGAACATTATAAATGTTAACATAATTTAAGTGTGATAAAATCTCTATTCTGTATGACTTTTGTGTATAAAATCACTGTGGCTTTGACCGCATTGCATCGACAAAGTAAAATCATATTAACATGTTTATGCTTGCGGCTATATTTTTAAAAACATTTGATTTGAACATTTATGGATTGGCCCCATTACTTACATTGCCTCACTGTAACCACAGTTTGTTCTTTTTTTTTTCTTTCTTAAAATGAGGAATGAGTCAAAATGTAAATATATATTTTTTTATTTTTTTGTGGTAATCAACATTATGCCACAAATACTGTTGATTGTGCTTAACTTGTATTGAACCCAGAAAATTCCTCTATATGGACTTTTGTCTTATGTTTGAATGATATATCTATTTGTTTAGCATTTAAAAATCTAATAAACTTAATTTTGTGAAGTAATCTTTTGCTCTATTTCTTTTATACCACTTGGCTTGATATTAGTTTGTCCAAAATGCAATGACATTCATCAATAAATTTTTTAAGCAAAATTTTAGGCTACTGTAGTTTTAATAATGTGCTTAAAGACCTACATTAAATGTCATAATGTTTTGTCATGTCTCTTGCTATAGATTTAAGCTCTCACTTTTTAAACTGAGAATCAATGCCAGTTAAATAAGTGCAAAGAGGTGTTGGCAGAGGCCTGTGTCTGTTTGTGACTACGCGAGTGAGGGAATGTGTTTTTCTTTTAATTATATTGTGAGTGCTGTTGAGCTCTGTCTGACAGAAGCCCTGATGGCTGTTGCTCACTAAGCCTGGAAACAAGGCCCTGATGGGCTGGGACTAAAGCCACTGCACTGGTGAACAAAAGGCAGGAGCTTTAGTTGGGGGGACACAAACTGCTGACTCTCAGTGCTAGATAATGCATCATTCTGTCATATCTCCCTGTTGTTGCCTGCTCACTCTCTGTCTGTCCATCCATCGCTTTTTTCTCTCTCCACCCATGTAACCCACTCTCTCGTTCACCTTTGGTCAAAATTGCCCCCCGCCCAACAAAGAAACATAGTCTATGTACCCCGTCTTTCTGAGTCAGTGACCCTATTCTCTTCATGCTTGCTGGAACCGATTTGCTCACAGAAGCCAGGCAGAGACCTAGCCAAACACTTGACCTGCATACTGTATATGATGCATGTTCAGTGTGTTTAAGTGTCTTCCTCTGCCATGTGTGAGTGTCTACGAGGGATTTTCCGTGCCACCTGGACACCCTCTTCCAATGCAGGTGGGTTTGCTGACATTTGATGGTCATTTGTTTATTCATTCAGTTAATAGTCAGTATATATGTAGCGAAATTGTAAAATAAGCACTGGGCCTTTTAAACTTTCTTGTACTGTATATGAGCATAGCAAAGGTTAAGAGGATATCTGGAGGTGTCACCTTGTTGAACTGCTCGTCACCAGGATATGCTGTGTTTTGAATTCTGGTGTCCCTACCAAGCTTCTTAAAGAATATTCTGGGTTTAATAAAAGTTAAGCTCAATTGACAGCATTTGTGGCATAAAGTTGGAAAAAAAAAACTAAACATTTTGACTCTTTTTGGAGGGTTTAAAAGCAGAAATGTAAGATTGCAGTTTTGTAAAAGCACTTCACTTTATTCCTCTGTTAATTCCTGTGAATTATTTGATCTTAAAAGTTGATAAAATCGTTGTTGATTGGTATTACAGGGTTTATAGCGTTATGTCGACATGTTGTAAAATTGGAGATAACTTTACACAGAACATGTTTGTAAGTGATTTTATCACACGGAAATCATGTTATATAAAATGTTCACATCTTGTAGTTATACTTTTGAAATAATGATTGGCCCCATTCACTTCCATTGTAAGTGCCTCATTGTAACCACAATCTTTGCTTTTTTTCAAAGAAAAGGCAGGAAAAGTCTAAATAAATTTTTTGGTAATCAACATTTGCCACAAATGCTGTTGATTGAGCTTGACTTGTGTTAAACCTGGAATATTCCTTTAACTAAACCAACAAGATGGTTGTGGTCAACAAGATTCAAAAGCCTATGCTGATTAACCAGCATTTTTGCTGGTGAACAACATGGCTGTGATGGTCAACCAGTTTGAAAGGGGACAAGAAAACAACATAAAACCACTGTAAAAGTAAACAATATGACCCATGCACTAGATTGCAAATCTTCTGAAATGAAACAATCACTTGGTGCAATGAAAAGAATGACGGCTTTTTACACCTACATCAAAAACTTCAGATCTCCATGACCAAAACATCATGACACAAGAATCAATAAGATTTGACATTATCGATGTAGCCACCATATTTGATTGAAGTTATTAATGATTTTATTTTATTTAAGACTGAATTACTGGAACATACTTGCAGGCTGTTGACAGGGACAGATGGAGACAAAGTAGCTGAAGTGTGAACCCAAGTGCAGATTTTTTGACAGTGCTAATAATCAAAGCATGAATCCAAAACAAAATGAACATAAATGACTAGACTTGACTCAGAACCGGATAAACTAAACAAGGAAACAACATTTCAATCAACAATACTCAATGAGGGACTACAGCAAACAAGCTGTAAATACACTGACAAGGAAAATACATGACAAAGACAACCAATGACAAGACTAAACTAATAACAAGATAACAACAAGAGTATTAAACAGGAACCAATCACAGAACAGAACTGATAAGTTAACAAGACACATTTACATGAGGGAAACAGGGTATCACATGACAAGAATTACACCAAACTTCAAACTAAATGTCTGAAATACCCCTAGTGACCTCTAGTAGCCGCTAGGGCAAATGTCCATTTTTTTCTGTTCATCACACAAAGTGAGCGTTTGCTTCAGAGGACTTGGAATATAGTGAATGAATCTTATTTCTTACATGAATGTGCTTTTATTTAGTTTTTTGTCTTTACAGGATTTATTTGCATCGAACATATTCAAGTGAACCTTAGAGATAAACAAATGTTTAATGACTTCATAATCCTATCATACGTTGAACAAATATATTGAAAAATTAAGTTCTTTTAACTGCTCCATCAAAACATTTTGAGGATGGTGCAAGAATATATCTTTGTTACCTTCAAAATTTGACTAGTTGAAGGGATCTTAGTAGACGGGATGTTATGCAAACATTAAATTCAGACATGCCTTGATGCCTTCCTACCTCCATATATTGCTTCAGAAGGCAGGATTTTTGTGGCTGTGGTTTGGGACATGATTTTATTTTTACTAGACTGTAGCATTTAAAACCATGCCTTTTTCTTTTATACTTTTGAGGTTGAAGATGGAGCACATACTGTACAAGAGGTCATTTTTCATTGGAAATGTAAAACTAATTTTGTGTGAAGACATTGATGTATGCTTTTGCATCTGGACCAGAAGTGGCTGTGGTTGCATTCCTCACTCAGACAGTTTGTCAGTTTGTCAACTATACATTTTGTAAGATGGAGGTCAAGGTTAAGAAGGAAGTGTTTTATCATTGTTGACATGGCAGGTGTGTTTTCTCAAATACTGTAATAACAGTATAATGCTTTAGCTGGGAAGGAAATATGTGAGATTTATATTTGCTTATCTTGAAAAGGATTTCAGTAATCTGATAACAGTCAACAGGGACTTTAGAATCTCAATCATTGTCAAAGTGTTTATATAATGTCTTAAAAATTTGTTGAAAATGAACATTGAAAATTCTGAACCCTTTCAGATATTTTCATAAAGTTAGTTCAATTTTGTGAGAAATATACAATTTGTGAAAGGGTTCTTCCTTCTGGTTTGATTTGGGAATGTCATGTGATTATGTTGCCTATCCATATCACTGTCACATGACTTCTATACCCAGCTGTCCACTCTAGATTCTTGGATATCTGTTCTGCTGATAGCTGCATTAGTTAATAAACAGGACACCTCACCCTGTGCCAGGGAACCTGTAACACTTCATTGAGAAACTCCACGTCTATACAACCCATCATGCTTCTCTAAAACCTATTTTTATGTATTGAAACAATAAAAGAATTGCACAAATTTGAACAACCCAGTCATTGGTAGTCATGAGTGGCTAATCAGAGGCTCCAAGCGCTATTCTGACCATGCACCTGCATGTCACTCAGTGGGGATAATTCATTTTGGCAGTGTCTTGTGACCTGTTAGAGTTGTTCGTGCACCACATTGTCTTGGTTTAAACATGGGGAAATTGCCCAAAAAACAGGTAGAATACACCTTACTCAATGCTATATACACTAGCACTATTCTCAGCAAGGACATTTGGGTAGTAAGCCCAAGACAACAACTGCAAAACCCCAAAAAAGTAACCCCTAAAAATAGAAACATTCCATTCTTATTTTTGGCTTTGGAAGTCCAAAACTGTCTCCTGACAACTTCTTTTTACTTTTCCTGATGTTGAGATGTTTTACGAGTTTGTAGCGTAGAGTTTGGTTGGCATTTGGAAGTTAGTATTAGTAGACTGTCTCTGTTTAAGAGTGGCAACTCTTGATGCTACTCTCACCTCCCCATTCTCACACTAACTGTACTGGGGCATTCTTAGGCTTTGTCCAATTGGCTTGCTGACCGTCACCCCTGACTGACTCCACAATACTACTGCAAATTTCTCTGTCAGTGTTGGTCAGACAGAGAATAAGCTGGGGGAGAAAGAGTGAGTTTGTTACTGAGAGAGTAATTGAGACACCATACATCACCGTACAACTGCGAAGGGAAACAATATATAAAGGTAGGTAATAGATGACTTGTGTTCTTGGACATTTTGGAGTTACATTCCATGGTACATTTCTCCCTGTATTGCATCTTGGAGATTTGCTTTATGTCAGAGACAAACAACAAAGTTGACAACTTGGCAATTCTCTTGGATTGATGTGGAAATTTTAATACAGCTGTTTATATATTCAGCAGTAGTAGTTGTAGAATTGACAGTAGCTCTCAGTGATTGTTGCTTGGCTTTCTAAGATGATTTTTTGTTACAGAGAGGCATTTCAGCCTTTCTTTTTGGATACCAATTTCATGTACTGGGCTTTGTGTTAAAATCGGCTATTTAGAATGTCATAATAAGATCAACTCTGAAGCATTAATACTAAGAATTATTTTAAATAGTTTTAATGAGTGGACAAGATAAAGTGTATGAAACCATATAGTATCTAAAACTTGCTTAATTACTTGCTCAAAGCACTGAAATTTGGAAGCTCATTGCAGTGTTAGTTTGTGTGTGTGCTGAGCCCTGTATTAGTTTTAAACCGTTGCAACAGCTGCAGTTGCTGGTCATGAGATCAGAGTGTCACTCCACTCAAAATGCCATGCTTAAGATAGTATCGCGTGATAAAATATAGCAAGACGTTGTGTTCATGGGTTAAAGACAACAGCCTTCCTTTAGGAACAGTTGCATCAGCAACCAAGATAACCAAGAGTGTGTAACATATGTACTATATTTATTTCTATTTATTTAAGAGTACATGCATTACTAAGACTTAATTGATTGTCATTTTTGTCTTCCAAGCTTTTGGATTGATGCTTAATGCTGTTCTAAACCAATTATTGGCTGACTTTGCCAGTAATGTTTGATATGTTTTGATAAACACTGCTGGTGTACTATACGCACTTTGGATAGCCTTCAGACTGCTCCTCCCAACATTACTATGGGAATAATGTCTGTGTGTGTGATACTAGCGGCATTCCTGCAACGTTTGAGGAGTCAGATATGTTAATGGGACACCATTTCACTGAGGAGCGGGCCACGGTATGGTGGGCTCGTAGTTGAGACTTGTTGATGTCGCTATAGATAGGTTGTGATGCCACTAAAAAAATTTCACTCCTACACACTAGTGAGATTCTGTTTGGAAGAACAGGAACAAGTAGACCATGTCTTAATGATAAGAATGAGTCTGATGTTATGGATAAGATAAAAATGTATGTTTATCTACAGTAGGTACTTAATTAAACCTTTATAAAAACATATTTTGTCCATGCGGTGATCCCAAAATGTAAAGTATGTGGACAAATTAACTTGTGTATGAATGTCATGGCATTACATAGCAAAATATAAAACTATGTTGTTAGACCTTTTCTCTGAACTAATTTCACTTTTCTTAGCCATTTTTGCCATCAATTATAACCAATTGATTCCAAGGTCCACTTTGTCCTATCAGAGTAACCGCAGGTGTAGATCAACACAATAACTATGGGCATGTTTCACTTACAGAATGTTTGACAACCAGAAAGTGTCCAAATACTGTTTGTCTTTTTAATACAGTATCTTTATAATTGATCATTTTTGCAAAATGGTTTGTTTGTAAATTTAACTTGTGCTATATTTTTAAATAAATGCCACCTGGTTTGATATTTTGTTATCTAATGCAATGACTAGTGGATAACCAACATATCAAAGAGGCCGATAAATCGGACGATATTAGGTATTTTTAATTATTAGCATCAGGCAATAGATTTTTCCGTTTGGCAGATTAGTTTCTCAAGCCACGAGGGTGCCGTTAAAAGTTACAGCATGTGACGTTTAAAGTGCTGGTGCTCGGTGCCGGTCCGAGTAAACTGGAAGCTGTCAGGAGATTGTTGTTCTTGCTGGATCTACAGAAGAGCGATAGGGCAACTTCAAAGTAAAAGTGATTCAAGTGCACTATAATTGAATAAGCAAACAGATGTGTCCCTGCTCATGATACAGACAAACATACAAATGCTTATTTTATTAAATTAAAAAAGGTATATTAGTGTGGATTACAACCAGGAACACCTTGTAAAACTTTACCACGAGACCAGTCAGTCAATCTGATTTTATTCACTAACAAAATCCCAGTACTGACAGTTACGTTAAACAGATCAGGTTATGAAATTAATTATGTGAAATATTTACTGGAGTGCTTGAATTGGTCATCAAGAATGACTATTTGTCAAAACAGTAAAAGATTATTTGACATTATCTGCACATGACCTATTTCATATTTTCATGAGTTTCACCACTTCCCATGACTTCCAGTGATATTCATACAATTTTAAGTGTGGCTTAGGAGTCACTGTATGTTGGTACAAACAATGAACAATTTGGTATTTAAAATGCAATAAAAGAATACACGTTTCGCATTATGACATATCTGAACACTGATCTAGATGAAATATATTTTGAGAATAGGCCAAAAGTAAAAATGTCGAACTATGATATTCCTTGATATGATAAGTTCCTTGATGGGGTGCTTCCAAAATAAATGCAGAAGCTGTTAGAGAGGACAGTTTGGATTTGGGTCTGTAATTGAAAGGCAAGACATAAATCTCCCCTCTTAAGATGATTACATTATTAGAGGATTTTTTTTTTTTTTTTTAGAAAATCAATAATGCACTATGCATTACATATTTTACACTGTTTAATATATATATATATATATATATATATATATATATATATATATATATATATATATATATATTAATGACTAAATATACATTTTCCATAATTATATTTTCTTTGAATAAGAGTAATATGCTTCTAATTTTTATTTTATCTTCTGCTGTTGTGGCCCATCTGCCTCTAAGTTTGACATATTGTGCATTCTGAGATGATATTCTTCTCACCACAATAGCACAGAGCAGTTATTTGAGTTACTGTAGACTTTGTCAGTTCAAACCAGTCTGGCCATTCTCTGTTGATCTCTCATTAACAAGGTGTTTCTGTCCACAGAACTGCCGCTCACTGGATGTTTTTTGTTTTTGTCAGCATTATGAGTAAACTCTAGAGGCTGTTGTGTGTGTGAAAATCCCATGAGATCAACAGTTACGGAAATACTTTAACCAGCCCATCTGGCATCAACTGAAGCTCCTGACCCGTATCTGAATGATTTTATGCACTCCATTGCTGCCACATGATTGGCTAGTTTAGATAATAGCATGAATAAGTAGATGTACAGGTGTTCAGGTGTTTTGTAAGCTCAATAAAGCAAATCTCACCCCTATACACCCAGTTTGCAGCAAAATGAAAATTCTGTGTTAATTTACTCAACCAAATGTTGTTAAAAACCCAAATTACTTTCTTTCTTCTTTGGAACACTAAAGGAGTTAAGCAGAATGTTTGCCTCAGTCACCATTTATTTTAATTGCATAATTTTTCCATACAATGAAAATGAATGGTGACTGAGAAGCTAATATTCACCTTTTGAGTTCCACAGAATACTCATACTGATTTGGAACAACATGTTGGTGAGAAAAGGTTGACAGAATTTTCATTTTTGAGTCACTGCATTACTTTGTCTTTTGTTTAGGTTTTTATACTACAATTTTGATCAACAAAGGACAATATCTTCAGATTGGGTTACATCAACATAAGTACCAAAGTATCAATGAATCAGAATGAAAACTCTTCTTCTCTATATCCAGATATTGCAGTCTCAAGTCTCAGACCTTTTCTGAGAATCCCAGCAATGCTTTCCCTCATTGTCCTCTTACAAACAGACAATTGACAATGACCGTGGGTGACCTCAAGTTTTTAATGAGGGTTTGTTTTGTTGAGGAATACTGAATGCAGTATAGATCTTCAGGATATTTTGGTGAGCCATCTCAGCATTCATCACAGTATTTGTGTTTATTTTGGACCATTGTATCTTGTGACTCATACTTTATCCTTGTGTCTTTCTTTGGATTAGGGATGCACAAATACCCATGAAGAGAACTGTTGGGACTTATTGCAGTGTGCAGTCACTGTCATTAACAAGTGCCTATTCACATTCGAAATAATCTTGTGACTGCATTGAATTAACAGCAATAGAGTAACGCCTCTATCCACCACTGTCCTCATAAGTGACTGGCTTGTGTGATCAATAGGATGTAATTGAACAGTGGAGGTGAAAGCGGTTGGCATGAATCTGAGGATAACTCAATTTGTATTAATTGCATTTTTTTGTGTGGATAGAGCTTGTTTGAAAGGGTCTATGCAATGACATTTCTCTACTGTTTTATTAGTCAGCAGCATCTAGAAATGTGCAATCATATAATTATGTGCACATGGGTTGCTAATTTCAGGACTTCTGAATTTCTTATTGATCTCTATTAAAGCTGCTGTTATTTATAGTGTACCACACAGAAAATATCACTGAAATAGGTGTTCTAAGACAGATCTCCTAGTGTCCAAGAAACACTCTCTCCCTGTATATCTTTGTATTTGCAAACATTGTGTTTGCCAGCATCAGGTCTTTTAGGTTTTAGAGAGGGCGTGTGGCTACGTCTGGCAGTGGTTGGCTAACCATCTTAAAAAACTTACAGCACCCTTTAGCATGAAAACTATTTTAAAAATGCTTAAATACTTTTAAAAAGACTTCTTGGCCTTTCAAGTATATCAGATACATCATAATTTAGAAGCCATTATTAGTTGAAGTTAAGTTAAGCTGATGTGTAACCAGCTAGATTATTTCTTTCATAACAGCTTTTGTAGGAGCTCTGGTGTTAACAGCTCTGTTATTAAAGAAGCAGTTGTGGGTCTGGGCAGCACGTGTTTAAATTAAAGATCAGATATGTGCAGCACCATTCCTGTGCTCTGTCCCCTCCCCTGGACACATAGCATCACTAGGGAACAGCTGCCACTTTCAGTCACATACACAAACAAATCTACACACAGATATGCATACAAGGGCATGCAAGCATAGACATTTTATGTTAATACCTAGTTTTTCTTCTGAAAAGATTTAATCTGGTTGCATTAAGACCAGGGAGCGAGGGTCATTTCTATTTCACTTTCTATGGTTTGTACATTTTGGGTGTATTTCCACAAAGAATGAACGGCACCCAGTAAAAACACTGTTATTTACAGTACTTACAAGTGTGTGCTGGTTTTGTGCCCAATTGACTAATTTCGTAGAGCTAGTTCTGAGTGATAATAATGCGAAGGATGCAGCAGACCACAGCGATCTGACACACTCCACCAGGACTGTACAGCATTACTCTACTACTGTGATCTAGACACCTGAATCAACTGTTTAACATGTCGAATGCATACAGGGCTGGACTGGGAAGAGAAATTTGACATAGCAACTAGCCAAAAAGTTTTTGAGCGGGGAGGGGTCGCTCTCCTTTTCTGCATATCACTGCCCCCTTCGGTATATCGCAGCACCATTTTGTGGCCCATTCTGCATAACGTGCCGGTTCATTTCACCCTATCGCGGCCCATTCGGCCCGTTTCACGGCAGACCCACCTGCCCGCCCGGTTCTCCCAATGGCCAGTCCAACCCTGATCGCCCCCAAAATGTGTTGGCCCACCAGGAAAATGCCCGGTATGCCAGATTACCAGTCCAGCCCTGATTGCATGTATGCCAGCTTGTAGCGCTCTTCTCCATATTTTGATCATTATTTGATGAATTACTGCTGCCATGATCGATAGACATGAAAATTATTTTACTCCCTGCTTTTATCTGGTAGTAATAGCGCAATGTAAATTGTAATGTGACATTCACAAAAGTTGTTGTTAAATCAAAACTGACCCTATTACATTTATCAATTAATTAATAATACTGGTCTTATTGAGAACGATTCATCCACGCATATTTGCTATTTTATAAAAAAAAACTTTAAAACAAAAAGTTTTAAGTCAGTTTTAAGCTCCTTCAAGAGTCATGTATGCAAACCTGGCATCAAAGCAGCTAAGGCTGGCTCTACACTAGCTGATTTTTCGAATGATTTTCAGGTGTTAACTTCAGTAACATAATCATCGGCCAGGCAAAGGTATACAGAGCACCCATTTGCACTTCTCTGCAGAAGGTGTTAATCATTTGACCGTTGGGACTCCCTGATGAGTCCCAATGGCTTCAAGCACTGAAAAAAACACATGGTTTGTTTGAAAAAAATCAATCTGTAACTGAGAAGAACTGAAAAGATGACAAGCTGATCAGACATCTTTTTTTATCACACTCTGCTGCATATCATCACAAATGCTAATTAAAATCCATAGTGATTCTGTCATTCTATAGAAATAAAGAAAAAGCAACTAATGATGGATAAAAATAATTTTGACAGACATTTTACAGTTTTGGTGCATTTTAAAGTATGAAAGCCAACTGAACCGTGAAGATAATGCAACATTGTAACTATTTTATCTCAGCATAACAGTCTGCATGTGTGACACCCTTGCCCAAAATGAGTTGTTTTGAGTCTGTTAGTGAAGAGCCAGCTTAATGCAGAGGAGTATTTTTGTCTGTTTCCCTCTCAAAACCCTGTCCCTTACCCAAAACTTCCTTGGTTACATCCTTGCTGGCTTGAATTTAAATAAAGGAATAATAGAAAATTTGCGGTTGTGTTTGAGACATTTCATGCCTGAATGCTTCCAGAGATGACCATATCCGAGTGGACTGCGAGATGGATGCTAAAAAAGTAGCTGGAGTTTTGTATATTTTTTAATGCAGGCATCTTTTGGAGGTATCTTGGGCTGTACAGCTGTTATGAAGAGGGCAGACGAGGGAGTAAGGATCCAAACGCAGCTTTATTGGAATTTTCAAAAGTAAAGGCAAAAACAAAGGCAGGAACAAATAAAGCATCCACGAGGGGAAAATAAAGGAATGAATACAAGAAAATAACACGGGGGTCTTGCAAGGAAGGCGTAGGCAGGAGCACAGGCCAAGGCAGGATACAGGGACAGCATGAACAGAACAACTTCATCAAACGTAGAACAACTTCATCAAACGTTGAACAACTTCATCAAACGTTGAACAACGACCAACAGAGGACAAGGTGAAACATCAGGGCTTAAATACAAAACAAGGGAAAACATAAACCAATGGACAAACAGAACTCATAACGAGGTAAAAGGGCAGTTAACTAAAACCAATGACAAAACTAGGACAGATAATAAAGTAATTAAACAATAAACCAATGAGGACCGGACACATAGACAAGGAGGGAAAACAGGACATGACAAAACTTCAAAATAAGAGTGCACAAAACAAAAGGCAATACGGAACATAAAAAGTGCCAAAACTTAGTGCATAAACAAACAATGTGGAACATAAAAGGTGACAAAAGCTTAAATAAAAAGGTAAACAAACCAAAGACGGTGAGGATCGTTACAACAGCACAAATACGTGGTCTTTTTTCCTTTTATACATATTTAGTGTATTGTGATTCAAAACATTGAAATATTGTAATTGTTTACTTACTTGTTTCTCATTCATCTGCACTGGATTTGCACAACAGCTCCAGTCTTGTAGTAAGCTCTGTGCTCTGTGTGAGGTTGTGGGGTGGTTATGTATTATTGATGTCAGTTAGATCATCATTCGGTTCTCCAGAAAGTGGAAAAGGGGGCTGGTATTGAGATCGCTTCTCAGTTTCCCTGAATCTAGCATGACCAGGAAGCTTCACGATGGAAAGGGTTTCTGTGTTTTTTTGTCGACTGCAAACTTGCATTCAGGTCTGCCTCCATTCCGGTATGCAGACCCCATTTTCACAAATTGTGGGTGTTCAGTGAATAAGATGCCGCTTTTTGCTAAAATACCAAACTCAAGGTGGCACAACTGTTTAGTGAATTAACCCCTTAGTCCAGTGGTTCCCAACCCTGTTCCTGGAGGCCCCCCAACACTGCACATTTTGTATATCTCCATTTTCTGACACACCCAATTCAGGTTTTGGAGTCTCCACTAACGACCTGATGAGTTGAATCAGGTGCATTTGATTAGGGAGATATCCTAAATGTGTAGTGTTGGGGGGGCATAACAATTCAAAGATGGGAAAGGAGGTAGCTGGGACCAGCTTGACACACGTAGAAATGTATTTCTTAAACATAACATAAAACAACTTCACATGCTGCTTCCCTGCAGACACACCGAACACACACACACACACACACACACACACACACACACACACACACACACACACACACACACACACACACACACACACACACACACACACACACACACACACACACACACACACACACACACACACAACTTCATGCATCTCTCTCACTCTCCATCTGCTGCTGCCTCCTCTCCTTAAATACTCCCACTGCACCTCACTGGAACACGAGACCGGTGTGGCACACAGGTGGAACTCATTCACCACTTATCTTTCCAGCCTCGCACTGCCCAGTTGCCGCTTGGCCCTGCCCTGCTCACCACAGGGGGCCTCCAGGAACAGGGTTGAGAACCACTGCCTTAGTCAGTTCATGCATCTTAACTGATCGGATTGCGGTCCAGTTGGGTATGCACATTTGAATTTAGACTTGGCCACAAACATATTTCTCAACAAAACAACGTTATCTACAGTGACCTGATATTTTGCTGCACTTGATGGGCTAATAAAATAAAAACAGAAGTTGGCTAAAATTGCTTTGATGATTGTCGTAGAAAAGGCAACAACTGTGTGCCACATTTTCTGTTGTCTTTGGGCTCCCAAACTTCTGTATGCTAACATAGTTCCATTTACGAGGAGAAAAGTTTTCATATGTGACCTTACCAACCTGATGCATTTACACTTGCTGACTCTCATCTTTTATGCATCTCAAACCACCTCCTGAGCGATTGGCAGAGGTGGACAATGTACACAACTCCATTACTGGAGTGAAAGAACAGATACTACTGGTCAAATATTACTCCATTACAAGTGAAAGTTGTAAAGACAGATATTTACTTAAGTAAAAGAACAGAAGTACTTAGTTTTAAAAGTACTTACTGTAAGTATCAAAGGTAAATTTCCTTTTTTATGACAATGCATTGTTTTATTATTGTTGCATTGTTTTATGCAATACTCACAATACCTCATGGCTCTGAAGCAACTACTGAATACACTGACTAGCTTGGAGTATCTGTGGAATTATGAGATTTTAGAATGTTACAAAACCTATAGAAATTAAACAGCTGAATTGACAAAAAAAGCCATAATCATCTTCATTTTTTTATTTAACACTCCTACTCACCCCCACAAAAGCAGCATGGTGGTCTCACACAGCTCTGGCAGTGTGCACACATCAATGTGTATACATTCATCCACATTTGAATCAAGCGGAAATTGCTGTAAATACAGACATGACCACGCACTTTGGCTGTAAGTCCAGGACTAGAAAAGACTGTTTATGAAGCTGTTTCATACCTATACATGATAACTGTTGTCTCTGGTTCAGCGGCAGCACCAACGCAGATTTGAATGATCCGGTATGATTTTTGTCAAAGGTTTAATAGACAGGCGAATCGTTATCATTTAGGAAAGAGATTGAGTGGGTTTGAATCGAGATCGCAATCTTACTATGATTTAATCGTGCAGCTCTACAAATAACTACAGTAATTATACAAGGTAACAACAACAACAAAAAAAAAACTATAAAAGTTACAAGACATTAACTTATTTAACTCTTAAGCTTATTTACATTTGAATTCATGCTTTTGCATGCTAACTAACATCATTGTCGAACCTTACCTATGTGTTAGCGTTATATCCACAAGGCTATGGCAACTTGCTAGGCAAATCCATAAAAACAATTTGACTGACCATACTGAAAACTTCAGCTCTAAAGCACAGAGAATTTCAAGCTTTCACAAGAAATTCAAAGCTTGCATACCACAATATGCTTCCGCAGGTTAGATGGCGAGTTTTTGAAGGCTGTGATATGGTTCATTTTAGGCAAACAAAGCAAACATTTAAAATGAAACAAATCTTTAACATGTTCAGAAAACTGATACATGTTTTCTAAGTATGACCATGGGTGTGCATACTGCGCCGAGGAACTGCCATCTTCCGTTTTGCTAACTGATCAGTGATAAAAAATGCTGGGAAATCCTTAAACTTCATGACACGTGACCCTACAAGATTGATTATTGAGAGGCTGTCTGTCACCTGCAAAAAACAATCACGTTTTAGAGAAGAAAAAAAATCATCCACTGATTTTCAAAGCTGCTACATAGTAACGACTTTCTACTCAAGGACATTGATTGAAATGTAGTGGAGTGAAAAGGACAATATTTGTCTTTCAAATGTAGTGAAGTTAAAGTCACAAGTTTCCAGAAAAAAATAATACTCAAGTAAAGTACAGATAAAGTGTACTTAATTACAGTACTCAAGTAAAAGTATTCTGTTACTGTCCACCTCTGGTGACTGGTATGAGTTCTGTGAGACGTCTGGGCATGAAACAGTTTATTAAAAGTGACTGAAATCTGCATGATGTGACAAAAAAAAGAGAAAAAAGACACCTGCTAGTGCTGTGTTATGTGTTTGCTTTTCTTGTGTAACAGGTTATGCAGTGTGGGTGTCTGAGTCCATATAGAAATAACTGCCTGCTGGTCTACAGATCTCTTAATGCTGGTTATGCACTATTACGGCCGAGACAGATATTGGACACCATCGCCAAATGAGGAATGAGAACCATGCAGATTGAGAGAGGACCCCGTTTGCGGTCCTAGTAACCTGATAGTAACTTGATCTATGGTGGTGGGATAGGAGAGTGAAGTAGGACATTCTTTAGACATTTGAATCCCTAAGCCTAAGTATTAGGGTTATAACATTCAGTGTATAACTAATTTAATTATACCTTAAATTATGTGGCTTGTAGAGGAGAGGTGTGCTATTATTTTCTAAGAGATCAGCCTAACAATATTTGCCTGGATGATAAAAAATTCCATAGACCTTTATTAAAGTAGGGACCTAAGCCAAATCTAAGGATCGAAATATCTGGTCTGGTCTCTTCAGACTTAAGTACCACCTAGTAACCTCCCACAACACCCTAGCATCGTGGCGGTGATTTTTGCATGGGCAAGCACATTTTCTTTCAAAAATACAAAACTCTAGTTGCTGTTTTGTCTCACTGAATTTGTGGTAGGATCAGTAGCCTGCTTTGTTTTATACATAATCAGCAAGCTTTAGCCAAAGCTCACTTTAGCTGTATTCCTTCTATTATATATATATATATATATATATATATATATATATATATATATATATATATATATATATACAAAAATTCATAATTTGGATCCTATGGCATTGATCCTGTATTTAAACGCAATCACTAATTGCTTTGTCTTACAAGCCATTTTGCCTGATGGCATCTGATATTGTACACCTGCTCTAATTTCAGACTTTGACAGAGAGGACAGTCATGGGAATCCAGAAGCCAGAGATTTACCCGTAGGTAGCCACGTGTCAAAGCACCACCACCTCCAAGTCAACGTGAGATGGGTGTTGCATTATATTTATATTGTCTCTGCCTTGCTTGCCACCTCAAAAATAGGTAAACGACAAAAGGCGTTCTCCCCCCTCAGACAGGCCTCCTTTTGTCCCTCAACACCACAACCACTCCACAGATGAGCAGGACAGTCCAGAGAGAATTGTGAGTACCACAAACACAGTTCCAAGCTCTACATTAACTTGGCCACGAAGCAATGGAAAGCTTAAACCTCTCATAATATTTATCTCACAATCTTTTTCAAGGTTCAAAAGGAAAAGCTTCATGCAGAACTAAAACAAGTTTTGAGTCAGAAGAGAAGCCAGCTTAGAGACACTCACTCCACCCTCATAGACATGGAGGAACCCCCACAGAAGGACAGTAAGAATGAGGTAAAGGTCAAAAACAATTTGAACTGTTTTCAAAATTATCTTAAAAAAGAAACAACAAACTGAAAACAACCATTTTGCATGCTTTGGTACAAAAATGCTAGCCACTCTTTGTGAAGTTCATAGTTCTTGGCAAAACCATTTAAAAAGCTGAAAAGTTTTTTAACTTAATTGGTAGACTTGTTTCTCCTCAATATTTGGCATTTGATAAATGGGAGAGTTTTATTTTTATAAATATTATTTTTGTAAAAGGTGGAGAAGGATAGCCAGCTGTCAGAGCTTGTGGAAGTGGTTGTTGAAACGCAGGCTGAGGTTGGAGCTAGTGGGTACAGTGTGGTGGGTGGAGGGGAGCGAGGTATCTTCATCCAAGATGTCTTGAAAGACTCCCCAGCAGCGAAGCACCTCAGTCTACAGAAAGGTACCTAGGGACTGTATTTTACATTACAAAGTACAATGTCAAATTCACTAATTGTACTTGAAATAACAATTAGGATAATCGACTTTAACCATAATCTTCAATTTACAACATTTCCATGCTGAATACATGTATAGCCTACTCAAGTCATTTTGCTTTATGTCATGATGTAATACTAATGAATAAAGACCATATTCATGCAAGTTGTGAACAATTTTGATGTGTAATTGCAGGAGACCAACTGCTAAGTGCAAGAGTATATTTTGATAACGTGAAATATGAGGACGCATTAAAAATTCTTCAGTGTGCAGAACCATACAAAGTGTCCTTCTTTTTGAAGAGGACTGTACCAGAAACCAAAGTCAGCATACGTCAAGGTGCACAAAATCTTGAGCTCAGAGGACCTAAGGCCAAGATGCAAAGGATGGTACATAATGAAATATTTATATATAATTAAAAAAATTCTGGCTACCCTGCTGAAAAGCCCAGCATTGTTGGTCACAACCTTATGTTGTGTTTTGGGTGCTGGTCCCCCAGCATGGATGCTGGTGTGCTGGTGTCTCCACCAGGCTTTTAAACTAGCGTAACCAGCTTCATCAGAAATCAATGCTGGTCAACCAGCTTCACTATCTAGGATTTGCTGGTGAAAAGTATGGCTATGCTGGTCCACTAGCACCAAACCAGCACTAACCTGCATAACCAGCTTAGTCCCGCATGGGAATTGCATGCTTGTTAAGCTGGTCTTTTTATCAGGATATGCAGTAATCACCTTTAGTATTTTTCAGTGAATTATTTGTATTTAACTCAAGTAATTCTAACATTAGACACTAGAAGGAATTATCTTTTTTTTTTCTTGCAGAGTGTCAAAAGTGTGAAACCATTCAAAGCCAAAAAAAAGAGAGGAGGAAGATTTGGATTGAAAAGACTGAAAGAAAACAAAAAAGCCAGAGCACAAGCAGAGCCGGATATTGAAGGCTCATTTGGCAGATCAGGCCTCAGTCCTGTTGATGTTGAGTTTGTATTCCCAAAGTTCAAGATGAGGAAAGGTGGAAAGGCCACTACAGATGGATCAGGACAGCTGGAGGGAGTGATCACTAGCAGTAGAAAGAAGAGGAAGATCAGATTTCCGAGGATGAAAGCAATGGATGCTGCTGTAGGTGAAGGGAACATCAATGCTGATGTTTCAACATTTGAAGGAGAGGCAGAGGTTTCTGGAGCAAAGCTGAAAGCCAAAGCGAAAGGTCCAAAATTTGGAATTAATTTGCCCAAAATCAAAAAGTCCAAATTAGATATACAATCTTCAAATGACAGCTTTGAGGTGAAAGGACCAGAAGCCAAATTGAAGCCTCCATCGGCAAATACTGATTTCAGAATGATTCAGGGCAATGCTGAGGCTAATGTGCCTAATCTTGAGGTCAGTGTTAAAGTAAAGGAAGAGGGCCCTGAGGTTAAAATGCCTAGGATGAATCTGGATGTGTCAGACTCAAAGATGACAATGCCAATGATCAAACTGCCAAAGGTTAGGCTGTCTTGTCATTCAGATGAATTTGATGGAGAGGCAAGTAAGAAAATGTATACATCTGAAAATAAATTGAAAATACCCACAATTGACATCAAATCACCCAATGTGGATTTGGACTTGCATTTCCCAAAGACTAAGGGCACAGCTGAAATCAAAGATGTTGAAATTCCTCACCCAAATGTGAAAAAAATCAGAACAGCAATGTTTGACTCATCACTGACAAAGCTAGACTTTGATGCAAAACAAAAAATTGGAGATTACATTGATGGATCCATGGTAAAACAGCACAATATTTCTCTCCCCAAACTTGATATTGCAGAGCCCAAGACAGAGACATCAGATGTGGACATCAATCTTCCTACATTAGATCTCTCATTACCAAAAATGACTGCGAAAAACACTGATAGTGAGGGGCATACAAGTACTGGAGTAAAATTGGAAATGCCAAAAATAAAATCTCTTGAGGGTGAAATCGGAGTCGAAAAACCTCCAACAAAAGGTGAAACATTTCACATGCCATCAATTGACATATCATTGCCAAAAGGAAAACTTGAGAGAAGCAGTGCACTCGAGGGAGACGCTGGAAAAGGTGGAATGCTCAAAATGCCTCATATGGAGATCTCTCTGACAACAATCAAATTTCCAGAGGTCAAAACTGGAAAAGAAGAGCCTGATGTCAAAACTGGAAAATTCATGAACATTTCTTTGCCTAAAGAAAAGACTGAAAGAAAGACTGCTCCTCAGAACAAAAGAGGAAAGTTAAAAATGCCATCAGTTGAAATCTCACTCCCAAAAGGAAAAGCAGAAACAGATATTGGTCTTGAAGGCAAAACAGCAAAGGTAAGAAAATTTCACGTTCCCAAATTTGATGTTAGCACGTATTCAGAGGGAGAAATCAATACTGAGGCACACAATATCAAAGGTGGAAAGTTTCCCAAGCCCTCTGTAGATATCTCTCTACCAGAAGGAGGAGCAAGTGGAGATCTTGATGTTGAAGGTAATACAGGAAAAGGAACATTTGAAATGCCCAAATGTGATATTCCTTTGCCTAAATTAAAGGGCGAAGTCGATGTTGAAGGTCCTGATATCAAGGGTGGAAAGTTTCACATGCCCTCTGAAGATATCTCTTTGCCAGGAGGAGCAAGTGAAGATCTAAATGTGGAAGGGAATGCAGGAAAAGGAAGAAAATCTGAAATGCCCAAATTTGATGTGTCTTTGCCTAAATTTAAGACATCAGGGGGTGAAATCAACACAGCAGTTCCTGATATCAAAGGTGGAAAGTTTCACATGCCATCTCTAGACATCTCGCTGGCTGGAGGAGGAGCAAGTGGAGATCTACATGTTGAAGGGAATGCAGGAAAAGGAAAATTTGAAAAGCCCAAATTTGACATTTCTTTGCCTAAATTAAAGGATGAAGTTGATGTTGAATGTCCTGATATCAAGGGTAAAAAGTTTCACATGCCTTCTGTAGATATCTCTCTGCCTGGAGGAGGAGCAAGTGGAGATCTAAATGTCAAAGGCAATGTAGAAAAAGGAAAATTTGAAATGCCTAAATTTGACATTTCTTTGCCTAAATTAAAGGGTGATGTCAATGTTGAAGGTCCTGATATAAAGGGTGGAAAGTTTCACGTGCCCTCCGTGGATATCTCTTTGCCAGGAGGAGGAGCACATGGAGATGTAGATGTTGAACAACATGCAGGAAAAGGAAGAAAATTTGAAATGCCCAAATTTGATGTGTCCTTGCCTAAATTTAAGACGTCAGGGGGTGAAATCAACACTGCAGGTCCTGATATCAAAGGTGGAAAGTTTCACATGCCATCTCTAGATATCTCACTGCCTGGAGGAGGAGCAAGTGGAGATCTAAATGTTGAAGGGAATGCAGGAAAAGGAAAATTTGAAAAGCCCAAATTTGACATTTCTTTGCCTAAAATAAAGGGTGAAGTCGATGTTGAAGGTCCTGATATCAATGGTGAAAAGTTTCACATGCCTTCTGTAGATATCTCTCTGCCAGAGGGAGGAGCAAGTGGAGATCTAAATGTCAAATGCCATGCAGGAAAAGGAAAATTTAAAATGCCTAAATTTGACATATCTTTGCCAAAATTACAAGGTGAAGTCAATGTTGAAGGCCCTGATATCAAAGGTGGAAAGTTTCACATGCCCTCTGTGGATATCTCTTTGCCAGGAGGAGGAGCACGTGGAGATGTAGATGTTGAAGAACATGCAAGAAAAGGAAGAACATTTGAAATGCCCAAATTTGACATTTCTTTGCCTAAATTAAAGGGTGATGTCGATGTTGAAGGTCCTGATGTCAAGGGTGGAAAGTTTCACATGCCTTCTGTAGATATCTCTCTGCCTAGAGGAGGAGGAAGTGGAGATCTAAATGTCAAAGGCAATGCAGAAAAAGGAAAATTTGAAATGCCTAAATTTGACATTTCTTTCCCTAAATTAAAGGGTGATGTCGATGTTGAAGGTCCTGATGTCAAGGGTGGAAAGTTTCACATGCCCTCTGTGGATATCTCTTTGCCAGGAGGAGGAGCACGTGGAGATGTAGATGTTGAAGCACATGCAGGAAAAGGAAGAAAATTTGAAATGCCCAAATTTGACATTTCTTTGCCTAAATTAAAGGGTGATGTCAATGTTGAAGGTCCTGATATCAAGGGTGGAAAGTTTCATATGCCTTCTGTAGATATCTCTCTGCCTGGAGGAGGAGCAAGTGGAGATCTAAGTGTTGAAAGGAATGCAGGAAAAGGAAAATTTGAAATGCCTAAATTTGACATTTCTTTGCCTAAATTAAAGGGTGATGTCGATGTTGAAGGTCCTGATGTCAAGGGTGGAAAGTTTCACGTGCCTTCTGTAGATATCTCTCTGCCTGGAGGAGGAGCAAGTGGAGATCTAAATGTCAAAGGCAATGCAGAAAAAGGAAAATTTGAAATGCCCAAATTTGACATTTCTTTGCCTAAATTAAAGGGTGATGTCAATGTTGAAGGTCCTGATGTCAAGGGTGCAAAGTTTCACATGCCTTCTGTAGATATCTCTCTGCCTGGAGGAGGAGCAAGTGGAGATCTAAATGTCAAAGGCAATACAGAAAAAGGAAAATTTGAAATGCCTAAATTTGACATTTCTTTGCCTAAATTAAAGGGTGATGTCGATGTTGAAGGTCCTGATATCAAAGGTGGAAAGTTTCACATGCCTTCTGTAGATATCTCTCTGCCTGGAGGAGGAGCAAGTGGAGATCTAAATGTCAAAGGCAATACAGAAAAAGGAAAATTTGAAATGCCTAAATTTGACATTTCTTTGCCTAAATTAAAGGGTGATGTCAATGTTGAAGGTCCTGATGTCAAGGGTGGAAAGTTTCATGTGCCCTCTGTGGATATCTCTTTGCCAGGAGGAGGAGCACGTGGAGATGTAGATGTTGAAGAACATGCAGGAAAAGGAAGAAAATTTGAAATGCCCAAATTTGACATTTCTTTGCCTAGATTAAAGGGTGATGTCAATGTTGAAGGTCCTGATATCAAGGGTGGAAAGTTTCACATGCCTTCTGTAGATATCTCTCTGCCTGGAGGAGGAGCAAGTGGAGATCTAAGTGTTGAAAGGAATGCAGGAAAAGGAAAATTTGAAATGCCTAAATTTGACATTTCTTTGCCTAAATTAAAGGGTGAAGTCGATGTTGAAGGTCCTGATATCAAGGGTGGAAAGTTTCACATGCCTTCTGTAGATATCTCTCTGCCTGGAGGAGGAGGAAGTGGAGATCTAAATGTCAAAGGCAATGCAGGAAAAGGAACATTTGAAATGCCTAAATTTGACATTTCTTTGCCTAAATTAAAGGGTGATGTCGATGTTGAAGGTCCTGATATCAAAGGTGGAAAGTTTCACATGCCTTCTGTAGATATCTCTCTGCCTGGAGGAGGAGCAAGTGGAGATCTAAATGTCAAAGGCAATGCAGAAAAAGGAAAATTTGAAATGCCTAAATTTGACATTTCTTTGCCTAAATTAAAGGGTGATGTCAATGTTGAAGGTCCTGATGTCAAGGGTGGAAAGTTTCACGTGCCCTCTGTGGATATCTCTTTGCCAGGAGGAGGAGCACGTGGAGATGTAGATGTTGAAGAATACGCAGGAAAAGGAAGAAAATTTGAAATGCCCAAATTTGACATTTCTTTGCCTAAATTAAAGGGTGATGTCGATGTTGAAGGTCCTGATATCAAAAGTGGAAAATTTCACATGCCTTCTGTAGATATCTCTCTGCCAGGAGGAGGAGCAAGTGGAGATCTAAGTGTTGAAAGGAATGCAGGAAAAGGAAAATTTGAAATGCCTAAATTTGACATTTCTTTGCCTAAATTAAAGGGTGATGTCGATGTTGAAGGTCCTG
The DNA here is from genome assembly GCA_032164185.1 of Moxostoma hubbsi. Taxonomy (NCBI): domain Eukaryota; kingdom Metazoa; phylum Chordata; class Actinopteri; order Cypriniformes; family Catostomidae; genus Moxostoma; species Moxostoma hubbsi. The sequence continues at coordinate 30,037,803 of JAVLUX010000019.1, forward strand.
ATATCAAGGGTGGAAAGTTTCACATGCCTTCTGTAGATATCTCTCTGCCTGGAGGAGGAGCAAGTGGAGATCTAAGTGTTGAAAGAAATGCAGGAAAAGGAAAATTTGAAATGCCTAAATTAGACATTTCTTTGCCTAAATTAAAGGGTGATGTCAATGTTGAAGGTCCTGATATCAAGGGTGGAAAGTTTCACATGCCTTCTGTAGATATCTCTCTGCCTGGAGGAGGAGCAAGTGGAGATCTAAGTGTTGAAAGAAATGCAGGAAAAGGAAAATTTGAAATGCCTAAATTTGACATTTCTTTGCCTAAATTAAAGGGTGATGTCGATGTTGAAGGTCCTGATATCAAGGGTGGAAAGTTTCACATGCCTTCTGTAGATATCTCTCTGCCTGGAGGAGGAGCAAGTGGAGATCTAAATGTCAAAGTCAATGCAGGAAAAGGAAAATTTGAAATGCCTAAATTTGACATTTCTTTGCCTAAATTAAAGGGTGAAGTTGATGTTGAAGGTCCTGATATCAAGGGTAAAAAGTTTCACATGCCTTCTGTAGATATCTCTCTGCCTGGAGGAGGAGCAAGTGGAGATCTAAATGTCAAAGGCAATGCAGGAAAAGGAAAATTTGAAATGCCTAAATTTGACATTTCTTTGCCTAAATTAAAGGGTGATGTCAATATTGAAGGTCCTGATATCAAGGGTGGAAAGTTTCACGTGCCCTCTGTGGATATCTCTTTGCCAGGAGGAGGAAAACGTGGAGATGTAGATGTTGAAGAACATGCAGGAAAAGGAAGAAAATTTGAAATGCCCAAATTTGACATTTCTTTGCCTAAATTAAAGGGTGATGTCGATGTTGAAGGTCCTGATATCAAGGGTGGAAAGTTTCACATGCCTTCTGTAGATATCTCTCTGCCAGGAGGAGGAGCAAGTGGAGATATAAGTGTTGAAAGGAATGCAGGAAAAGGAAAATTTGAAATGCCTAAATTTGACATTTCTTTGCCTAAATTAAAGGGTGATGTCGATGTTGAAGGTCCTGATATCAAGGGTGGAGAGTTTCACATGCCTTCTGTAGACATCTCTCTGCCTGGAGGAGGAGGAAGTGGAGATCTAAATGTCAAAGGCAATACAGAAAAAGGAAAATTTGAAATGCCTAAATTTGACATTTCTTTGCCTAAATTAAAGGGTGATGTCAATGTTGAAGGTCCTTATATCAAGGGTGGAAAGTTTCACATGCCTTCTGTAGACATCTCTCTGCCAGGAGGAGGAGCACGTGGAGATGTAGATGTTGAAGAACATGCAGGAAAAGGAAGAAAATTTGAAATGCCCAAATTTGATGTGTCCTTGCCTAAATTTAAAACATCAGGGGGTGAAATCAACACTGAAGGTCCTGATATCAAAAGTGGAAAGTTTCACATGCCATCTCTAGAGATCTCTCTAACTGGAGGAGGAGCAAGTGGAGATCTAAATGTTGAAGGGAATGCAGGAAAAGGAAAATTTGAAAAGCCCAAATTTGACATTTCTTTGCCTACAATAAAGGGTGAAGTTGATGTTGAAGGTCCTGATATCAAGGGTAAAAAGTTTCACATGCCTTCTGTAGATATCTCTCTGCCTGGAGGAGGAGCAAGTGGAGATCTAAATGTCAAAGGCAATGCAGGAAAAGGAAAATTTGAAATGCCTAAATTTGACATTTCTTTGCCTAAATTAAAGGGTGATGCCGATGTTGAATGTCCTGATATCAAGGGTGGAAAGTTTCACATGCCTTCTGTAGATATCTCTCTGCCTGGAGGAGGAGCAAGTGGAGATCTAAATGTCAAAGGCAATGCAGAAAAAGGAAAATTTGAAATGCCTAAATTTGACATTTCTTTGCCTAAATTAAAGGGTGATGTCGATGTTGAAGGTCCTGATATCAAGGGTGGAAAGTTTCACGTGCCCTCTGTGGATATCTCTTTGCCAGGAGGAGGAGCACGTGGAGATGTAGATGTTGAAGAACATGCAGGAAAAGGAAGAAAATTTGAAATGCCCAAATTTGACATTTCTTTGCCTAAATTAAAGGGTGATGTCGATGTTGAATGTCCTGATATCAAGGGTGGAAAGTTTCACATGCCTTCTGTAGATATCTCTCTGCCTGGAGGAGGAGCAAGTGGAGATCTAAGTGTTGAAAGGAATGTAGGAAAAGGAAAATTTGAAATGCCTAAATTTGACATTTCTTTGCCTAAATTAAAGGGTGATGTCGATGTTGAAGGTCCTGATATCAAGGGTGGAAAGTTTCACATGCCTTCTGTAGATATCTCTCTGCCAGGAGGAGGAACAAGTGGAGATCTAAGTGTTGAAGGGAATGCAGGAAAAGGAAAATTTGAAATGCCTAAATTTGACATTTCTTTGCCTAAAATAAAGGGTGAAGTTGATGTTGAAGGTCCTGATATCAAGGGTAAAAAGTTTCACATGCCTTCTGTAGATATCTCTCTGCCTAGAGGAGGAGCAAGTGGAGATCTAAATGTCAAAGGCAATGCAGGAAAAGGAAAATTTGAAATGCCTAAATTTGACATTTCTTTGCCTAATTTAAAGGGTGAAGTCGATGTTGAAGTTCCTGATATCACGGGTGGAAAGTTTCACGTGCCCTCTGTGGATATCTCTCTGCCTGGAGGAGGAGCACGTGGAGATGTAGATGTTGAAGAACATGCAGGAAAAGGAAGAAAATTTGAAATGCCCAAATTTGATGTGTCTTTGCCTAAATTTAAAACATCAGGGTGTGAAATCAACACTGAAGGTCCTGATATCAAAAGTGGAAAGTTTCACATGCCATCTCTAGAGATCTCTCTACCTGGAGGAGGAGCAAGTGGAGATCTAAATGTTGAAGGGAATGCAGGAAAAGGAAAATTTGAAAAGCCCAAATTTGACATTTCTTTGCCTAAAATAAAGGGTGAAGTTGATGTTGAAGGTCCTGATATCAAGGGTAAAAAGTTTCACATGCCTTCTGTAGATATCTCTCTGCCTGGAGGAGGAGCAAGTGGAGATCTAAATGTCAAAGGCAATGCAGGAAAAGGAAAATTTGAAATGCCTAAATTTGGCATTGCTTTGCCTAAATTAAAGGGTGATGCCGATGTTGAATGTCCTGATATCAAGGGTGGAAAGTTTCACATGCCTTCTGTAGATATCTCTCTGCCTGGAGGAGGAGCAAGTGGAGATCTAAATGTCAAAGGCAATGCAGAAAAAGGAAAATTTGAAATGCCTAAATTTGACATTTCTTTGCCTAAATTAAAGGGTGATGTCGATGTTGAAGGTCCTGATATCAAGGGTGGAAAGTTTCACGTGCCCTCTGTGGATATCTCTTTGCCAGGAGGAGGAGCACGTGGAGATGTAGATGTTGAAGAACATGCAGGAAAAGGAAGAAAATTTGAAATGCCCAAATTTGACATTTCTTTGCCTAAATTAAAGGGTGATGTCAATGTTGAATGTCCTGATATCAAGGGTGGAAAGTTTCACAAGCCTTCTGTAGATATCTCTCTGCCTGGAGGAGGAGCAAGTGGAGATCTAAGTGTTGAAAGGAATGCAGGAAAAGGAAAATTTGAAATGCCTAAATTTGACATTTCTTTGCCTAAATTAAAGGGTGATGTCGATGTTGAAGGTCCTGATATCAAGGGTGGAAAGTTTCACATGCCTTCTGTAGATATCTCTCTGCCAGGAGGAGGAGCAAGTGGAGATCTAAGTGTTGAAGGGAATGCAGGAAAAGGAAAATTTGAAATGCCTAAATTTGACATTTCTTTGCCTAAAATAAAGGGTGAAGTTGATGTTGAAGGTCCTGATATCAAGGGTAAAAAGTTTCACATGCCTTCTGTAGATATCTCTCTGCCTGGAGGAGGAGCAAGTGGAGATCTAAATGTCAAAGGCAATGCAGGAAAAGGAAAATGTGAAATGCCTAAATTTGACATTTCTTTGCCTAATTTAAAGGGTGATGTCGATGTTGAAGTTCCTGATATCAAGGGTGGAAAGTTTCACGTGCCCTCTGTGGATATCTCTCTGCCTGGAGGAGGAGCACGTGGAGATGTAGATGTTGAAGAACATGCAGGAAAAGGAAGAAAATTTGAAATGCCCAAATTTGATGTGTCCTTGCCTAAATTTAAAACATCAGGGGGTGAAATCAACACTGAAGGTCCTGATATCAAAAGTGGAAAGTTTCACATGCCATCTCTAGAGATCTCTCTACCTGGAGGAGGAGCAAGTGGAGATCTAAATGTTGAAGGGAATGCAGGAAAAGGAAAATTTGAAAAGCCCAAATTTGACATTTCTTTGCCTAAAATAAAGGGTGAAGTTGATGTTGAAGGTCCTGATATCAAGGGTAAAAAGTTTCACATGCCTTCTGTAGATATCTCTCTGCCTGGAGGAGGAGCAAGTGGAGATCTAAATGTCAAAGGCAATGCAGGAAAAGGAAAATTTGAAATGCCTAAATTTGACATTTCTTTGCCTAAATTAAAGGGTGATGTCGATGTTGAATGTCCTGATATCAAGGGTGGAAAGTTTCACATGCCTTCTGTAGATATCTCTCTGCCTGGAGGAGGAGCAAGTGGAGATCTAAGTGTTGAAAGGAATGCAGGAAAAGGAAAATTTGAAATGCCTAAATTTGACATTTCTTTGCCTAAATTAAAGGGTGATGTCGATGTTGAAGGTCCTGATATCAAGGGTGGAAAGTTTCACATGCCTTCTGTAGATATCTCTCTGCCAGGAGGAGGAGCAAGTGGAGATCTAAGTGTTGAAGGGAATGCAGGAAAAGGAAAATTTGAAATGCCTAAATTTGACATTTCTTTGCCTAAAATAAAGGGTGAAGTTGATGTTGAAGGTCCTGATATCAAGGGTAAAAAGTTTCACATGCCTTCTGTAGATATCTCTCTGCCTGGAGGAGGAGCAAGTGGAGATCTAAATGTCAAAGGCAATGCAGGAAAAGGAAAATTTGAAATGCCTAAATTTGACATTTCTTTGCCTAATTTAAAGGGTGATGTCGATGTTGAAGTTCCTGATATCAAGGGTGGAAAGTTTCACGTGCCCTCTGTGGATATCTCTCTGCCTGGAGGAGGAGCACGTGGAGATGTAGATGTTGAAGAACATGCAGGAAAAGGAAGAAAATTTGAAATGCCCAAATTTGATGTGTCCTTGCCTAAATTTAAAACATCAGGGGGTGAAATCAACACTGAAGGTCCTTATATCAAAAGTGGAAAGTTTCACATGCCATCTCTAGAGATCTCTCTACCTGGAGGAGGAGCAAGTGGAGATCTAAATGTTGAAGGGAATGCAGGAAAAGGAAAATTTGAAAAGCCCAAATTTGACATTTCTTTGCCTAAAATAAAGAGTGAAGTTGATGTTGAAGGTCCTGATATCAAGGGTAAAAAGTTTCACATGCCTTCTGTAGATATCTCTCTGCCTGGAGGAGGAGCAAGTGGAGATCTAAATGTCAAAGGCAATGCAGGAAAAGGAAAATTTGAAATGCCTAAATTTGACATTTCTTTGCCTAAATTAAAGGGTGATGTCGATGTTGAATGTCCTGATATCAAGGGTGGAAAGTTTCACATGCCTTCTGTAGATATCTCTCTGCCTGGAGGAGGAGCAAGTGGAGATCTAAATGTCAAAGACAATGCAGAAAAAGGAAAATTTGAAATGCCTAAATTTGACATTTCTTTGCCTAAATTAAAGGGTGATGTCGATGTTGAAGGTCCTGATATCAAGGGTGGAAAGTTTCACATGCCTTCTGTAGATATCTCTCTGCCTGGAGGAGGAGCAAGTGGAGATCTAAGTGTTGAAAGGAATGCAGGAAAAGGAAAATTTGAAATGCCTAAATGTGACATTTCTTTGCCTAAATTAAAGGGTGATGTCGATGTTGAAGGTCCTGATATCAAGGGTGGAAAGTTTCACGTGCCCTCTGTGGATATCTCTCTGCCTGGAGGAGGAGCACGTGGAGATGTAGATGTTGAAGAGCATGCAGGAAAAGGAAGGAAATTTGAAATGCCCAAATTTGATGTGTCCTTGCCTAAATTTATAACATCAGGGGGTGAAATTAACACTGAAGATCCTGATATCAAAGGTGGAAAGTTTCGCATGCCATCTCTAGATATCTCTCTGCCTGGAGGAGGAGCAAGTGGATATCTAAATGTTGAAGGGAATGCAGGAAAAGGAAAAATTGAAATGCCCAAATTTGACATTTCTTTGCCAAAATTAAAGGGTGAAGTCGATGTTGAATGTCCTGATATGAAGGGTGGAAAATTTCACATGCCTTCTGTAGATATTTCTTTACCAAAAGGAACCAAAGAAGGATGCCTTGATCAGGATGAGGATTTTGAAAAAAATCAAAAGTTTCATATAACCAATGTTGATATCTCTCTTGCTAAAATTAAACAAACAGAACATCAATTTAAAGTTGAAAGTACAGATAAGAAAGCAAAGATTTTCCATTTGCCGGATATTGACATTTCTATACCTAAAATGTCCCAAGATTCTAATGAAGAGGCCAAAGCTACTGGTGGAAAAAGAAGTTACTTAAATGACCCTAAGGTGACTGTAGGTGGAAATATTAAGCTACCTACTGTGAAAATACCATCTGTTGACATATCTGCTCCTAAAGTTGACCTGGACTTTACTCTTTCAAAAGGAAAATGTGGTGATAAGGAACATATTGAACTCCTCAAAGCAGAGGGTGGGAGGCCATCATCTGGGGCAAGTTTTGATGTTCCAGATGTCTCTGTAAAAATGCCCAAAATTTTGCTCCCTAAATTTGGCAAAAAATGTAAAAGTGTCAACAAAGAACTAGAGAGTACTGGCTTATCTCTAGATTTGAACTCTGAGAGAAAATCACCATCGGTGGAAATGGATGTCAAAATTAAAGAGACCAGAATAAAAATTCCATCCATTGGAATATCCAAAACGAATGTTGATATAAGTGGGCCAGAAACTGAAATGAAGTTAAAAGCAGATACTGGAGGACTTACTCAACCAGACATCCAAGTGGAAGATCCTGAAGACAAGGTTAAATACAAGCTCAAATTCCCTAAATTCAAGACATTTACTTCCAAAGCAAAGCTCAAAGACACAAAAATGGATATGTACTTGGACACAAATGCTGGGGAAAGGGGCAACTTCAAAACCCCCACACTGGATAACAAAGGAAAGGTAAAAATGCCAGCAGTGGAAATATCATTACCAACAAAACATTTTTCAGAGTGTGAGGTTTTGCTTCCAAAATCTGAGGTTGATGTATTTGAAGAAGATACCAGAGGTTATGAGGGCAGCTTAAAAATCCCTAAGATGCCAACTACTGATATATCAGTTCCTAAAGTTGATTTAGATATTTCTTTGCCAAAGGTACAACTTGATGAATCAGTGGACTCAAACTCTACTGACTTAAATAACTATAGTAGTAGGGGTACAGTAACTTTTCCCCATATCAAAATCCCTAAAGTAGATATTTCACTTCCACATAGAAAAACAGGAGATATGAATAACCTTGAGGGTGAATGTGGCATGTTTAAGCTACCAAAAATGACAGTTCCCTCAGTGGACATATCTTTACACAAAGGGAAAACAGATGAAAATTGTCCTTTAGAACTGGAAATTGGAGGAGGTGGACACTTGAATATGACAGAGGTTAAGATACCAAATGTTGACATATCACTTCCTCTGGGGAATACTGGAGACTTTGATGCCCCAAAACTAGAAGCCGGAGGACATGGGAGTGCATTCAAGAAGCTGGACATAAAAATTCCAGATGTTGATATATCCATACCAAAAGGGAAAATAGGACAAATCAATGTACCACAAATAGAAATGAAAGGAAAAAGAGAAAAAATTCAGATGCCTAAAGTTGATATTGCCATTCCTAGAGCAAGAACATCAGACTCTGATGTTCCAGAGCTGGAGTTAGGAAGAAGTGGTAAATTAAAAATGCCAGCAGTGGAAATATCATTACCCCATGCAAAAGCTGACACGTCTAAACATGACTTTGAAACTAAAGGTGACAAACTGAAAATGCCAAAAATGTCAATGCCCAATGTGGACATATCATTAACACATGGAAATACAGGAGAAACTGATGATCTTGATTCAGAATTTAGAGTAAAGGGGGGTAAATTAAAAATGCCAGACATCACAGTGCCTAAGGTAGATTTATCACTACCTCATGGAGGGAAAAGAGAAATTCATGCACCAGTCTCAAAAGTAGAAGGTGGAAATGTTAAGATGCCAACAGTTGATATATCACATCCTAAAATAAAATCAAAAGATATAGTTGTTCCAGAACTTGACTGTGACATTGGGCCTGCCCAAGTTGACACTGACCATTCTGAAGAAGATAAAAAGCAGACTGGTAAAGTCAAAATCCCAAAGTTTGGGATACCTCTGCCTTCTTTGTGTTCACATGAAGCCAACATCAAATCATCTCAGGTAAAAGGTCATTCTGTAACAGCAGACTCTGAGATAGAGTATGAGGGCCCACGAATGCCAAAAGTGAAAAAAGCAGTGTTTGTTATGGTGAATCCACAAACAGAGAGCTCTGCTAGTGTAGGTGGTGAAGCAAGTGCAGAAATTGGAGATGAGAAGCTCAAGTTGCCAAAGATCAAGCCAAGTTTTGGCAAGTCTCAAACAAAAGAAAAATGGAAATCAATAAATAGTGAAGAAGATGTGGAAACTGAAGAAAGGCCAAAGACTGGTAAGCTGAAGTTGCCTAAAGTCACTTTTTCATCTGGGAAGACAGGATCATTTGATGTAACACAAGGTGGGTCTGATGTTGGAACAGGTCCAAACCTAAATAGGGACAAAGATGAAAAAGCAATGATTGGAAAGCTTCAATTGCCCATAGTAGAGTTTTTCTCACCATACTCAAATGAAACAGGTGAGAAAGAGGATATGGAAACAAGTATGAAACTTGCCAGGACGGAGACCTCAGGGGATGGCAAAGAGAGCAAGGAGACAAAGACAAAACCAGGCAAAATGTCTTTTCCCAGTGTCAAGAAGAAAACAGGGATGGGTGAGGAGATGGGAGAGATTGGTACTTTAGTATTCTCAAAAGCAAGGACTGAAATGCTGGCAGAACGGGAGAGATCAGAGTCCCCAATACCTAAAGTTTTAGCTGGAGTCGTCTCAGGAAAGAAAAGTGAAGAAAGAGAGGAGACAACATGGTTCAAAGTACCGAAAGTCACCCTTAGCCCCCATTCTACTGGCATCCTTCACATCACACCAGAAGGGTCTCCAAGGGGAAGTAAGTCCTCTCTTCCATGTTCTAGTGAAGAAACCTCTGGAGGTTTCTATGTGAAGATGCCAAGCATAGAATTTTCGACCCAGGAAATGTCCTCAAAGCATGTTACCAAAACAAAGGAGGGAACTATTACTGTGGTGAAGAAGGTGACAAAGTATACAGAGTCAAGTAGCAGTTCAAAGCTGTAAGCATCTGAATCACATAACTGTGATATGCAATATGTAGCTAAATTATATATATATATATATATATATATATATATATACATACTGCATTTATGTGACAATTATTTTCTTTTTTCTTGCTAAATTTAACCTATTTAAAACAAACAAAACATTGTAAAGTGACCTTGAGAATTGTGAAAGGCGCTATATAGATACAAATTATTATTATTTTCACATAAACATGTTGCAACACAAAGAATATTATATTTATTGTAAATCTTATTTTTATGTTTTGTAAGTTTGCCAATCTGTATGACACTTTACATTGAATTGAAATATTTGTAAAGGTATTTCCCAGATCACATATATAGATACATATTTTTTTTTGTAGATAATACACATACAGCATACACATAAATCTGTGAAGAATATTCAAACAAATGCAAAGATGTTGTTAAAAAAAAAAATTTAACTACATTTTCTTGTGCAGTCTTTTTTATGCCTGGTTTGTCTCTGTGGTTTGTGGTTGTTTTTATGGAATTTGAACAAGGTGGGTTGTGTTTATTGAAGATACTATTAGAACTACATGTTCTATTTTCTCACATTTATATGCATGACCTGTACAGATTATAAGACTAAAAAGCAAAACTTTGATGTTGAGTATGTGTTGATTTCTAAGATTGAAAAAATATAAGTAATAATACAATATGATAGACAATATAATCATCCAAATTTAAAGGTTTTCCTTATCCTTAATGTTTTCTTGGGATTGTGATATCATGATATAATTCTCTGTTCATGGGAAATGTTCTGAATTCTTGTGAATTGCAAACATTGAGTGTGAAATATTTTATTTTATTTTCAAAATTAACTCTTGTGTTAGTCGTGGAATTAGCCTAAAATGCTAGCAGTATTATTCTATTTGTATAGTGTTTAAAAGGGAGGTTTTAGTATTGAACTTTAGTACTGCATGTTTTTAATGTTGTGTTGCTTTTTTGAAACACAATTATTAAGATACTTATTGAATGCAAAAACGACAGAATACTCGAATAAAATATTAATTTTTGAAAATGAATTTCATTTTTCATTTTTTATTTGACTGGGGCATAAAATAACCCTATTTGTTTTGCTCAGGTTTGTGTAAATGTACATGGAGTTTAAAGTATTTTTCTTTTTTTACATTAATTTCACACATGTCTGGTACAAATAACTGTATATGGTTTTGGTTTAATGAATACAGCATATACTTCTTTATTTTATCAACCCGGAAAGAAGGGAAGTGGCGGGGAATACAACATGTGAGGGGCACATTGTAACAGGACCATTTGACAGCTTAAAATCCCCCTCTATGATCTATTTCAAATACATACAAGGTAAACTCAAATAATACAACGTCCCCCCTCTGTGCAACTATTTAGTCCTGGCTAGTCATTTCTGCTGCATGGCTAGCTTAGCATTTTAATAATATGTGTGTTAAGTTATTTTGTGTTGGTTTAAACGTCAATTTAAACTTTCTCTCTTGAAATTACAGTGTTTTATCACTGTGCCAACCTACCCCACATATGCACAGTATAACTCATAAATTATTAATTAACACTAATAATGAATGTAACAAAAGTCATAAAATATTTTGTGACATTGAAAGTATTTGTTTTTACCTAAGAACTTAAGCATTCATATGCACCTAGTTGGGCTATCATGGTGTTTGTTCCACTTGAGACATTCAGTAAATAATGAAAAGTGTGCCAACCAACGCCAGTCTCCCCTACAGACCATACAGGTATGATGCCCATTAAATGTAATACATAGGTCTAATTGACTAACAACACTAAGTCTTTACAGTAGTTTAGTATACAGTATACAGTATACATATATTGTGAAATATGCATTTGCTTGGCTAAAACAATGCATTTTACTTACTGAGTGAGTGCAGAAAATGTAGGACTTTATAATTAGAGGGTGAAAGAAAAACAGATGAAAACTTTTGCCGAAATCGGTGACCTATCGAAATATGTGACTAGAGGCCGCTGTTCAGTAAGTTTTCGTCACCGCATGCTGACAAGTGAAGCGAGAAACAAGTTATGTAGTTATATCATATCTAGCATTCCCATCTCAATCGGTAAGCCATTTATTCATTATGTATATAATTAATATAACATGTACAAAACATGTAAATATAGAACATGTTTAATATAAGGTAGTTGTTTTACAAAGATAATTGTGTTAAACAGACATATTTCAAATGACCATGGTTGTGTCTCGTTTGGAAGGATATGTCTTCTGGAGGTCGCATTTGACCGCACATCATCGAGGCTGTCTCGTTTCCAAAAAGCGAGTAGGACACTCTGAATGCTGCCTTCCAATGCGCCCTTATTTCATGGGAATTCGGAGGATGCATGAGGTGTATCCTTCATGGGCAATCACAACCCACAATTCTTTGCTTCAACTGAAATGTCTAAAAACTAAAATATGCCAATTTGCCTGTAGATATGATGTTCAAAGGCAAGTAGTTACTTCCCCAAGTTTAAGTATCTTGGTAGATGGTGCAGAGTATATAATATGTATTATTATCTTAATATATAATTAAATAAAGTATTAGACTTAAAGTACACCTGTAAAATCTAATTATTTTCTCTTTACATAATTATAAATCTCCTAAAATGTACCTCATACATTCCTTTCTAAAGGGACTTTGTTCCCTTCTCACTCAAAGCGCTCGTGCTTGTTAAAGAGTGGCGTGCTGTCATAGCAACCATGTTACGTTCCGTTTCCGTTAGTCCTACGAAAGCCGTCTCATTTAAAAGAGGCTTGTTTAAAGGAGGACACTCGGTATACTGCAGCCTTCAAAGGACGTGTCCTACGTAGCATGCAGCCTTCCAAATGAGACACAGTCCTTGTGTGAATTGTATCTATTTGTAAGAGAGGGGGTACGCGAAAGGATGTTGAATGTTTGAAGGGGTACGCCACTGTAAAAAGTTTGGGAACCACTGTTTTAGAGAATAACACAGAAGAGATTAGACATCACCTGAATGAGTTTGGTGATCGTCACACACTTAGTTGAAAATAAAGAGAGGTAACCACTGATCTATATATATATATATATATATATATATATATATATAGTTCAGTGGAGGTAACAGATTTCGGCAGCCACTAATATCACTATAATTTAATATTCCACTGTCAGCATTGATGTACCTGCTTTTCATAGACCAATGTGGATATATCACCAGAAGTGTGGTGAACAGATGTAAGACGAAGATTAAAGAAAAAATACAAATATTACAAATCAACATATGTCGTGCACGAAAAAAAAGTAAAATAAAAAAAAATAAAAACAAAAAAAAAAAACGGAATAATTTTAATAATTAAGAACAACAATATATAAAGTGAAACACACAATGTAGCATGCGTCTTTAAGAAATGTGGTCGCGTTAAACAGCCCGCCCCCTCGACGCGCGTGTTTCTCGCTTCACTTGTCAGCGCGCGGTGACGAAAACTTACTATCAGCGGCCTCTAGTCACAGATTTCGATAGGTCACCGATTTCGGCACAACACCTTTTCTGAATAAATGTCTAAATGAAAAAGCTGTGTGTGTGTGTGTGTGTGTGTGTGTGTGTGTGTGTGTGTGTGTGTGTGTGTGTGTGTGTGCGTGTGCATAAAAACACCGGCAGAGTGCGCGCACGTTATGCACGGTCGGCGATTGGTCAGCTGAGTGCACGCACTAGATTGCGGAGGTTCTGCGTTGCGTTGCCGGAGAAAGAAGCCTGCGCTATCAGGAGACACGGAGGTGTAGTGTGACGTTCAGTTCATCGGGGCGCATGAGATAAACAGCTAAGCTGCTCTATGTTCGGAAATTCTGTCTTAAACCTCAGCGGTGTCATGGAGATTATAATTTCTGGAGAGACCAACATTCACATAAAGGTTAAAGACAAAATCCTTCAGCCCAGCAGCATCTTCACAACGTACGACCACTGGAATTGTGTGATTCGTGACATCGCCTTTGCTTGAGGAAAATCACTGGCTCATTGTAAAGGTAAGAGGATACAAAGAAAGATAGACGTGTTATTTATGCAGTTATTTTAAAAAGACCTTCTCGTTAAAACGCATGAAAATAATTGATGCAGATAATTCCCCCCTTCCCGTCCATTACTGTTAAAATATCGAGTATCGGTTAATAATGGATTCTCGATTTAGTCCGGGGGGCGAGGGGGGGGGGGGGGCGCAGCAGCATCCTTTGATCATCACATGTCATATGAGGTTGTGATAGGCCAGTCATACTCAAATGGCGGTCCCAGCAAAGGGTCAATACGGACCGAACAGCACCAAACTTAACGATATCGAAGTCGATAAATTAATTTCAGACAGCTTTCAAACATGATCGACTGGGAGCTGTTTAATGCAGCGCAGCCTCTCTCTGTCTCTAGCGGTGGTGAAGAAACACCAGCCCAGGGCAGTTTTCCGTCTAATCGCGTGCCTTTATGCAAATTAGTCACATGACGAGGTCCGTGTCCTGTCCATTCGCGTTTGTTTATGCAAATTAGTCTCATGACGAGATCCGCGTCCTATCCAATCGCGTGCATTAGGCCGCCATAGCAGAAAATATATTGAGCTGCGAACCAAAAGGTATTTTTGCTCCCTTCGAGAGCGGGAAGCAACTCAAATGGTCGTTCCAAACAAAAGTAAGAAAGTAAAAAATGTTCTCAAAAATTACTACCACTGTATATACAGCTCTTGTAAAAATTAAGAGACCATTGCAAAATTATCAGTTTATCTGGATTTACTATTTATAGGTATGTGTTTGAGTAAAATTAACATTTGTTTTATTCTATAAAGTACTGACATCATCTCTCCCAAATTCCAAATAAAAAATATTGTTATTTAGAGCATTTATTTGCCGAAAATTGGGTTCATGTCTGGAGATTGGACTGACCATGATAGGTTCTTGATCCGGTTGTCCTCCACCCACACCTTGGTTGACCCGGCTGTGTGGCCTGGAGCATTGTACTGCAGGAAAAAAAACATTCCTCAGAGCTGGGGAACATTGTCAGAGCAGAAGGAAGCAAGTTTTCTTTCAGGATAACCTTGTACATTGCTTGATTCATGCGTTCTTCACAAAGACGAATCTGCCCGATGCCTTACTGAAGCACCCCCAGATCATCACCGATCCTCCACCTGGTTGTCTAATGGTTAGACGGAGACCTGGAGAGGCCTTCAAGCCACAGTGTCCTGTACCCATTGTGAAATTTGGTGGAGGATCGTTGATGATCTGGGGGTGCTTCAGCAAGGCTGGAATCGGGCAGAAACCCTGTGACACTGTGACAGAACCTTGGAGACAGCAGCTGGGTTTCCGTTAGCCAGTAATCAGTATCACTGCTCCCTATATGGATATTACACAGTCTGCAAAGGGTACCAACTCCTTAGAGAGGCACCAGAAACTCCACTGGCTGCCTTTACTGGCACGCGGTATATGTTCTTCAAGACACGGTAGCAGTCGTGAAACACAGACCATCTCCTCACACTTCAACTTCACGCTCTTACCGCGCCTCGCAGTGCAAGGCTGGTGTTCAAATGGCAGCTGTCTTGCCACTGCAATCATGTTACAATGGTAGGAGCTCTATATTTGCTTGGCGGGCATGTTCTACTGATGTGCTACATTTATGAAATACTTGGTGCAGTTATCATTATAATGTATCTCACCATCTGTTTTACCGACGGTCAATGCACTTGACATTAGCGGCATTTGTGTGAATTGACTCTCTTCTCATGAACTACGGTTTATACAAAGGGTCATATTACGCATTAACGGCGTTAAAAAAATGGTGACGTTAAACAAATTTTGAATTAACGTGTTATTAACGTTAATAACATTTGAACTTCGACAGCACTAATATATATATATATATATATATATATATATATATATATATATATATATATATATATATATATATATATATATATATATATATATATATATGAGAGAGATATTGAAATAAGATTTGTAGCTATATAATTGTATAAAGTATAAAAGAAGATTCTCTTTAGAATACAAAACAAAAACTAAGTATGTAATATATAACAATACAATATTATAACCTAATATTTTTGTACATTTATTTTTAATAACATAATTATAAATATATTATATTTGTAATAAATATTGATGCGAGTATATAGCCTATATAGTATACATATATAATGTAAATCAATATTATTATAATGAATCAGAATTTTATGATTAAAATTATTTGTGGCATTATTTTATATTATAGCGTTTTATGACATTTATCTAGAATTCAGAATAAAGACAACAGGCTAATTAATATCAAATGACTTGATGGATGGTGATTTTTATAAGAAGACCTGCAGCAAACTTTTCAAAACTTTTCGGAGTTGGCACCTGGTTTTATTTAGCTTTAATTTTTCCAGTATCATTAAGTTTAATAAAGATATGCTGTTTAAAAAAATAAAAATAAATCAATTGCTGAATGATAAAGTCTGCTGAACAGATGGTTTACAAGATTTTGACATCTCAGTTGCTGTTCTTACCCACCACAGCATCTCATTATCTTCCTCAAGAAGAATGCTGCAACAGAACAACAACAATAACCACACCTGCCTGGACATGGCCCATAGAGAGCTACTACATGAATGCAGAAGAACCAATGTCTCATTCACCAGTGCCCTAGAGTTTGGAGCTATACCCCTAATTAAAGGCCTGAGAGCATGGGCTGTGAATGGCGGCTACTCCAGAGCCAGAAGAAAGGCTGCTACGGCACCCCGGGCACAGGGCACATCCCAACAACCGCCTGAAAACAGGTTGGGGCAGAGAAGCTGGTCAGGTCATATTAGCAGTGCCTATGGGCAGACACTGGAGAGTACAACTAGTACAAGAACTCCAGGGGTCAGGCAAGGCGGTCTTGGTGCTCTTGTAACTGTGGCCACTTTGAAAGGCAAAGAGGGGGATGGCAGGCAGACGCAGACACGCTGTCTCTTTCTCAAGGCCCAGGGAAGAGGTAGCTACATCTGTGCTGTTGGACACGAGGGGGCTGGGATGAGAGTCACAGTTCCACGGACTCATAGTGTCATTCTGGAGGGTACAAAGAAAGAAGTCAGATGTTCTTCAAAAGGACTAAGTTCAAGCGAGTATGGGACAGACGATGGTGGGGTGCTCAAAGCCAAGCCAAGGGCCATAAGAAAGTGGAGAAAATGCAGTAAAACGGCATGCTTGTCTGAGAAAAGAACGACGAAAGTGGACATCACCAATCAATGTTGTGAGCCAGGACATGATGACCATAACAATTCTGCAATTTCACAAGTCACCTTAGGACCAGTTAACCGAACATCACATAACACAATGCGAGAGCAAGTAACACAATGCGAAACAGAAGAAAACAGTATGGAAAGAAGCAATACTACCTCTCATGGTGTACTTAAAATGCAAAGTCAAGAATATGAGTTGAGCAAAGATGAAAGGGCTCATTCACCCACATCTGTGCATATTGTCACACCTGAGAGCACGGACCCACAATCCTGCTGCTTTTCTGCCAAACCATGTGCCAATACAAATGAGCAGGTTGAGAGTTTGGGAATCAATCCATCTGATAAATGTTTTGAAAATTGTGAAGGACCGAACTGTGCCAATGATGATGCACAAAGAGACACTGAGGTCTGCAAATGTGAAAATCATCAGAATACTGAAACAAAAAACAAAGACAGAAACATTGTTACTGATGAGCCAAAATTAGAAAGATCATCTGTAGTATCTAAGACCTCTGAGACTACCTTTGATAGTTCAGAAATAAAACAGACAATAAACTGTAGTACTGAGCCAAGCTTAGGTCACACACTCATGACAACATCCTCTGAAGTCCCTGTCAACAGCGTTCAGGAGAATCATGAGTCCAGGACAAACAAGTGCTTACGGAACTGTGAGAACCAACATTCTGTGGAGACTGGCGATCTCAAAACACAGAGATGTGCAAAACCAGACACAACGATCACAACCATGCCGGAGGGCTTCACAGGGCAAGTTTACACTCTAGTGAGAGTTGAATGCAATTCTTTAGAGAAGAAGTGCAAGTCGCCAATGTGCTCACCTCAGCAATGGGAGGAATTAATCACAGAACATGGAGAACTTGAAGTTCATCAGCCTGACAAATCCTCTTTACGAGGCTTTAGCATGCCAACAGCCAGTATAATTCTAACCACTATTCTCTCCCTGCCTAATCGTGCCCCTACCACCACAGAAGGCATAGCAATAGCCATTCCAGCTTTAAGCAAGGGGGAGGTGGGGGCTAGAGGTGGAGACTTGCTGCAACTGGTGAACTCAGAGTTTCTAACAGAGCCCAAAAGAGTTGATGAGAGGGAAAATGTGGCTGCTGATGAGGGGTCTCTTGATTTGGATGAGGAGGAGGATGAGTTTGGGGCATTCATGCAGGCAGGTGGAGAGCAGCTCTTGACGGACGGGTTCCAACAGTTGGCTACTGGAGAGGATTACAAGATTGGTAAGTACCCACAGCACTTTCAATACTATCTTGAAATTAGAGAGATAATGAATCACAAGACAGAAGCCAGAAAAAGCTACTGTTAGGGCTGAAATGATTAGTCGACATTATTGACAACGTCGACAATAATAAATTGTCAACAAAAATTTTCATCGTCAAATAGTCGTTTTATTCTCATTTAACGTAACATGAGATCATGAGAATTACATAGATCACAGTCCAGATGCACTCCAAACTTTCCAAACAGCTTCAGGTGATGTAGATCGCAAAGTTTGAGGGAATTATACAAAAATAACAAATACGTAAATACAGAAGCACTCTCGTTGTGGAATAAGGGGAGTCGGAGCTCTTACATCTTAAATGCAGCTATATTTCATGCGTTATAGCGTTATTAAAGTTCAAATAATACAGAAGCAGATCATGTAAATAACTACAAACTCTTAAACTGGCATTTCTCTGTGTGGTTAGTGCCTCTCCCCCCTGATCTAAGGGGGAGAGACTGAAACTGCACCCAACTGATGGACACTCTGTCACGGGACACACGTCCCTCGAGCATGTACATGCTTAATGCAGCTAGATTATAATTATATAATATATTATTAGATCATATATTTTTTTTGCAGTGAATTTATTTACTGAATTAAACTTCAATGTCATTTAGAGGTATTTTTAAAGATGATTTTGTCTTCTTTATTGTTAGTAAGCACGTTTAATACAACCTTTTAAGTCGGGCACAAGCTGAAAAATTGGCTAAGGTCTAATGATAATCATTGCAATAAACGCAGAATAGTCGAATAATCATTAGATGAATTGTTATCAAAATAATCATTAGTTGCAGCCCTAGCTACTGTAAGTTCCATTATTGAGCAGGAATGTGCCTTTGTTTGAGTTTGCATGAGCAGATAAACATGGATAAACCCTGTGTTCCAATACTAAATAGTCTGTCTGGATTGACTTGCATTCCTGCAGACCCCCTCGCTTACCCCGACCTCATGTGAAGATATTCAATATTTAAAGCTTGGAATTTCAATTTTGGCATCCACTATTTAACCTTAATCTGTAGGATTTATTCTGTTCTCTAGAAAATGTAAAAATAGCTGCAAACAGGTTTAACCCATTTTTTCCATTTCAAAATTAGGTCATTCAAGTAGATAATTTCAGTTGAACAGTTTTTTTGTGGAAACCATTTAACATAACTTTTCAAAATCAACCCTGAAGCAGGACAACATTTAAGTAATTAGACATTCTATTTGCAGAGTATATAAACTCTACAAGTCTTTTCACTACCTGTGAGTTATTGCACACACAAGTGTTTGTGAAGCCTTTCCACCACAGAATGCAGAACATGATTGCATTAACATAACACCTAGCAGTCTCGTGAGCATTTGATTAACAAGAGCCAAGGAAATGAAACCTTAAAGATTTACATCTCTTCATAGGGGGACTTACAAGTTCCACTAATGCAAATGAACCAACATTCAGGACATCTGATTGGACAACAGATCAGTCATTCCTGCAATCAGAGAGCACATGGACTGCCTTCAGCCAGGAGAATGTGAAGCAGAAGAAATTGCCTGGTGGTCAGTGGTGGCCTACAACTGTGGAAAAGCCAAACCTTTCCGTCTATCCTCTTTGTGATGTGGTATGGGTTTTTGCTCTGGAATCATAATTACAACTATCATATACTGTACCCTCAGTTTTTACATATTTGATTGAAAGACTTTAAAATAGTGGAACTACTAAAGTCACATAATCAATAAACGCTAAATATTCAATTGTTATACTGTATTTCATGCTAATATTTCTTCAGATTTAAGAACGTAATTTTAACAAATGTTATGGTTATATTTTTTCTTAACTTTTTTCACTGTTGATGTTGTAATGACCTTTTGCTTTTGTGTTTGTGTGTGTAGTCAAGTGTGTTTCAAGAAGCCTTTTCATCAGAAAAGCCTTACTGTCAAGATCCTGATTTCATTCCTACACTAAAACAACTTCTGCGAGGAACAGCTGAAAATGGCAGTACAGAGGAGCCTGGGTATGTAGCATTCAGAATTAATGGACTATTTTTGACTCTGCCTTATTTGGCAGTGTAAATATTGTGAACTCTATATATATATATATATATATATATATGTGTGTGTGTGTGTGTGTGTGTGTGTGTGTAAATGTATAACATTATTGTTTGTATTATATTACTCTGGCATCAGTTAAAAAAACAATTCTGCGATTGGGTTTCAAATACAGCTGCTGAAGGAGCTGTCATGGAACCTTTATAGTGGATTATGTATTTTGCTATTGGAGTAAATGGGAATGCAAAAATGACATTTACCTCTTTAGAAGTTTATCTGGAAATCCAGAAATGTGAAAATGGTCCATTATGTTTGACTTGACTTGACTTATGTGCAGTTGCAATACACTAATGACTACTTTATTCTTTGAATATTTGCATTATTATTATTTAATATGGCTTCATGTCATTGAGCCAAAAATGGCTACCTTGTGGTAATACAAAAAATTACTGAATTACATCAGATAAAACTCTGTTTACAATGGCCCTAAAGTTGTTTCAACACACAGAAATATTCCATGAAATTCTGCATTTCATCCTGTTGTTAGCCGTGACTGGAATTGTAAAAACTAAAGCTTTGCTTGAATAGACATAAAATAAAGGTATAATTTCCTTTTCTTTTATATTAATGGTGTACAGTTCCATGTTAACCATTTTGCTTTGGCCCTAAGGGAGCAGAGCTTACTTGACAGCCTCCAGGATCTGGACAGGATGATTGGTGTAAAACATAAGATGGCGGAGTCTCTGTCTTTCAAACTTCTCCTTCAGTCTTTGCATTTGGAACGTTCCAGTTCTGTGAGTATGCTGTAATGTGGAAGGGGAGAAAATATGAAACCTTTTTCCTGAACGTGTTCCACAATTCTCCTATTTTATATTTCCTGTCTCCAGTATTTTTGCTCGAATTGGCATATATTCTTAGGTGGCAATGTGTTGTTTAAAGTATTACATTTGTAAACATTTAAAAAAACATATGGCATTAAATTGCCGATACTTCACAGAGTCGAGATGACCGTTATTTTGATGTGCCTCACCTGAGTATGTAGATGTCATGAAGCGATGGTCGTTGATAACAACTTCATAAGTTGAGCCTGAAATACAATTTTACTCCAAATAACACTTAAATGGTTGTTCTCCGTCTGAATCTGAAGTTTTTACATTGTGTCTCGAGAACAGAAATACAAAACAGGCAATTAGAATCATCATGGCGCTGCCCAGTGGTTGCTCAGGAAAACTGTGGATCAATACTGATCATCACACTGTGACTTTTTAGAAATGTTTACTACATCACTTTACCATTTTGGCAACTTATAATACAATATCTTTATGAATTCACATTAACTTTACTATACTCCCATACATTGAATTGATCACAAATGGGGCTTGGTATGTACACACAGTTAAGTGAAGGATATATTCAGTATTAAATAATACAGCCAAATGCAGTCATCTTTCTTCTTTCTTCACCTTTACCCCAGGAATGTGTGAGAGTTTGCATGAAGACCAGTGACAGGCATTCTCCAAATTTCCCAGCATCCAACCAGCAGTTAGCTGCAAATGCTAAGAGAAGACTGTCTTATGACCTCAACAGAAATATCATGACTTAAGTCTCCATATCTTCTGAAAAGTCTTTGAGCTATGCGTCCCTGAAAGCAGGAAATTCAGAGGAGAGGAACAATACATGTTTAAAAAATTAACAATGACTGATTTTCCCTGCATTGTTTATTTTCAAGGTTGATTTTAAAGTGTGTTTCTTGTTTCATTGTCTGTACTCAAGATAGATTCTGTTTTGTTATTCAGGTGTGTATCACGACACAAAATACCTATATTCAACTAAATGTATATTTTTGAGTATGTAACACTATTGGGGATTAAATTAGAGCAAATATACACAACCTAATGACAAACAACTAAATGTCTGCCAAACTTTTTATTAAATTTGCATAAAAATATAGTTTCTCCTTTTTGATAATCAGTTGAAAAGGTGACTAAGTACATCTGTGAATACAGTAACTCCATCATTGCTATGGATTATGTTTTTAAGAATAGGATAATTTCGATATTTTGATCATTTCATTTTCACAGGGAACAGGGATGCAGGTTTATATCTGGCCGGTCAAGTCCCCATCCCGTATCCCTTCTTTTCCTTCACTTTCCTGTCTACTCTCTATGACTTAAATGCTAAAGGCAAGAAGACTGTAAATAAAATAAGAAATTTATTACTTTGGGGATTATGATTACTTTCCAGTCTCTGAAAGCTCCTCTTACACCTGAAGACTGTCAAAAGGAAGCACATTTTCAGAAAATATATTTTAATACATGGCAAAGCAGTCACCTCTAAGAGACATCCATTTTCTTTTTGTGCTTGAAGTGCTAAATATGAAACTGTACTGTAACATTTGTAATAAAGGAACTCCTTAAGAATAGACCATATTTTCAAATGATTCAAGTGTTTTAAAATGAATGTTAACATTTTAAATTGAGCCTGTAAGCTAGTGTTGATTGATGTAATTAAATCATGTTGAAAGTAATGAATTAATTTTAGAATATGACTTTGTTTGCGAACCTTTCATACTTACCTGAGCTGCTGTCCTGACAGCAGTGATGATTTCTGAACACACCACATCTCTAGTTGACCATTAAAATGTTATGGTTTTATAAAAAATACATTTTTGGAGGGTTTTAAGGTTTTAAATTTTGAAGCTTATAATTTTATAAAAGCACTTAATTCTGTTAAATCTCACATATTATTTGATCTGTGGAGTTTATTCAAACTCATTTTTGCAGTTGTTTTAGGTTTTGTTGACATTACATCCTCATGGTGACAAAGTTGTAAAATTGGCTATTGCTACACAGAAAAGGTTAGTAAGTGATTTTATCACACTAAAATCATGTTTACACATGTATAGTTTACATCTTGTGTCTATACTTTTGAAACTGACTTTTTTTAACATTTACAGATTGGCCCCATTCACTTCTATTTTTAGTGCCTTACTGTGACCCTTGTTTGCCTTTTTTTTTTAAAGAAAAGAAGGGGCAAGTCAAAATTATGCTACAATTACTGTTGATTGAGCTTATCTTGTATTTAACCCTGAATATTCCTTTAATAAAACATGTCACAGTGACACTTGGAAATGAACTGGTTAAAGGTAAATTTGCTTAATCAGAGTGACTTGGTTTCTTGTTTACCAAGAAAACAGTTAATTGTCTGTATCTGTTCACACGGATGTCCTCACAAAACCTCAAGTGTGTAGACAGAAGAGAAGTCTGTTTACTTAGGACAATGTATGAACAGAAATGCAATAAAATATTCTGACAGGGACTTTAGCTATTTCTATCCCCTCAGTGACATGTGACTCTCTTCATCTACACAACAAACTCCACCACAAGTTTGTTTTTATTTCTATATTATTTTATATTTCATCATAAATTAAAAAGTAGTGTTAATCTGGAACATAAGTCTATGTTAACATTATCATGCTGGGTTGTCATTGTGGTCTCATTTGTTGGGGTGGGAATCACAGTTCACTGTAGCAGTGCAAAATTGTCCCACTGTAATTCACCCCTTTGCAAATTATTCCAACCCCCAGTATCTATAGCAGAGCTTCTATGGGAGCAGTGTGTGTAATGCTCCCATGCAGGGACTTTTCTAGGTATAAGCTGCATAAATAGCCACTTTGGGCCACTAAGGTCCCTGCAATATATATATATTTCTTGATCTTGCACCTAACACAGTCAACATACATTATAGCACAAAGATAAACATTTACAGTTGCACTGAAGTTACATTTACACAACTGTAAGACCAGTGGCATCTGAAAAATGCACACCTTTAAGAAATCTGGCTCTATGATTAAGCGTCCGGTTAGCATTTACACAGTAAATATAGCATAAACATTAGCAGCCACTTCATACATTTCTCAGTTGGGTGTAAATGAAAGAGCTTTTTTGTTTTTGTTGTTGTTCTGCAGCGTACAAACCAACAAAATTTATTTATCAACCATGTGACCAAGTACAAAAAGTTAGTTCCTTGCCACCGTGGCCAACTTTTGGTTGAGGGTGGAGTTCAATCAGTTCAGTTGTCCAAATCATTACAGACAAAGCACTGAAACAGGAGACTCGCGTTTCTCACATTGCCCAATATGTCTGCGGCACTGAAGTCTTGTTTTGTGCTCTTCGGCTTCATCTTAGCGTACATTACTTATTTGTTATTGGGAGCGCTTATTTTCTCTGCCATCGAGCGGCCCGTCGAAGAGGACCTGAAAGCAGACCTGAACTCCCTCAAATCTGAGTTTCTCAACCTGAGCTGCATCAACGCCACGGCTCTGGAAGTTTTCTTAGCAAGAATTTTACAAGCTAATAAATACGGCGTGTCAATACTTGAAAATGCCTCAGTCCGCACAAACTGGGATTTGGCGTCTTCTTTGTTCTTTGCCAACACGATGGTCACAACAGTGGGTGAGTTGATAGTGTAAAACTGTTTTGCAGTGATGTTGCGCGTTAATGCAATGGACAGATAGTCTTGTTGGACATTTACAAAAATACATTTAGTAGAAGACCCCTTCACCCAAACCGACTAGTACAAGTATAATGGCAAGCTATTTTAACACTTATCTAATGGATACAGTAACATTAGGTCAAAATGCCCCCTGAAGATCACACCCTAGTACCGGCCCTGTACAGAATTATGGTTTTATTAAAGATTGTAAGTGTGGTGATATTGAGTATTTCAAAAGTTGTATAGACTATGGTTTCAAACGATAAGTTCAGCGATTTGTGGTGTTTACCATAGCATCATTAAATATAGAATGGGGCTCTCTGGCTTTTAAACTTTTTACACCCAAAAATGAAACAATTTAAGTATCTTTGTTTCATCATTAAATGGACATGTTGCAGATTGTATAAGCCATTAAGGTCAAGATAAATACATTTTTAAATAAATCAGATCTTTTTTTAAGTGATAGATACTCAAAAATGCTATAGAGAACATAGAGAAAATGTATGTGATTTCAAAATTGCAATACATTTGTACTAAATCACAAAGTCAGCGTTAAAGTAATCCATAAGACTCCATAAGAGTGGTTTAATGTATGTCTTCTGAACCGATGCGATCACATTGGGTGAGAAACAGATCACATTTAAATCCTTTTTAATGATTAATAGCCACTTCAGAAAGTGAAAGTTTAAAAACTTAAAAATGAATCTGTTTCATATAGCTTCTAAAGATATACACAGACTTTGTTTTTAATACTTTTGAAACTAAATTCTAAAGTGTTACTGAAAAAAAAAAATTTTTTATATTGGGGTCCCAGTGTTTGCTGAGGGTCTGTAACGGTTTGAAAACCCCATGACTAGTTCAAGGTTCATTTTGTAGCATATTACTGCAAATCCTCCAAACTTGGCTCATGTATCCATGTTGTTCTCAAGTGTATTTTTTGGTTACTGGAATCCATATAGGACTATATTTCACTCTTTTTAATTTGGAAATAGTGCAAGCTTTGTTCACTTTGTCTGGCCTTCTCAGTTGGGCTTAAAATAGCAGCATGGTTTCCAGAGGCTTTGACCTGCAAGCGTTTCTTTAATTCAATGTTAACCTGTACAGCTGAACTCAACTCTGTATTAAATTACACTTAAGGTTTTTTTTGTAAGGGAATCACATGCATTGTATTATTGGCAAGTTAAGGATGCAGTTGTAGCATCTCACAAAAAGTTTTTTGACAAGTTTGTGATTGTGAAGGCTGATATAGTCATAATACAATGCAATGATGGCAAATGGTGTACACAACTTTGCTGAAAATACAGAAACTTATTTTACAAAATCCATCCATCCATCCATCGACAACCGCTTATCCTGTACAGGGTTGCGGGGGGCTGGAGCCTATCCCAGCTAACTTTGGGCGAATATTTTACAAAATATTTACCAAAAATAATGATTTACTAGCCATTGACAAGGCTATCTTTAAATTTTGGAATTGACACTATTTGGAATGACCACTTCTGTTCATCAGCCAAGTGGACATGTTTTTTTTTTTTTATTTATGGTGATATTCTCAAATATGGCCAAATATCGGGCAGTTATTAATGGGTCTTTCAATGGTTGCAGTTGTTAATGTTCTTATATGTAGCCAAATATATACCGATCAGCCAAAATGTTAAAACCACCTGCCTAATATTGTGTAGGTCCCCCGCGTGCCGCCAAAACGGCTCCAACCCACATCTCAGAATAGCATTAAGAAATACTCAAACCAGCCCATCTGGCACCAACAATCATGCCACAGTTCAAATCACAGAGATACATTTTTTCCCCCATTCTGATGGTTGATGTGAACATTAACTGAAGCTTCTGACCCGTATCTGCAGGATTTTATTCACTGCTGCCACACGATTGGCTGATTAGATAATCGCATGGATGTTTGATGGCGCCAAACGGGCTGGTTTGAGTATTTCTGTAACTGCTGATCTGCTGGGATTTTCACCCCCAACAGTCTCCTAAATTTACTCCGAATGGTGCCAAAAACAAAAAAAAACATCCAGTGAGTGGTAGTTCTGTGTATCTCATAAACACCTTGGAGGTCCACAGAGAATGGTCAGACTGGTTCAAACTGACAAAGTCTACAGTAACTCAGATAACTGCTCTGTACAATTTTTGTGAGAGGAATATCATCTCAGAATGCTATTCTGAGATGCGGGTTGGCTCTGTTTTGGCCGCACGGGGGATGTAAACAATATTTGGCAGGTGGTTTTAATGTTGTGACTGATCAGTGTAGTTAAAAAGTACTCTTTCATTTTCTTTCCCAGGATATGGCCACACTACGCCACTCTCTGATGCTGGTAAAGCTTTCTCCATTTTTTACGCTTTGATCGGAGTCCCTTTCACCATGCTAGTGCTCACAGCCTGTGTCCAGCGCCTCATGCACCCACTGACTTACAGGCCTATCTCCATGTGCCAGAAGCTGGTAGGCTTGCACCCACGTACTGCCAGTGTTGTGCACTTTATTGTGCTGGTGGTCCTTGTGGTGTTTGCCTTCTTTGTGGTACCCGCAGTGGTGTTCAGCACCATAGAAGGATCTTGGTCATTCTTAGATGCCTTCTATTTCTGTTTCATTTCCCTCTGCACCATAGGACTTGGGGACTTTGTGCCAGGGGAGAAGCCAGGACAGAGTCTCAGGGGTCTGTACAAGATATCAGTCATGGGTAAGTGTCCATTCAGAGACAGCTTAAAGGAATAGTTCACCCAAAAATGAAAATTCTCCCCTTATTTACTCTCATGCCATCCCAGATGTGTATGACATTCTTTCTTCTGCAGAACACACAGAATTTTAGAAGAATATTTCAGCTCTGTAGTTCATCACAATGCAAGTGAATGGTAGCCAGAATTTAAATCTCCAAAAAAGCACAAAGGTAGCATTAAAATTATCCATACATCTCCAGTGGTTTATTCGATATCTCTCTGTGAATGTGGAGATTTATAGTAAAAAGAGACTTCAATATTGATCTGTTTCTCACAACACCTATCATATTGCATCTGAAGACATGGATGAACCCACTGGAGTTAAATGGATTTCTGGTTTTGGTCACCATTCACTTGCATTGTATGGACAACATAGCGGAGATATTCTTCTTTAAACTCTTGTGTTCTGCAGAAGAAATTAAGTCACACACATCTGTGATGGCATGGAGGTTAGTGATAAGCAAGAATTAAATTTTTTTGGGTGAACTATCCCTTTAAATATCTAGATACAGATATTATTTTCTTTTTGTGGCAGGGGTGTAAATGATGGATGGGTAATGATGGACCTGAGTAACAGGTCCTCACTGGAGGGGGACCCAAAGAATGGCTTCACTGATATTCCATTATATTATAATTTGTTTTATATATATATATATATATATATATATATATATATATATATATATATATATATATATATATATATATATATATATAAAACAAAAGTAATAACATGCTATTGGTTGGTATAAAACTTTGCAAGTTTTCTACCTGTAAAAATGTAAGAGTTCCCCTTTAATCTGCCTTGTCTCCTCCCATGTTAGCGACCCCCCCTCAACAAAAGCGAAAGTCTGGACCATCAGCCAGCGTGCGGTCCAAACTGACTATACATCATGATGTACATTGCTCCATTAATGTATCTACAGAAATTAATCCAAAATCTGACATTCGAAAGAAAAAGAAGCGGAGAAAGAGTGGGAGGTACCAGAGAATGAGTTTTTTACAGAATAAAAGTGTGCCATACCTGTAGATGTAGCTGCTTGGGTCAATATATGTTTGATATTATGTTAAAATTAACAATTGGTACGTGCCAAATGCGAGAAAAAAAAATGCTTTTGCTGAGAAAATAAATTGGAAATATTCACCCTGTGGTAGATAACATAATTAGCAACTGCATCATTACATACTCTTCATAAACAGTGAACAACAATCAGATGCTTTCTTAATAAAGTGAAGTGCACAATTTAAATCAAACTGACAACATCTGCCGCTTGTCATGCATCTACTGTATAAACATTTTACTTCAGTGCACAATTTACCTTCAGTGTTTATCTATGATGCCTACATTTTTTTTCCATAACTCCATGAGATACATGTGACATTTGCCTCGCATTAAGCCACCAAAAGAATATGTGAGGAACAAAATCACCTGTCATTGAGCTCAGATGCCGTTGTCTATTTAAAGAGACAGTAACGACTTAGAATGTGTTCTGAGTATCAACGTAAATCATTGTAAATAGAACAATCTATATATGTAAACCATAATCATGTAACAAATATATATGCAAAATAATAAATGTAGTTTCAAGACATTTATTGATGGAATATAATCAAATTAATAATTTTTCAAAAGCTAAAATGCAACCAATATAATGATAAACTAACAAAATATCATTTGTAATATTAATATTTTTAAATTGTTATTGTTTAAATTGTCAGTTAGCAAGTTAAGACTTTTCAAAACTACATGAGAGCAAAATGTCTCAGGATAGACTGAACAACCTGACACTCTTCTCATTTCAGAAAAGTTATGGTGAATTTGCTAACAAAAAACTAGACTGGATATTATCCACACCACAAATCCAAATTGTTCAGGGGGCCCTAAAATAGTTCTGTGCCTGGGGCCCAACATTTGTTACTTGATGGAATGTTTGTTTTATTTGCATTGTCTATTGAGTTGTGAAGTTGTGTTTGTTCACTGAACAGTTTTTCCTTAAGCATTTCAAAATGGCGTATTTCCTTTTATATCACCTTGAAAGATCCTTTTCTAATCTGTGTGGAGTGGTGCAGTGCATTTAGAGTTTGTTTAAGGTGGTGTGTTTGATTATGACATTCTCTGTCATAAAAAGAGGACTAAACTACAGTATATAGTTAACATTTACTTGAAGAGACTAGGCAAAATTGAAAGGCATTATTTGGGAGGTATTAAGCCCTAAAACTTCTCTTGGGCTTAAGGAGAGTTTAAGTTAAATACTGACGTTCAATCCCATTTGACAGTTATACACTCCAAATAACTAATGCAGCGTCATTGATAATAAGAGATATGCATCGATGTGTTTGTGCATACAAGTCATCGCATATTCTCTTTTGCTGAATCATTTTTCTCTGCAAACTGAAGTGACATTCACAAATCCTTTGTCAGAAACTACACCGGAGTCTTAATTAAACAAAACAAAAAACAACTTGCAACGCAGATCAAATCTTCTTTTTTACAAGGCAACCTCATTCAAATTTTCAGGACTGAAAAAATGTATATGATAGTACAAAAGAAATAACTTGCGCTTTTACAGAAGTATATAAAAAAAAGTTATACATTTATTTATTTTAATTCTTTATTTACTTCTGTTAAAGTGTATGGGGATAGTTTATCTTAACACTATTGTACTACCGAGGAGTTCTCTGACTTATTCCAGAGCACAATGTGCACCATGGCTTTGCATATTCTCATACTCTTGGCAACATTGCATGCATCCTGATTGAGGTGTGAAGTTTTGAGAAGTGAGAATGAAGAAACATCATGTAATATCTACATGTCACAATTTCCATTTGACTTCTAATAAACTTTTAATGGATATTTAACATAATTTACTGCTAAAATATATTTTAATGCTGTGGGTTTTGACCCTGTTTTATTCCTTCTGTGCTTAGTCATCTCTTCGTCTACATTAGTGTGTGTGTTCCTAAAGCTGTTAAGATCTGTATGACCCGTTCTTCAGTACTTTCCATCTCTTAAGAGGATTAGAATTGGAAAAATGTAAGGTCTTTTGACAAAACGGTCATTTTCTGCACAGTTGTTACTGTTATGCAATATATTGATTCATAGTTACATGAAAATAAGTTTGATTTCATGAAACCCACAACTAAGCATCATTATAAATACAGAGACACATGGAGTATTGGGTGATTATGTCACAGGGATGTGAGGGGTGATGAAGCTGTAGTGCAGAGAATAAAGAAATGATCTGCTTTTAAGAACCTGTTTTATTTATAAAAAAAAAAACAACAACTAAAGTCTAAACCCTACATTTGAGAGAATTTCTATTCAAACAATTTAATTTCAGTTTTAGGTCCGTTTCATTCAGACAATATAATTTAGTTGGATTAGGTCACCGATCAAATCAATGTACTATAGTACAACTTTATTTGGTTTTAAACTAAATTCACTAATGTACTAAAATTTGAACTTTTTTTTTTATGTTGGTCCAACTTAATTGATTTTATCATTAGTATATGACGTTGAGCAAGTGTAAGGACAGTGAAATTGTTGCGCTGTTAATTTGAGAGCAACTGCATATAGAGCTAAACAGCACTCGGATAAAACATCACTTGAACATGAAGTCCATCCTCAAGCTAAACACAAGCGCCATTCTTCACCACCATGATAACTGTCCTAAACTCCAACATTAAACATGAACTAATCTCCTCCTATTCTCATCGTGCTCAAAAACACATCAAATAACACTTCATTTCACCCCATCCCGTCCAATGCTGGGAAATGGAAATTCCCTGCCCAGATTCATCAATGCTACAAAGAGTATTAAAGTAGTCCAAACTCAAATGGATTAAGTAACTTCAATTTGACAAATTTAACTGGATAGAACGCAATGAAATCAAGTTGTGACAAAATGTTCCAGAATTGTGTTGCTTTAGTTAAGTAATCTGAACTACATGCAAAAAGGTAGTTTTTTGTGTTTTTTTTTTTTTTTTTTATATATGTTGATCAGGGTTGCTCCAAGGTGTCCAGTCTCTAAATTTCCTTTCCAGCAAAGCTTCAAACATTCAAAGGTTTCAAAATAACTTCCACTGTTTCAGGACTCAATGTTGTATGGATTTGAAATAAGCAGTATGCACTTTAATAAACTCGAAATCAATTTTTCAAGTTGCCAACCATAATACCTTTGGGAATTGATTTACGGTCCGTGTGGAACCAGTCTTGGGACTGAACTATGCTGTGCTAGTTGGTTACCTCTACCATAGATGTCTGATGTCTGGTAACCTGACTTCTCAATCATTCTTTATTTCTATACAGTGTACCTGTTTGTGGGCTTGATGGTCATGTTCCTGGTGCTTCGTACATTTCACAAGCTTGCTGATGTCCATGGGTGGACTGCTTTCTTCCAGCTGCCAAGCTGTGATGAGGAAGATGAGGACAAAGAGCCAATAATAGAACAGGAGCCTGATGAAGAATCATCTGAGCCTGAGAAGGCCTCAGTTGTGCCTCTGGATCCGAGCTCTCAAGTTACCTATAACTCTATCAATGGATAAAATATATTTTCGCCAATCCCCTGTATTATTAGAATGGTCACATCACAGTCCACACATTCCAAAAGGTGACTTACATTCACAATGTCCTGCACTCGTAAATTGTGTCAACATTCAATGGCAGCATGTTGAATTTTAGAAGTCAAGACCATTAAAGGGATAGTTCACCCAAAAATGGAAAGTCATCATTTACCCATATGATTTTCTTTATGTTGAACACAAGAGGAGAATTTATTAAAGAGTATTGATGCAGTTTTTTTCCACTCAGTGAAAGTGAATGGTGATTGTGGCTGTCATCCATATCATTCTGCCTAGCATCTCCTTTCTTGTTCCAAGGAAGACAGTCAAGTCAAACTTGTTTGGAATGATATGAGAGTGAGTAAATGATAGAGTTTTCATTTTTGGGTGAACTATACTTTTAAGTATAAGCATGTGCAATACAGAACACCTCACTGTTGCAACAGAACCAGTTTTGATGTTTGTCTGTGCAGACAAGGGACTAGAGCAATCATAACTTTTGTCATGAACCAAAGAACTTTTTTCATTTTTGTTGTTGTTCCTCCCTCCTTTCCTCAGATCTGTTTTGGTTTGCCAGATCTGGTCTTCAACTAGGGAGATTTCTTCAATTATCTTAGTGACAGTTCACCCATAAAGGTAATTCTCTCATCCTTTTCTCACCCTCATACCATCTCAGATGTGAATGACTTTCTTTATTCTGCTGAACACAAAAAAAGATTTTTAGAAGAATATTTCAGCTCTGCAGATCCATACAATGCAATTAAATGGTGACCAGAACTCAGAAGGCCCAAAAAGCACAAAGGCAGCATAAGAGTAATCTATAAATCTCCAGTGGTTAAAACGATATCTTCAGAAGTGATATGATAGGTGTGGGTGAGAAACAGATCAATATTTTAATCCTTTTTTACTATAACCCCAAACCAGTAGATGGCTGAATGTGAAAGTAAATGTAAAAGTGGATATTTATAGTGAAAAAGGACTTAAATATTGATCTGTTTCTGATCCTAACCCATCATATCACTTCTAAAGACATGGTTTAAACCACTGGTCTTATGGATTACTTTTCTGCTACCTTTATGTGCTTTTTTTAACCTTCAAAGATCTGGCCACCATTCACTACCATTGAATGGACCTACAGAACTGAAATATTCTTAAAAAAATGTCATACACATCTGGGATGGCATAAGAGTGAGTAAATGATGCCAGCATTTTTATTTTGGGGTGAATTATCCCTTTATTTTATTTGAGTCATTCCTTAAAGAAACTGAAGCTATTTTGTGAGTTTGTGACTGATGGCCCCTCTCAGTCTTTGTTTAAATGTATCATGTATTTCTGATGTATTAACAAGAGGATGCTGCTGCTTGCCGCCTATGCAATACTGTATTATTCATTAATGATTGTGAAATGTATCCAGTACATTTGTCCACAGTTAGTTAATTGTGGCGCTTGATGTCCTGAGAAATGTAGAGAACTTAAAATGCACTTTTATTATTGGCTTTATATGAGTTAACTCAACAATTGCACATCCAATGATTGTTATGCAGGACACAATCTTGTTGTCTTTATTGTAGTACTTTATTAAATAGTCTTTGTATCATTGCAATTGTATATTCAATGTTGGATGGTAGGGAACAAAAAGGTGACTGAGATTCACTGTGAGAGACAAATTTTTAAGAAATGCAAAATAAATAAATAAAACAATTTTTATGAATCTGTGAGTTGCTTTTGCTTGGTCTGATGCTGTCGATCAGAGATGTATCATGAGTCTGAGGTTAAGTTAAAGAGAAGTTTTAGTTGACATCCGTTTTCTCTCTCCCTAGTGCATTTTTAACCACTTTTAATTTGAATAAATAAATGACCATTTATAACAAAGGTGATGTGTGTTTATCACTGCA
Source organism: Moxostoma hubbsi (assembly GCA_032164185.1). Taxonomy (NCBI): domain Eukaryota; kingdom Metazoa; phylum Chordata; class Actinopteri; order Cypriniformes; family Catostomidae; genus Moxostoma; species Moxostoma hubbsi. The sequence continues at coordinate 30,071,453 of JAVLUX010000019.1, forward strand.
CAGAAACCTACTCGCTACCAGGTTTGCTGAAGTTACTCTAAAAAAGTAATGAATTGCTAACTATTGATTACATCTACAGTGTATTTAGATTACTGTACTAATTACTCTGTCTGAAAAATATTAATTGTATTACTAATTACTTTCTAAAACCCTTATCAACCTCAACCAGATGAGAAATACAAGCATATGCATGAAATTATTATTTTAATTCTTTCAAATAAACCATATAAAATCAAATCAATTATTCTTGAACTGGTCAAAGAATTTAAGGGGGCTGCATTATATTAGAAATCATATATTTTAACATTAGACGTTACATTTCTAATTTAAATTCAATAATGTTGTATATGGATTTGTTCTAGAGTCTGTATGGTATTTAACACAATTACATCAGAACTAATTAAATTACTTAAATAAGAGTAATCCCTTACTTTAATTTTTCAATAAAAAAGTCATTTAATTACAGTAATGCATACACCCAACACTGCTCACTATAACAAAAACCCTTGCTTCTCTGTTGCAAAACAGAACTGTTTCCCATCACTCATTTAGCTTTTGTAATCTAACAATGAGTATTACAAGTAAAAGAGTATTATCCAATTTTGTGCTTTTATGTTGTTTGATATTTAAACCACTTAAATAGTTTAAAGAATGTATTTGTGGAAAAAATACAAGCAACATACATACAAAATTATTGAATATATAAAATATATTTTGTATAAATTATTTTTTCTTTATTCTATGCAAGTAAATAATAAAAAAAACATTTTAAACCATGATTTCATATTGCGTGCAACAAAGGGTTAAGGCTCAATCTTGTCCAGTAACAGGTTATCTAAGTTTCTACCAAATTCTCATGTAAAATCAGGGCTCCCATGGGCATGGAAAACTGAGAAAAATGTTATTTAATATTGTAATTCACAAGAGTGGAAAAGCTGAGGAAATATCTATAGAGAATATTACATTTATTTTACTGTAGCTATGCTCAGCTGTAAAATATATCACCAGCTAGAAATTGCTCTTTGCAAGGCTTTTATCAAATACATTTGAAAAATGATTATCCAGTAATCACTGACTTAAAGTCAAGTTTATTTGGTGTGCATATGAACACTTCACAATGAAAATACTTCAATATCACCTGCCAAACACAAGTTTCTATTCCTAATTTCATATTTTATCTATTTCAAGTAAACTAAAAAGTATGGCATTCTCCCTAATGGAGCACTTCACTTTTGTGATTCATGGTCATGTGATTGAAATGTGTGTCGTGAGACTGAAGCACTCTCACTTTCCTCTTTCTCAAATACACTTCCTCATTGAGCCACAAGGTGTCACCAAGTAACACTTTATTTTAAGTATAACAATAGAATACAAAGAATGACCTATAATGTATATTCAAGTTACAAATTCAAAGTGTCAATAGTAAATATTTTGCATAGGCAACTACATGTTTGTCTGTTGAAACAACATTAGTATACTCATAATGCTCATGTTACACATTTACTGCACATTATGTAAGTTTTAAACTAAAAATATACACAATCTTACATTTTTATGACATTTTTGTCCACCTAAATCCAGTTTCCAGTTGGATACACTATTAATGGCAACCTGCAAACTACATTACTCAAGTCAGTCATTATAAAATTCTAGGATCAACTCAATGAAAAGTGCATTATATCTGAGAACAACAGAGTAATAAAATACTAACTGGGCTCAATCTCAACGTAATCATATATAAAGGAATAATCGAAACAACCTTAATTGACATTCCATTTGAAATAGGAGGAATCAAGTGATGCATATCTATATTCCATTTTGAAGACTAAAGACTGCTCTTAAACATGAAGTCAAATATTTTGCACATGACAAGTTGGTAGACAGGAGGTAACAAACCGAAAAAATGTAGAGAACACAGTCTTGTGCTATTAAGTGGAACTTTAAGTACATCCCCATAAAAACAGTTTTTAACCGAATAACTCCAGCTATAGGTTTTTTTTTACAAAACTATAACTTCAATGTCATGAACTTGACGCTATAAAATCAACTCTGTGGGTAAGTTCGCATCAGGATGTCCATAACTTGTTCAATCTCATGGATTTCCCATGTGGCCTGACCAGTAGAGATTGAAGATGATGAGGAAGAGGACGCTGATGATGAGGAGGATTTGGACAGAGATGGCAGATACCGGACCAGCTCATCGGTTGTAACAGAAAAACCTGGCACTCCGAGAAGATTGACTTCTGGTTCAAACACAGACGTTTCAAAGTCCAGGAAGAGTTTATCTAAAGCCACATCCTGAGGACACCCAGGATACATCTCCTCAGTTTTGCTGGATGATCCTATGTCCGGTGTTCTCAAGCTCGATAGTGGACACTGTGTGAACCTTCCATCTCCTGTGACATTCTCTATGGACCCAAGAGGAGCCCGCTGAGATACACAAGGCCCTTGACCACCATCTATGACTGCATCTAGATCATTGAGAATTGCAGAGATGGCTGAAGATAAAGAGAAATCCTCCTCTGAAGAATATGACATGAAATCATCCACCATATTTTCAGCACTCAAGGAGTACAAAGGTGCATTATGCCCAATTGGAGGGGAACCTAGGGAAAGACAGGGCTCCAGCAACAACCCTGTTTGAGTCTGTGATTTTGTGGGAACCTTTACATCAGATAGTGAGTCTACCTGCGCTCTGACTTCAGACTGAACTTGCCGCAGTGTGTTGTTGATAAGAACAGAGCGCAATAAGCTGGGCTCCACAAGAGCCTGATCACGGTGGAACTTATCCATGGAGATATCCAACACAGACTGCAGCTGACTTTCCCACGCAGAATCTCCACCATCGTCCTCCCTGTGGAACTTACGCTTCTGTCCCTTGGCCACCATTTTACTCTGCAAAACAACAGTCAGAAGTTGAAGTTAAAGTTAAAGTTAACTAAGCAAAACTGCTCTTCTAAATATTTTGTTTTGGTGAACTGCTCCGAACATTAAACACAATGCATTAAGCTATACAATATAACACAAAACTCACCATAAAATACAGTACAACACAAATTAGACATTATACACACAATATACAAAATCTGAGGTACAAACTACCCTCTGAAATGTAACTCTGGAAATAATGAGGACATAATTTGGAGCTAATTGTTTTGCAAGCTAAAGTATGGATGTGTAATGAAGTTCAGGCCAGACATGAAATGAGAGCAACAACATTTAATTTAGTATTATATTGGGTTCGATACACCCAAAAATGAAAATTCTCTCATCATTTACTCACCCTCATGCCATCCCAGATATGACTTTTTTTCTTCTGCTAAAAACAAATATTTTTAGAATATTTCAGCTCTGTAGTTCCATACAATGCAAGTGAACGGTAACCAAAATTTTGAAGCACCTAAAAGCATATAAAGGCAGTATAAAAGTAATCCATAAGACTCCAGTGGTTTAATCCATGTCTTCTGCAGCAACCCAGTTGGTTTTGGGTGAGAGCAGAGCAAAATATAACTCAAGCTTGATTACACCTCCTAGTGCTTGATGCTTGCATTTGGCATAATATCACCAGATCTTGAATTTGAAAAAGCCTCCAAATTCGTGATCTTGAAAAAATAAGTGTAATTTGATGCTATCAAAAAATGTTGCTGTTAATTTTAAACATTTGAAAATATTTTGTGCGAATTCACCTCAAAGATATTCATATATATACACACACACACACACACACACACACACACACACACAGCAGTTACTTCCGGTCCTCGAATCTGATTGGACGAGACGTTCCATGACGCTTCACTGTGTGTATCACTGCATGTGTTCGCAACGTTCTAAACAAAGGTGTAAGAGCAGTGCAGATGTTTTAAGAGCTGCTGTATATGTGTCTCTTTACATTTATTATTGTAACATTACATATTTTACCCAGCAGGTGGATGCAAAAGACCATTTTTGTGTGTAAAATGAGCCAGTTGTTAATGTGAAGTGAGTCCGCATCAGTCAGTGTTTATATTCAACAGCACATCCATGATCGCTCGTATTACTACTATACTACTAAAGCTAGCAAATAGCCTTAAACGGCTTTATACTTTTATTTGTTAATTTTTAGTGCCGTGTCAGCAACAAACGGCGAGAACAGATTAAGTATCAAAAACACAAAAATGAAATAAGGAATTTTAGTTTTACGTTAGACAGAAACTCTAAGATAATTTTAGGTGATACATTTTTTTAAATGTCTGATAAGCTTGTTTCTGAGTAAAACCTTTGTCTACTAGTATTAAAAGCAGTGCAATCCAATGAAATGTGCTTAATAGTCAGTATAGGCTGACAGGAAAGACATGATGGAGGTTCTACACCTTTTAATAAAAACCCATGTGTCAGTCTAGAATGACCTATTCGACACCTAGTATATACAATTTGATCATGTCTATTTTCAAAGTTAGGCAAAAGATTATTAGTTTTTAAGGGGATTTCTTTCATAAAGCTTGTTTTTACATTCGTCCCATTCTATCTGCCACCAGTTAGAGATATGATTTTAGTAATGGTTTTAGGTCCGAGGGTGGAAAACTACACTATTTCTAGAGAAAGGGCTACTTTAGCTGCGATGTCTTTTTTCTCATTGCCTGACAGTCCAAAATGACCTGGGATCCAGCAGGAAAAGATACTGAATTGTTCTTTCTGTAAGTTGTCTACTTTAAAATATTATTTACAGATTCCAGAGCTATAAACAAAGCATGCATAGTCTTGCCGGGATCTGACTAGTACTCTATAAAGACGTAAAAGTACAGTGAAGTCAGCAACCCATTTTGATTTTGCCAGCACTTTTTTAATATTCAATGTCTTGAAACAATTTTTCCTCAGGTTTCTCATGTGTGGAACAAAGGTGAGTATGTTATCGAACACAAGTCCTAAAAATGTAAGTTCTTTAACGACTTTGATGGGTTCTCCTTCCAAAAAAAAACAAAAAAAAAAAACCAACTCGGTCAGGATGTAGAGACCGCAAAAGTGCATACAAACAGTCTTCATTTTAGAAAATTTAAATCCATTTATGATTGACCATTCATTTATTTATTGACGTATAAAAGTCATTTGTTTACATTCATATTGTTTCCTCTGTAACAAATGCACAGATCAACAACATATAAGCTGCAAAAATTCTGATCCAACATTAGTCTTTTTTGGGGTTTGTTTGTTAGCCATAAGTATTATTTTGTTTCATCATCTCTGCTCCCCACCCACCTCGGAGCCCAACGGGGGATGCACAGAGCCGCAGATCTCCTGCTGATACGCACCAGAGATACAGAGATGACATACTCGAGCAAGAAGAACTGAAAGTTCAACTTACTTGATTGATCCTAAGCCATCGCCTACAGGATGAGTAAGATATGGCTGATTGAATTGCCAAAGACGATCCAGGGCACGTCATGACTATCCGCTTGATTGGATTGGGACCTTCCAACCTCCTGTCTATATGAAGTTTGTCCTTGTACAGTCACAGCTGACTGTAATTTGGGTAGAAAAGGGTGGAAAAAAAAAAAAGAGCCCTCGCACACCCTTATCTCCAACACACACGCACACTGGGACTCTAGTTGCGACCAACAAATAAAGCTGTACCCCCACAACTTGATCAATACAACAATTTCTTAACTTTTAATGTTTCAATTTATTTCGCCCAAATCAGCCTCACATAGCTATAGTAGAAAGCAACGCACTCGTTGAAGGTTTGCGTGTGAGAGCTGCATGTGGCGTTGGCGGATCTAAGCGAGAGCTGCCTGAGGCATTGGCGGATCTAAGCGAGAGCTGCCTGTGGCGTTGACCGATCTAAGCGAGAGCTGTCTGTGGCGTTGACCGATCTAAGCGAGAGCTGTCTGTGGCGTTGACCGATCTGAGAGTTCACGTGAGTGCTGCTGATGGCAGGTTGAGTGAGAGCTGCCTGTGGCGTTGACCTATCTAAGCGAGAGCTGTCTGTGGCGTTGACCGATCTAAGTGAGAGCTGCCTGTGGCGTTGACTGATCTGAGAGGTCACGTGAGTGCTGCTGATGGCAGGTTGAGTGAGAGCTGCCTGCGGTGGTGGCAGGTCTGCCACAGAAAGATTTTACCCCCTCTCTAAAATTATTCCCTTGCATGCATACATGCCCAGATTACACAATCCCCAGTTGATCCATAACACTGGCCAATCTCAGCAGTACATCACCGTAAATAACTCTCATTCAGAAGTTTCAATGTTTCCGTGTTGTTTTGAGGTCTGATTAATTACAAAACGTTGGTGATGATCCCATCTGTATGAATGTAAGAGCTGCTTTTAACTCATAAAGAATACACAAAAAGCAAAAGCAACCAAGGCATTGTATCTATGACTAATGTTTACATTGTAGTCTGGCGGTGTGAATATGTCTGTGCTTCATAATCTTACAGTATGTGTTGTTTATTGACCAACATTAGTATATACACATATAAAATATACTGTAAATTGACATTATAGTGCTTTTTTGTTTATTATGCGTTACAATCATGACATAGTCTGGATGTTATGAACAACTTTTTCCTGTGTGCATTTTCAGTTTAATTGCATGCGACTCCATTGTGTTATTTACTAATATATATATAAAAAATTCATGCACAGACATAACATGTCTAAATAAAGCAGAAACATACAAGTGTTATATCTCTGTTCTCTCCCTTCAATGCTGCTTGACTTGGGCAAAATTAAGCCATGTTACTTGAAGAAAAATAAAATGTTTGAGTAAGTAAACATCAGTATCACTTTTTTGTGGCGACACATAGCTCCAATGCCATCATTAAGTTTGCTGACGATACGACGGTTGTTGGTCTGATCACTGACAATGATGAAACAGCCTACAGAGAGGAGGTGCACACTCTGACACGCTGGTGTCAGGAGCACAACCTCTCCCTCAACGTCAGTAAAACCAAGGAGCTTGTGGTGGACTTCAGGAAGAAAGACAGAGAACACAGCCCCATCACCATTAATGGAGCACCGGTGGAGAGAGTCAGCAGCTTCAAGTTCCTCGGTGTCCACATTACTGAGGAACTCACATGGTCCGTCCACACTGAGGCCGTTGTGAAGAAGGCTCACCAGCGCCTCTTCTTCCTGAGACGGCTGAAGAAGTTTGGAATGAACCAACACATCCTCACACGGTTCTACACCAGTACTGTTGAGAGCATCCTGACTGGCTGCATCACCGCCTGGTACGGCAATAGCACCGCCCACAACTGCAAAGACCTGCAAAGGGTGGTGCGAACGGCCAGAAACATCATCGGAGGTGAGCTTCCCTCCCTCCAGGATATATATAACAGACGGTGTGTGAATAAAGCTCGGAGGATCATCAGAGACTCCAGCTACCCGAGTCATGGGCTGCTCTCACTGCTTCCATCAGGCAGGCGGTATCGCAGCATCAGGACCCGCACCAGCCGACTACATGACAGCTTCTTCCCACAAGCAATAAGACTTTTGAACACTTGATCCCTCACAATCAACAATCAGCACTGCACTTTATTAATCCTCATTCTGTCAATATATTCTCGCTCCCAATTCAGTTAGTGTATATATATATATATATATTTATACCCTTATCTAGTGTATGTGTATTCTACATTGTGTGTATTGTGTACATTTGTTATGTAAATTGTTTTGTGTAAATATGTTGTTATTGTAAATTGGTTTATGTCTCGTCACTGTCATTACTGCAATGTTGCTCGGAACTGCACACAAGACTTTCACCTACTGTTGCACTCGTGTACACAGTAGTGTGACTATAAAGTGATTTGATTTGATTCAAATTTTATAAATAGAAACAAAAATGATGCTGGCTTGTCACATCCCACAGCGCAGCACTCTATCTGAAAGTAAATGGAATTTTGTTCTCAAAGGCAGCACGGTCATACAGTGATGTCACATGTAACAATATGCTCATACATTACAGTGAATAATATAAAAAGAAAAGCCTCCATCTTCATCATTCACACCTAAGAACCATTAAGAACTTCGTGCAGAAAGATCATCATCTTTTTCAAGATCATGAATTCGGAGGCTTTTTCAAATTCAAGATCTGGTGATATAATTTTGATGCCATACATGCACAGTGTGCTTCTGGCACTATAGGAAGTGTAATCGAGCTTGAAATCATGATAGTGCTTAGAGACTGCAATGGCAAGATGTACAATGAAAAACAATGAGTTACAATCTGGACTGTTCTCACACAAAATAGATTAGATCGCTTCACCCCATCAGCACTAGGTGTGTCCGTTCTTGTGCGACACAATGCGCAGCAGTGGCTTGAGGTGTTCAACACTGGACGCGTCGAGGCGAAAGTTCCAAACCATTTATTTGTGTTGTTAGCAGTAGGAGCTCCAACGTGTGCAGCGCAAAATGGAATGGGACACCCGTTTTACAACGGACGCTTCCAGTGCAGACAGCATCATTGATTATAATGGGTTTATTTTGACCCAACGTGTCGGTCGTGTCCGGTGTAGACAGGGTGTAAGAAGTTATAGATTAACCCACTGGAGTTTTATGGATTACTTTTAAGCTGCTTCAAAAATTTGGTCACCATTCACTTGCATTGTGTGGACCTACAGAGCTGACATATTCTTCTAAAAATCTTTGTTTGTGCTCAGCAGAAGAAAGTCATACACATCTGGGATGACATGAGGGTGAGTAAATGATTAGAGAACTATCTCCAAGTTAAATTCACAGCATTTCTAGCATAACTTTTTTCGGCACACTTTATGACTAAAATATTCTACGGCACACCACCATCCCACATAGGCTAACCATCGTCAATATTTTAACTTTTCAAGAAATTGTCCATGTTTTCTGTCTGTTCTGTCAATTTTATTAACTGATTAGTTCAGTGAGCCCTTCTGGAAATGTCACTATGTGGCGACAAATGAGCGTCTTAATTGCCAAGAGTGAGTCAGTGAATCATTTTGATTCATTCATGACCGAAATCTACCAAGAAACTTTATAGTGTTTAAAAGCATTAAAAGAACAAAGCAGATCTATAGTCTTCCTTCAGTCTGAGCATTAAATTTCATCCAAAAAGACAATAATAGTGTTTCAATAACGTCCTTACCTTCTTCTTTATTGAAAAACTTACATGGCTACAAATCTACTGACTTCAGTAGAAGAATTATAAACACAAAGCAGTAGCCTATTTAAACGGCTGTGCATGACTTTTATCAGAAAAGACCACAATAATAGACAAATAATAATCATTTTGAGTTTCAATAATGTTCTTCGTCATTGTAAAGCGCATTTCACATTAGTTGAGTGTGAACGCTCTATTCAACACCAGCGTCAAGCGCCGCATTGCCCTCCACATGACAAGAGTTACAGAAAGCGTCGCAGAGAGACGATTTTACGAGTTTGCAATGTAAAAAAGTGGGATGTGTGCACAATAAACATTTAAAACATTTAAAAAAGCTTGCAGTTGCTTGCAGATGGCATTCAGAAGTTTCAAATATGTCATAATCGGACAAGACAATCAGCTTGTAATCTGAGGCACAAGTTAACATGGACACACTGCTGGATTACATGCACCATTTCACACCAAACACACACTCAATACCAGGTTTGGGTAAATTACTCTAAAAAGTAAATAATTACCAACTATTAATTACATCATCTACAGTGTAATTAGATTAATGTACGGATTACTCTGTCTTAAAAATAACTGCATTACTTATTACTTTCTAAAACCCTTATCAACCTCAACCAGATGAGAAATACAAGGATATACATGAAATTATTATTTTAATTCTTTCAAATAAATCATATAAAATCAAATAAATTATTCTTGAACTGGCCAAAGAATTTAAGGGGGCTGCATTATATTAGAAATCATATATTTTAACATTAGACATTTCATTTCTATTATAAATTTAGAGTCTATACAGTATTTAACACAAATACATCAGAAGTAACTAATAAAATTACTGAAAAAGTAAGAGTAATCCCTTACTTTAGTTTTTCAATGAAAAATTAATTTACATTAATTTGGTTATTTATTATCTTGCGTACTTCTGACGTTTGATCTAATAATACACTTATTTTAATCTGTACATTTAATGGAGAGCAAAATATTGAGTCAGAAGCGTGCTTCTCAGAATCGACGAATCTGCGGCCGGTCGTTCACAGTGGTGAAAAACGGGAGGAGGAAACCAGAAAACCAGTTTAACCGTAACACCGGTGAACCCTATAATTGATTTTATAAAACACAAATGTATGTGGGACAGACAGAGATGTTTCTAAAACTAAAATCATGATAACCACGTAATTTTTACGTCTTGTGGCTATACTGTATTTTAACATGGAGTATTTTAATGATTGTGGACGGGCTCCATTCACTTCCATTAAAGGCCTTTCTGTAACCAATTATCTTTTTTGTAAACAAACGAAGAGGAACTAGTCGAAAATATTTTTTGTGGTAATCAACATTACTCTATAAATACTGTCGATTGATCTTAATTTGCTTTGAAACCGGAACATTCCTTTCACAAACAACTTTCCCAAAATTACCTGCATTGGGGAAACTTATTGGAAAAACCGAAGTATTGCTTTTTTAATCGGAAATAATTTAAACACTATATATAACAATAACTGTTTAGAGACAAACAATACAAAAATTACATATAAATTATAGGTCACGAAAACCCGGTCTCCATTCATCCGACATTCACTAGAAGTATAATATTTTATACATTTGTCTTTCAGAACAATGATTAAATACTGAAGAATGAGTCACATTATGAATCAACATATGCACTTATTAAATGTTTTCCGTTTTCGTCTACGTAAACTGCGCAAAACTTAGCGTTAGCTTAGCATGTTAACTATCTAGGCAGTTTAAAATTTTACAATCTGGATAACGTTTTTACTCACCTGTCAAGTTTGGAAGCTAACTTCTGAAATCGGCGATGTTTCCGTAGATGTAGAGCTTCATTTGAACACTAAATGTTACTGTTGCTGAAGCTTCGGTGTCCAAATTCGTTTGCTGGAATTTGTCGTCCCGCCAGTGATTCAGTCAGTTTTACGTCACGAACTACGCTCTGCAGCGGAATTATGGGTATTGTAGTAGTGAAAGTACCTACTAGAACTACAACTGCGGTAGGACGTTTGCCACATTATATCACACTTATCTAAACGAAAGAAAAAAAATCTTTAAACTATTCATAATGCTTTTATTTAAACTCAAAACATATTACATTAAAATTCATTGGTCAATAACAAAGATTTCCATTCAATGTTTATTAAGGCAAAACAAAACAAAAAGCTAGCAGTTATCTTCTGATCTTTAAAAAAAAAAAAAAAAATCTGTAACTGCTATGGTTATTTTGAGTGAACAAATAAAAATTATGTACCTTTATGTGACTATGTAAAAGACCAGATGTTTGAAAAAATAATAACTATGATTAACTATAGGTATGTTTATTGCTGGTCAGCATATAGGTATATGTAAAAAAATACAAATACAAAAATAAACAAAGGCTTTGGTAGATTAGCTATATTCTCCACAAATTCCAACTGTCTTTCCATCCCAATGAGAAGTGGAGAGGCACTTGACAAAGAAATGGCCCAGGTCAAATTTGGAGATAACTCTTCCTTTTAACATGTTCTCAGTCACAATATATTTTTCTGTCAGAGGCTTGTCACCTGGAAAGACAACATCACAGGCATGAGCACACAGACAACAGCAAAGATCAGCATGTTTTTCTATTCAAAATGCCATAACAATAGATAAATATTTTCTTAATAAACTGTTGGTATTAAAGGTCCTGGTGGCAAAAAAATCTATGTAAACTAAACATAATTTAAGTAAATAGCTATTTTAGGGATACAGGCTACATGTATACATTTAGTGCTCATTACCAGCAATGTGTGGAGGCATTACAGCTATATAGTCCAGTCCTGATTCCTTCAGGACATTGTACATTCTGTCATGATCTTCTGTGACCGCCACAAGGCGAGGAGGAACTTTGGCACGATCCCACAGCAGGAACGCTGCAAAAGAGAATGAGAGATGTGGCAAATTATTCATGATAGACAGTTATAACTGTATACTATAAATCGGTATTCACACTTATGGAGTATAAATAGATGTGAATGGCTGAAACACCAAGGCATTAATACCTGACATGCAAGCAACAACTTTACGGATTCCACGAGCTTTCATGACATCCAGAATGTTCCGTGTTCCCTCAGACATCATCGTTGTGGGACCAGTGTCAACAAAAATAAAAATAAAAAAAAACAGGTAAGAGGCCCAGTATTCATGTTTTTGCAGTTGACCAGGTAAACAGCAATCGAAAAATTATATTCTGTTAAAATATTTGAAGACAACATGAAATCAAATTTGACCCTATTTGTTTGTTATTACACAATCCTGTCTTACTGAGAAAAATCAATTGATGCATAATGTTCCAAAAAAAATAATAATTGTCTTTCCAATCTTGCAATCTTTAACTAGCTCTGCCTCTGAAATTACTAACCTTCAGGGCTGATGCCAAATTTCAAATGTTTAGTTGATATATTAGAGTGCAATGTATTCATATTGTTAATTTTTTTTAAAGGGGTTATGACATGAGGAATCACATTTTTCTTGATCTTTTGATATATAAGAGGTCATTGTACTATAAAAACATACTGTATGTTTCAGAACTCAAAACTTCCTCCTCATTGCAAAAACAGCATTTGTTGAAACCACGCTGCCAAAACGACTTGTTCTCTACTTCCTCCTCATTGTAATATCAGACTGTGGTGGACATTTCCAGCTGACCACCTCCACTACAACACATCAATGCCTAATTTACCTTTAATCACTTCCGTGGCCCGTCCAGTAGTGGTGACCAAGTAGAGAGAGCATATGACTCAAGAGCAGAGAGCCGAAACTTCACGAGTCATTACATTCTGAAATCTGTCAGACCTCAATTCATAACTTAAAGCAACCATGTGTTGTATTCTCAACATTGCTGCAAGACACGCTACAGCAAGATTAGTGTGAACGGTCCGCTTCTCTTTCAACTGAACTACTGTCATAGCGGAGCAACAGTTTGAAGAGAATATTACTGAACAATTAAGTTAAAGTCACTATATTTATAGCCACTTACTTGAATAATAACACATCCAGTTTAATGGCACAGACATTTAAAGGTAACTCTATTGCCCCCTTGAGTACTGAGGTTTGTTCCCTCCAAGGTAATACAAAAACATACGTTAAGCATGTTCAACCGGACCATGTGTTGGCTATGCAGTGGTCAAGCACTCAAATATGCGTTCACATACTTGCTTGAAATGTATGTTTAGGCCTTAACAGTGGCCGTTTACTGTCAAGTCTAAAAGGAGAATCAGCACCATAAACTGAGCATTTCTGCCAGAATGAGGTTAGAAAATTATCATGTTTTAAAAATATGTCTCTTTTTTTGTGCAAAAAACTTTACTAATATTGTAAGTAAACCATAAGGAACATTCATTCATTCATTCATTCATCTTCAACCGCTTATCCTGTACAGGGTCACGGGGGGCTGGAGCCTATCCCAGCTAACATTGGGCGAAAGGCGGGGTACACCCTGGACAGGTCGCCAGTCCATCGCAGGGCCACACATATACAGACACACACTCATACTCACATCCACACCTAGGGCAATTTTTGGAGACACCAATTAACCTAGCCTGCATGTCTTTGGATGGTGGGAGGAAGCCGGAGCACCCGGAGAGAACCCACGCAGACACGGGGAGAACATGCAAACTCCACACAGAAAGGCCGGGGCAACCGGGGTTTGAACCCATGACCTTCTTGCTGTGAGGCGACAGTGCTAACCACTGCACCACCGTGCCGCCCCATAAGGAACATTTTAAAATAATTAAAAAAGGCATGTCATGACCCCTTTTAGGCTAATCTTTACTAGGTGAATTGTCGTTGAATTAGCTTTCAGTATAAATCTACCCACTGAGATCATTCCTTGTCCCCAAAATAATGATGACTGCATCCTGACCCTCCAGGGTCTTCTTAACATCATCTTTGTTCAGAACATCTCCCACCACTACTCTGGAGGCTTTGTGGTCTGGAGGAAGCCTTGCGGGGTCTCTCACCAGCACAGTCGTACTGTAACCTGGAACAGTAACAAACTAAGACCTGAGATGATGCTGGTAAAAAAACAGAAGTCGTAGAGCATTTTCTCCCATTGCTATCTTACGAGGTCTTGAAATGGAAGATTGTATTGTAAGTTGACACGGAAAAACGTACAATTTAGGTAAAACATTATGTGTGGAGCCAAACTGATCAACACCACCCTCTCTGCTGCGTCATGATAAAAGACAGATAAGAAGGTTTATGCTTATCTTTACAAATGCATCATGCCTTGTTATGAGTCAGCAGAACAGTGCTTTTGCAAAAGTCTCGTGATCTGAATGCATTATGAAGGAAATAAGTGAAAAAATTATTTAAACAGTTATTAAAAGTTGTCAAGGTAAACATTTAACAACATTTCTTATTAACCCATAGAAAGTGTAAGTTCGATATCGTATAGACCGTGAAATTAATCTACAGCAACTCATATAAACCGTGTTATGCTCTGTTTAAACATAACACAATACTCTACAAAACAAGTGTCTACAACAGTCACATTAGGCTTGGCAAGCGTCCACTTTTGCAATGAACATTGTGAAGATAGGAGAAGAAAACAATATAAATATAACAGCAATATTCCAAAAGTAATTGTGCAACAGTTTACCTGCGGCCACTGCAATAGGTAAGGTCGCTGACCCCGTCATCCCCGTGCAGCCGAATATTGCCACATTTTTAATGGCATCAGACATGCCGGCGTGTAGAAGGGCTCTTGGGTAATTCCTCCTCAAAATATATTTTTGCCTGAAGCCTCACAATCTGTAGTATGTCTAGCTATCATTCTGATCGTGAACATTTATTTCAACGCTGTCATGTGGTTAACGCCTCTTTCAGGGAAAAAGTCCAGCCCCCAATTTTTCGCGTTGGTTGCTGCGGCTTTTTAAATGACTGCTCAACTGTCCAATCGTAGACTGATTTCAGCAGCTCCAACCAACCATAGCAAAGACTGAACAGGTCAAGGGCGGGGTTTGTTGGAATGAAACTCCGCCCGTAAAATGAATAATTTTAAAATGTTATTAAAGGGGAAGCGACCTCTTATATAACGCCAAAAGAGCCCCCCTTGTGTCTGTCATTATGACTTTGGACAAAGTGTGCCTACCTTTAAGAATGTCATGGACTATTTATCACTAATCATTAAATTTCATGAGAAAATTACAATTTGAAAAACCTGGGTGGGTTTTGTTCTGTTCATACTTTAACCTGAGTTAGTAATGCACATTATTTACCTTGATTGTAACCGTAATTCAAGATTAACGCCACATGCTCCAGAGTCCAGAACAAGGCTTCATAACCCAGGGTTAAAGAGATAGTTCACCCAAAAATAAAAATTGTCTAATCATTTTCTCACCCTCATGCCATCCCAGATGTGTATGACTTTATTTCTTCTGCTGAACACAAACAAAGATTTTAAGAAGAATATCTCAGCTTTGTTGGTCCTACAATGCAAGTGAATGGTAACCAGAACTTTGAAGCGCCAAAAAGTACATAAAAGCAGCATGAAAGTAAGCCATAAGACTCCAGTGGTTTAATCCAAGTTTCAGAAGCAATTTGATAGGTGTGTGTGAGAAATAGATCAATATTTAATTCCTCTTAAACATAAATGTCCACTTTCACTTGCATATTCTTCTTTTGTATTTGGTGATTCACATTCTCTGTGCATTTCACCACCTGATGGGCAGGGAGGAGAATTTATATTAAAAAAGGACTTAACCTTCCTATTCTGTTCTGTTATTTTTTTAACTAAATACAAATTTCCTGGTGTGCATGCATGCATAAGTGTTTGAGTTAGTGTGTGTTTTGTTCTGCATTCTGTGTTAGTCTCACCCATTTATTTATTTGTGTGTGTGTGTGTGTGTGTGTGTGTGTGTGTGTGTGTGAGTGAGTGTGTGCTGCATTGTGGGTGTGTTATGGCCTTAGCCCCTCATTTGTGTGTCCTGCATTGTGGCTATAGATTTTATTTAACTAAATAAAATTAAAATTGCTCCTTGTATATGTAACCATTTAATTTGTGTGTGTGTGTGTGTTTGTGTGTGTGTGTGTGTGTGTGTGTGTGTGTTTGTGAAAGTGTGCATGTTGTAAAGTCTCACCTCTTCATTGTGTGTGTGTGTGTGTGTGTGTGTGTGTGTGTGTGTGTGTTTGCGTGTGTGTGTGTGTGTGTGTGTGTGTGTGTGTGTGTGTGTGTGTGTGTGTGTGTGAAAGTGTGTGAAAGTGTGCATGTTGTAAAGTCTCACCTCTTCATTGTGTGTGTGTGTGTGTGTGTGTGTATTGTGGCTGATTTATACATAGTAAATAAATGGGAAAGACTAAAAAAAAATGTATTTTTTTTATTTGTCAAATACAATGATCAGCCAATTTTGACCACGAACAGCAAAGGTGCCCTTTTTTCTTTTTCTTTTTTTTTTTTTTTTACTTTTTTGTGTGTTCAAATAGCAAGTGGATGAAAAGTCATTAAGGAAGGTTAAAAAGATAAATAAATAAATAAAAATCAAAGTGTGAAATGTTGCTTAACCCAGGGTTAAACTTAAAAGTGACCTAAATCTGGGGTTGAAAGTTAACCAAGAATTAAGCATAAAGTGTTAAAAAAGCCTATAGGCATAGTTACTGTGGTTTGTGATAAAAGCATTACTATGGGGGTTTATTAAAAAACATCTCTTACAAAAATTACCAAAATTTTCTCTAAAATACATTAGTCATAAGGATAAATGTTAATATTATAGCATAGTCTCCTTTAAGCATTGTAAAAAGCTTTCGCAAAAAAGTTACTATAGTATTTTGATGGAAACCGTGGTTACCAACGTAAATATCACATGTTTATGATATTTGTTATAAAAAAAAAATGAAGCCTCTTAAGATTAAGTTATTCTAAGTAAAAAAAAAAAAAACATGGTCAAATTTAATAAGAGTGTGTACTCCTGCTTCACTTATACCGAGGCCAAATTTCAGAAAATTCCTGCAATGGCTTCGCAAACATAGAAAAACTTACTTGAACAGTACTGGTTAAAATTGTTTCATAAATATAAAAGTAAAACAATTCTTAAAATAAAAAGAGTTGGGTTTAGGGGATAGAATCTATAGTTCGTACAGTATAAAAATCATCATGTCTATAGACATAGGCTATGGAGAGTCCTCATAAGGATAGCCGCACCAACATGTGTGTGTGTGTGTGTGTGTGTGTGTGTTCTGTCTGTGGCTTCCCCATTACACTGCTGCTGTATTCTCCTACGCGTTATTGAGAGCGCAGGGAGAGGGAGAGCGCGCGCGTATCCGGTGCACGGGATATCCGAGTACACCGGCGATCTGACCGAGCAAGCAAATCTGTCCTCTGACACACATTTAATGTCATGCGTGTGATATCATCCTCGAAGACAGCGTACTGGCCGGTGTCATCGAATTTACCGAGTGGCGTTTTGCACCATACATCCCCTTCTCATCGCATCTGAGCGCTGTATACCTGACTCAACTATGCTCGAGAACAGAGAACGCGGAACGGGTCCTCAGCGGGATTAATACACGCGAGCGAATCATTTTTACTTCATTTGGTCTGTGGCATAAACATTCATCCTTAGGAGTGGGTGTACAGGTAAGGACGCAATGAATCACTCGGGTCTGTATTGGAGGATAGTGATTCATGTACTGTATTGTTGCAATCTTCGTTGATTCCTTCGCTTTGGAAAATGCAGCAGCCGGCCTGTATTGGCCACATTGCTACTGCAGTCATTTCTGGGCCGTGTCTTGGGCTGATATTTCGCTTTAGTCTTTGGTGGAGTGCTTGTTTTAAATGCTACGGGCAGGAGGCAGAATACAATTTCTCAGCAGCTCTTGTTTTATGTTTGAGAAAGGCCTAGGCAAAATGATGATGTTTTAAACGTGCATGTGAGGTTTGCTGCATATTCCAATTAAACTGCCCATTGTAACACATTGAGGAAAGTTGCTTATTTCATTAAGTGGGCAATGGAAGGTAACAGGCCTGAGGAAACACCCGAATTACATTTATTTGAACAAAACATCTAAAACGTGACATATCAACTTCAGATATCCAAGTGACATAACAATAAACGGCTCTGAATGTAAAACGGCGAGCGAAATGTTGGTCAGTGCCGCGGTATGAGGTAATGGTACTCAAATATAACTGCCATAAACTAACACATTATTTTAATGGAGCCAGTGGTAGGCTAATATGTCACAGAAATTAGCAGCAGTGTGTACAACATGCTGAACTGAACCACTTGCTTTTTAATTTCTTTACATGTTCTGCTGCATCATAGGTATGGACTCGTTGAAACCAAGAAGCAGGACATATGTGTCATTTTAAGGTTAAATGCTAACAGTAGACTATATATGGTGGTTTTTCCATAGACCATGAATTGCTACCTGTTATAATGTATTCTGAAATACACAACCTTACTTCAGGTCTTAATACAGGTCTTAACGTTCCTTTGGAACTAAGAGTTGTCTTTATGATTGAGAGGTTGGAAATGCATCATTTTGTGTCAGAGATAGGTGCACATGTTGTGTTTGTGTGCAATATGCACAAAGAATGCGAATACTCAAAAACACAAGAAGAATGTGAAAGTGTATATTTTTAGTAAAAAAAACAAAAAAGGACAGGTGGCTGTGGAACAGGGCCTGACAAGGCAGAGGCGCATGTTGGAATCTCAGGGGGCGGGCGGGTACGCTGGTGTCTCAGGAGGTGGAGCTGCAGGAGGCGGAGACTCAGGGGCGGAGCCACAGGATGCTCAGGAGACGGAGCCACAGGTGTCTCACAGAATGGAGTCGGAGGAGGCTGAGCCACAGGAGGAGGAGCGGGCAAAGCCGCTGGAGGAGGTGCGGGCTGAGCTGCAGTAGGCTCAGGGAGTTGAGTCTCAGGAGGAGGAGCTTATGGAACTGCAGCGTTTTCAGGAGACTGAGTGGGTTGAACCGCAGTAGGTGTTTCAGGAGGAGCCACGGGAGACTCTAGGGGCGGAGCCGCATAAGACTCGGAGATAGGGACTCGCAGCTGGAGACTCAGAGGTCAGTGCAGCAAGAGGCCACAGAGGTCAAGGCAGCAGGAGGCTGCAGGGCAGCCAAGGACTCGGGTAGTAAGGTCAGGACCACTGAAGCTGGGACCACCGAAGCTGGGATCACTGATGAATGGGGCTATTTCGTCCTCCTTGAGCCTGCCGCCTCTGGTTAGAAAGAACAGGTTGTCTCAAGTCCCAACCAGAGTTTTGTTCTAAGTGCCCTCTCTGGCATCCCTTCCCATGCCGACCTGGATCCCTGGCATATTTGGCAAATTTGCTAAGCTGAGTTCATAGTAGGGTCTTGCATTCTGTCACAGTGATAGTCCAGCAGGTGAAGGTGTTTAGAACCCAGGTGCAGAGACTTCATTAATGAAAATAATCCAGAGCATGAGGAATCACAAAAGAAACAAGACTAAGATAACTCAAAAGGGAAAACAGGAAGCTATATATACACATAACTAAATGACACAAACTAGAAACACCTGTAAACAGTTATGAAGGGAAAATAAACTAAGACAAGGAAATAACAGGGAAATAAAATTTCAAAATAGAAGTCCAGCCATCTAGCAACCCCTACTGGCTGCTAGGGGACGTTATACGTGACACTTTTGTCAGGCTGAAAGGGCTGTTCAAAACAAAGACATTTTACTGCCACAGAGACACAGTGTTCACAGTTTTTGAGAAAATGTACCTACAAAATGGCATACTTACAGTTGTCTCTGCATATTAAGCATGGATTGAAGAAAGTGACATGACCACTGACGTCTAAAAACCACGGCACTCTTGCGCAAGACACTTAAAAAACCTGCCACGATGCCAAAGACCCCTGTCTAGCAAATGTTTATGTAGAAAAACAATAGAAACAGCACAGATGGACCCAAAAATGTGTTTGGTGTGAACGGCCCCTAAAATAATACATTTTTACTTATTGTCAAGTACATGTCCAATGTGTAGTAAATTTCTATTGAGGAAATTTCTTTACTGCATTCATTATTATTTTGCTATTACCATTTTTGTCAGATGAATTAATGGCATTGATCCCCAAACAGATTTGCTGGAATAACTTAGTTATAGTTGCTTAATTTAGTAAAAAAAATGTAAGAAGGTAGACAGCAAGCAGAAAGAGATGTCTTCTGCCAGGGGACTGACAGCCTTCATGTTAATGCAGCGTGGCATGGTTTCCCTCAGGTAATCCTCTTCTCTCTAAGCACTGGATCACTTTTGTATTCCCCTGAAAGCAACCTTAGAGCCTAGGAAGAAGGACCGGTGCCTGGTCTATATCTGACCTATCTGGGTTTAAAACAATGTTGATTGTCCTTTCTAAAGGGCAATAAGATAAACTGTTCTTGTTGAGGCAGATTTTTCTGTCAGATTATCTAAGTCTACTTTATCTCTCCCTCTTTCTCTCTCACTCAATTTCTTGAAAAGACAGAAGACCAAAAGTAATTTAGGAACATGATGGTTTGGAACCAACTTTGGTGTTTTTTCCCATTAGAATAAAAATCAAGAAAAATGAAATCCATGCAGGTTTTTTTCATTGAGAAAAATGTTATTAGTTTAAATCCACAAGATTTTTTTAAGTAATAGGTAATGAACCTATTACAACCTATTAGAAGACCTCATGATTATGACCAGGCTTATATAGAATCTGCAGTTTTTCTACACTGATTTGGTAGGGTACATTTGTAGAATTAATACAATTGGATGTAATTTTGGTCAATTTTTTAAATGGACAGTACACTCTTATTTCTGAAAACATCAGATTTGTAAGGGACAATGTACAGTCAGCTGGTTGTTATTGCAAAATAAACCCTGACAGGGTCAGGACCCTGACACCAAGCAGATTTTTATTATACACTAACCAAATAAATAAATAAATGGACATGAAATATTGATTTGCGTAGAATTTATTTAATTATGTGAAAATAAAAAAATTGGTAAACTGAATTCCACATCTGGTTTGTGACAGAGATCTTTTGGTTATTATTTTGCAAAAATTACCATCTGACTGCTCATTATCCAGCATTTTACAAGACTACTGGTTGAATAAATAAATCAATGGACATGAAACATAGATATTAGTTGTGATTATTATATATTCAGATGTTAGATATTAGCCGTGTGATACGAGAAGTAGGAAAGATGACTTGCAATACCCGGATGTCCGGTCTGATATGACTAAATCCTCAGATGTGCAGTTGTTACTTAATATTAGACTGCTAGATGGTGCCAGTGACCAGTCAGAATTGAGTATTCCAGAGACACATGTAATAAGCCAAAATATTAAAAAAACTAACATGGAAGGGGTGCAAAACTTTGTGAATGACCACCATTACATTTCTACATAAATCTGCAGAGCTTTCTCTGGTATATACGGGTGCCAGAGCCTGATTATGACTACATAGGAGCCAGAGGAACTGTTGCATGTCCTGTTGTGATCACATCACTATCCCAATTAATCAATTGCACATACTCCAAAAAATGTAGATCAATTACTTTGTTATAAAACAAAAAATAATTTATGTTGTTGATTTTTTTCAATTGTGTATGGCTGGTGGAAGGCTTTTAATATTTCTCAGCTCTTTAATTGAGGGTGAGATTTATTGAATGGCCACTACTGTCAGTAAGGTCCAGAGTATGGCCAAAGGCAAATAATAATGAGAAGGACTCTGCAAAAAACAGCAGTAGAACATATTGCAAAATTCTCATTGTGATGTACACACCTCCAAAGACAAAAACACTTGTTTTTACACAAAGTCAAATCTGCAGTCCATCAACTGGAACCACAAATTTTGTTTAAACTCCTGAGCATAAATGACCTGAATCATATGTAGTCACGTCTTGCCTTTGGATATGCTTATCTTCTCATAAGTGTGCGTGCAGTGTGACTGTGTGTGTGATTCTTGAGACTGGTTGTGAGGAGTGGAGTTAATTCTGTATCTGTGAACGCCTGAAGTCCAATTGTTTGTCTGTGAGAAGCACATGTCAGTTAGATCTGCATTCAAAGTACTGTCATATCCATAGAAACAGGTGCTGGGGGAGGAATAAAGCCCAGATGGGCGCAGTAAGGACAAAAGAGATTCAGACATAAGGTCAAGCTGTTACTATTAGTATTAGAGAAGTGGGAAACATTGGGTACATTGTACCTTATCAGATAACATTGTAAATGTTATCTGATATAAAGAGGTTGTGCAAAAGATACATTGCAAATTAGTTTTCTTACTATATAAAATTGTGTATGTGGTTTTCCTGTTATTGCGTTAGTATGTTATGAATATAAAGATGCCATGATATAAAAATTTAGAGTTTTGTGCCTTTAGTCCATGATATGCTAGTTCACTACTAAGAGTTAGGGCGTGGTGATTTTTCAGATTTTTTTCAATTAATATTAATGTACATTTGTACAAATTTTTTTTATTGAGAAATCAAGGTTTTGCATAAAAATATTAGCAATTGCTGTAGTTAGAATCATTGTCAATCCACCAAATGCTAAATAAGGAACAGAAAACATGTTCATAGCTCTTGGCTTGATGCCGATCCCGATATGATCATCTACACATGTGCACGCTCCAAATGAACGTAACAGATTAACAACATGGCGGCTGATATTTAAGACATTTTACAGTGTGATTGTACAATGTGATTGTAGGACAACTTGTCCACCTTGCATGCATACACCAGCTTAAGACCATAACTGGCCTTGGCTTGTGTGAATGTTGATGAACAGTTTCATTTCTTTTCTTTCAGATTAACATTTTTATTGGTTGCCCCTTCAACATAACACATAACACAACAAAACATTAATGTACAGAGTCAACCTTTATCTCCCTTAAACACCATTATTTCCCTTCCCCCCTCCCAATCCCCGACCACACCCCAACCCCCAACAAACATCCCCACGGCCAAGCTATTGTACACACGCAGATAAAATAAATAAATAAATATATATATATATATATATATATATATATATATATATATATATATAAAATAGAAAAAAATAATAATACATACATATATTTAAAACTATAAGTCCCTCTCCACAGCCCCAACTGAGAGCCCTCCAAAAAAACTGTACCACAATTTTTTAAACAACTTATATATATATATATACACTCACCTAAAGGATTATTAGGAACACCATACTAATACTATGTTTGACCCCCTTTCGCCTTCAGAACTGCCTTAATTCTACGTTGCATTGATTCAACAAGGTGCTGAAAGCATTCTTTAGAAATGTTGGCCCATATTGATAGGATAGTATCTTGGAGTTGATGGAAGTGGGATGCACATCCAGGGCGCGAAGCTCCCGTTCCACCACATCCCAAAGATGCTCTATTGGGTTGAGATCTGGTGACTGTGGGGGCCATTTTAGTACAGTGAACTCATTGTCATGTTCAAGAAACCAATTTGAAATGATTCGAGCTTTGTGACATGGTGCATTATCCTGCTGGAAGTAGCCATCAGAGGATGGGTACATGGTGGCCATAAAGGGATGGACATGGTCAGAAACAATGCTCAGGTAGGCCGTGGCATTTAAACGATGCCCAATTGGCACTAAGGGGCCTAAAGTGTGCCAAGAAAACATCCCCCACACCATTACACCACCACCACCAGCCTGCTCAGTGGTAACAAGGCATGATGGATCCATGTTCTCATTCTGTTTACGCCAAATTCTGACTCTACCATCTGAATGTCTCAACA
The DNA here is from genome assembly GCA_032164185.1 of Moxostoma hubbsi. Classification (NCBI taxonomy): domain Eukaryota; kingdom Metazoa; phylum Chordata; class Actinopteri; order Cypriniformes; family Catostomidae; genus Moxostoma; species Moxostoma hubbsi. The sequence goes on from JAVLUX010000019.1 coordinate 30,095,295, forward strand.
GAAATCGAGACTCATCTGACCAGGCAACATTTTTCCAGTCTTCAACTGTCCAATTTTGGTGAGCTCTTGCAAATTGTAGCCTCTTTTTCCTATTTGTAGTGGAGATGAGTGGTACCTGGTGGGGTCTTCTGCTGTTGTAGCCCATCCGCCTCAAGGTTGTGCATGTTGTGGCTTCACAAATGCTTTGCTGCAAACCACGGTTGTAACGAGTGGTTATTTCAGTCAAAGTTGCTCTTCTATCAGCTTGAATCAGTTGGCCCATTCTCCTCTGACCTCTAGCATCAACAAGGCATTTTCGCCCACAGGACTGCCGCATACTGGATGTTTTTCCCTTTTCACACCATTCTTTGTAAACCCTAGAAATGGTTGTGTGTGAAAATCCCAGTAACTGAGCAGATTGTGAAATACTCAGACCGCCCCGTCTGGCACCAACAACCATGCCACGGTCAAAATTGCTTAAATCACCTTTCTTTCCCATTCTGACATTCAGTTTGGAGTTCAGGAGATTGTCTTGACCAGGACCACACCCCTAAATGCATTGAAGCAACTGCCATGTGATTGGTTGATTAGATAATTGCATTAATGAGAAATTGAACAGGTGTTCCTAATAATCCTTTAGGTGAGTATATACTGTATATATATATATATATATATATATATATATATATATATATATATATATATATATAAAATCGATTTTAGAGTAAATGCTATGGATGAAAAAAACCCTACTAGATGGGTTCAAAAGTCTTCAAATATCTGTAAGACCAAGATTTTGAAACATCCTGTGAAGCGTCACTGTTGCTCTAGGGGGTTTGCACACTTTTGCTTCACTATGATCAAGGACTGAGTCCATCAAAAACAGGATTATAAAGACACATTCCAACATTAGTGCAACTCAAACCCTGAACATTTCCCAGAAACAAACAAACAGAAAGAAAAACTGTGCATTAGCCCCTCACGCGACAGCGCCAACGGGATCCATCCCTCCAAACTCACATAGACCATGTAAGCCTATGAGAATATCCGTGACGTGACAACACAAAGAACGTGTAGCTTCATCCATAAAACTGTCTGAAAGGCGTTTTATTCTACTAAATAAACCAAAAAATGTGCAGGTTCCTCAAACTATCAAATGGATGTTCTGTGAGACGGCCCACTCAGTGTTGCTCTACTAAATAAACTCTAGCCACTCCTCGGCTCAAGTAACACAAGAGCTTTATCAGATGATCTCAGGAATTTGGCCAGAATTGATCGGGGCCTTTCTCCCTCAGCGGATCGCCGAGCCAGAACCCGTTATTCTGCCGGCTACGGTTTTCCATTTCCATGTTCCTTGGTCACTAGCAAATTAGTAGATAATTCCCTCTCCGATGACTCTAGATAATCAATCCATTTCTCGACATCCCCCACTCTTGTGACCACATCAGTACATTTCACCTCCCATGGCTTTATCGATCGACGTACCTGAGCAAGATCCTCCAAGTCAGCAACGACCTTCATCAGTATTGCCGACATGTTGAACATTTCTCGCCGCATTTCCCGAAACTTTCCGGCCAAATCGGCTCCCTGTTCCGAGGCCTTCTCAGGGGTATCAGCCTGAGCACGTAAGTGTCTTTTATTGTCTCAAGAGCCAGAGGATTTTGAATTCTTTGACATATTGTCCTCCTAGAACAGTTGTGGATAAAACATATCTCATAAAAACTTTATTAAAATTAGCAAAGTGCGCAGAACTCGCCGTTCCCACATCTGATCCTCGCACGGCGTCTCGTGACTCCCTCCTTTCCTTTCTTTAAATACCCATAATATGTTAGTCATGTGACAGTTACAGGTCGCTTTATATCAAATCATATGGATAGGCTATAAAGGGGAGAATCAAACATCAAATGCAGCTGTTTGCTAATTATTGCTTTGTTCTGTGATGTGTTTCAAGTGTACTGCATCTACTGTATATCCAACATCAAAGCGATCATTTTGCGAGTTGAAGTGCAATGATACATTATTTCATATTGTGCCTTGGACTCTGTCGGCAGCGGTTTATGATTATACATACAAATTATTTGATATACAATGAGTACTTTCTGGGTAAACTTGATCATTTCTAAATATTGATTTCTAGATAGACATGGTTTTGATTGTAATTAATTGTATTTTGTAAAAGTATTTTGCAGTTTTCTTATTTTATATTATTTCTCAACATCTTGGTTTATTAGATTAAAATTTATTTTACATTTACACTATGTTAACAATTTCCTGTGGTGCAGTTTTCTTGTGCATTTTTCTATAATGAAAAGAACTTTGATTTCTCTAACTATGTTGCCTTGCATTCTGAAAACATACATACATACATACATACATACATTCAAACATACTATTTGAATTATGTTGGAGTTAGTATTTATTTGAGTGAATCATGAATCGTCCTTTAGATTGGAAAAAAACAAAAAACAAACGTGATTCAATTTTAAGTAATTTTAATAAAAGTTGCCAAAATTAACGTGTTAGCAGATACATGCATTTAAGATGTTCAGTATTTCTCTTCCAGGAAAATAGAACATACATTTTAAATATGACTAATTTTGTATTAGGGGTGTATACAGATTTTTGTCCAATAAAATGCTTTTTAGAATGAGTTTGTCCCCACCCCTTAATAGAGCGCAACAGTCTGAAGTAAAAAACATCCCATTTCATTTTTTTCCATAGGCAAATACGTTTTTAACAATAACTTTCTAAACCTTATAAAACTGACCTGTGAGCTCCTAGGTTATGAATTGACAGTAAATGCTTCTGTTGAAGCCATTAGTCAGTTTTATTTCATAATTTTTTAGAAATCGTGTTTAACAGCAGAATTCAAGTTGAAGATCTAAACTACCCATGAATCCCGAAGATAAAAACTCCACCAATCAGAGAATCGCGGCCAAAATAGTGTGTCAAACCAGCGCTGCAGTGACCACCCACTCGCATGGAACACTGTGAATGAAGCTTGTCTTTCTATGCTCCCAAACTACATATACTCTATTGTATATTTGTAAATATCTGAATGTTTTACAATAAAATTAAAATATATTATTTCTTATAATCATGGACTTTAACAATAGTTTTGTATGATTCCATCATTTTAATTTAGATTACATCATTCGCAGTGATTCATGGTGAGTAGGGGAGAGCGGGGCTCAAACTAATACTTTTTGGTTTTCTAAAGTTTGTGTAAATGCACTAGGGGTTCAAAGATTTTTCACATAGAAAAATGTTTTCATGAATACTGTAACATTTATAAGGGATTCGTAAGAGTAGGATCTAGGTGCGGCTTAAGAAGTTTAATAAAGAAACAAAGTGTTGTACAAATTAACATAGAAATCTCTGTAACATGGCAGAAGTAAGAACTAGGAAATAAAACAAACAAAATATCCACGATGGTAACTCATTACATATGAATGGGAGAGAAACACATAACAACTGACAAATGTTAAACAGACATCAGGGCAATATATATACTCAGGGATAAATGAGGTAAATGAAACACAGGTGAGAACAATAGGGAACAGCTGGTAGTGATCAGGGCAGTGAATTATGGGAAATGTAGTGCAAGGGAGACTAGAGACAGATGACAAAGGCAAAACACAGGGCAAAACAACAGTAAATCATGACAGAACAGGTGGCCGGCCAGGAGACCAAGGAGACCAGAGCAGATAATGGCGGATGGCCAGGAGAACCAGAAGACCAGAGCAGATCAGGTGGACAACCAGGTCACCCAGGAGACCACCTCATGGTAAGGACTGGATCAGAAGGCCTAGTTGGTAGGCACAGGGTTGAAACAGGGTCAGGAGGCCTGGGTGGCAACCACAGACTAGAGACTGGAGCCATGAAAGACTCTGAGGGCGGAGCCATGGAAGGCGGAGCCGTCAGAAAGTCAAGGGGCGAAGCCATGGAAGGCAGAGCCATGGCTGGCTCGAGGGGCAAAGCCGTAGAAGGCAGATCCGTGTTAGGCTTGAGGGGCAAAGCCATAGGATGCAGAGCCATGGCAGGCTCAAGGGTCGAAGCAGTGGAAGGCAGAGCCATGCAGACTCGGGAACGACCTCTGTGTTCGGGGGCATGGGCAGAGACTCGGGAACGACCTCTGTGGTCATGGGCATGGACAGACACTCTGGAACAACTTCTGTGGTCATGAGCATGGGCAGAGACTTGGGAATGACCTCTGTTGTCATGAACGCAGGCAGAGACTCTGGAACGACCTCTGTGAGCATGGGCAGAGACTCAGGAACGACCTCTGTGGTCGTGGGCATGGGCAGAGACTGGAGAATGACCTCTGTGGTTGTGAGCATAGGCAGAGACTCAGGAATGACCTCTGTGGTCGTGAACACTCGCAGAGACTCAGGAACAACCTCTGTGGTCGTGAGCAAGGGCAGAGACTCGGGAACAAACTCTGTAGTTGTGAACACTGGCAGAGACTTTGGAACAACCTCTGTGAGCATGGGCAGAGACTCGGGAACGACCTCCGTGGTCGTGAACACTGGCAGAGACTCAGGAACGACCTCTGTGTTCGTGAACACTGGCATAGACTCGGGAATGACCTCTGTGGTCGTGAAGACTCATAGAGACTCAGGAACAACCTCTGTGGTCATGAGCAAGGGCAGAGACTCGGGAACAACCTCTGTAGTTGTGAACACTGTCAGAGACTTTGGAACAACCTCTGTGAGCATGGGCAGAGACTCGGGAACGACCTCCGTGGTCGTGAACACTGGCAGAGACTCGGGAACGACCTCTGTGGTCGTGAATACTGGCATAGACTCAGGAATGACCTCTGTGGTCGTGAAGACTGGCAGAGACTCTGGAACGACCTCTGTGGTCTTAAACACTGGCTGAGACTCGGAGACGACCTCTGTGGTCGTGAGCATGGGCAGAGACTTGGGAACGACCTCTGTGGTCGTGAAGACTGGCAGAGACTCGGGAAGGACCTCTGTGGTTGTAAGCATGGGCAGAGACTCAGGAACGACCTCTGTGGTTGTGTACATGGGAAGAGACTTGGGAACAGAAGCATTTCTTCTCCTACTCCAGACAGCCGAAGTTCTGGGAAGGACGAGGCTGGCAACGCTGGCTCTGGGACAGACAATGCTGACAACGCTGGCACTGGAACGGACGAGGATTCCAACTCATTGACCGTGGCAGGTGTGGGTGTTTGCCTTATTTTAAATAAACACTGACAATAAAGAAGAAAATCAGCTTGTGTGAATTGTTATTTTTGCTACTGAAAAATGAACTTTTGGTGAAATCTTCCCAAGGTTTTTGAATTTTGCCACATTTTTTCTCTACATAGTATTGATATGGCAACAAGTAAACAAATGAAGTTTTGGTTTGGTTCATGGCTTACAACTCTTTTATGAGAGATTTTATGAAATACATATGGAAAAAATTAATTGGAAAAATATTTTTTTCATCCCAATTCCTGTTTCAGTAGCTCCTGCTACGACAAATACAAAAGCACATGAAATGTTGGCGATGGAAGTTGTGGAATAACTGTTGTGCCATAACTAGAGGTGATCTCTAGAGCTCGGGTCTCTCTAGTGTGCAGGGACATGAAACCCACTGGAAAATCCAAGCCTCACGCTTTGTTCAACTCCTTCTCATCCCACTCTTTCTCAAATCAGTCTGCAAATAAAAAAGACTTAGAAAAAGAGACTTTAGAAGCATTAGAACTATCTCTCCTTATGAGCCTCTGTTGAGCCTGAAGAGTTGAGCAACTCCCATTGACTTTGTGGGTGTATTATTTCAAAAGTGGAGGTATTATTTCTTGGTCAGGTTTACATTTTAACATCGCGTTTGAGATCAATTTACACAACAATATTCTATTTCAAGGTAGCACTCCCACTCTAAAAAAGTGTTGCCTTGAAATTCTGATCTCAAACGCATTTGTATTTAAAATGACCAAACAGATTTATGACCCCTTTATTAAAATTCGTAACTATCTGTTGGACAATGCTAAGTTTCCAATGTTTGACCCAATTTGCAAAGAATGTATTTATGTTATGAGAAAACTTCCAAAGTGTCACACATTCTTTTGAAACTATCTTGGGTTTCTATCCATCATTTCTTTTGCAGTAACTTTTGCTGTTTCTTGTGATGTTTGCTTCTTATTACAGAGAATATTATCTTTTTGACTATTTCATTTTTATTATTTGTTCTTAAAATGCACTTTGTTAGATCTTTAGTATCTATTTTGAGTATTTGTGTTATTTATACATTCACAAATCAAATGAGATCACAAAACAATTGGCAAAGTGCATTCTTAAATGGAAGAGCTGAATTTTCCTGTTTGACAAGAAATTTAAATGTGCCTAAAAGAGATGAATACCATTTTGCATAAAATACATCCCCATATAGCTCCCCAGTAAAGCTCACGATTTGCGAAGAATCTGAGAAATTAGGCCAACAATGAAACATTTGAAATGCTTCCTTATATGGAGCACATTTAAACATCTCGAGTGGTTTTTGAATACAGCAATTAAATTTTGTTTTGAATATTTAAAATATACATGTCACAAAATGGGTTTATATATTAAAATAACCATATTGTAATGCCTATATGTTGTTGTTGACTAATATTATTATTATTATTATTATAAATATCAAATAAATATCACTTCTCGTAAAATAAAAATATGACAGAATTAATGTGCAGTTAATCTTTTGTCTTTCATTATATTCTTTTGTGTGCTTAATTTTTCGGTGGTAAAACAGATTGCTTGTATTACCAGTGATTATAATATCATGCGACAGTTCGCAGATGACATTTTTCTGTTCTGTGCCAGATTTTGTGAACCCACCACAAATGTCGCACCTATTTTAATAACAAGCTCCTCTTCATTTTCTTGACCTGTTTGGGAGTTGTCCTGTCTGTGGAGATATCTACCCCACTTTGGGTTTTCCTGGGTCAAATATGATTGAGTAGCGTGAGTGATCCTGCTCTGAGCTCTGTCTCTGGAGCACAAATATCGGAAAGCCTGATAGATTTGCGGACACTTCGGAGCTCCAGAGACAGCGCACGCCACAGTCACTTGAAACATTCTGGTATCAGGTGAGAAGAATATTTAGCGCTTTTAAAGCTCCAAACATGCGTTGAAGGTTGAAGGTACATTTGCTTGAGCAGCTGCTGAAAAATTTGAAATGCCGGAAAAAATGTGTCCACACATTCTTAAATTCACTCATTCTCACTTGAGGCTGCACACATGTATATTTACTAGGGCTGTCAATTGATAAAAATTTTAATCGAATTAATTACATGATGTCCCAAATAATTAATCACGATTAATCGCATTTAATCGCATGTACAAATATTTGCTGAGAAAGCCCCTCATATAACAATAATTCAATATATAATGATGAAATAATTATACATTGTTATTTTTAAATATATATATATATATATATTCAGATAATTAAAATGCATTACATTCTTCTGGCAGAAGAGTTAATCATTGATAAGACAATACAAAAAGTGGCTTTAGAATACAATATATTGTTTACTACCATATTATTGATCATAAGTCAATCATTGGCATACAGTTCACAGCAATACATTTCACAAGAGAATTTGTCAATTAGTTGGAGATTTATTATGAGGGCTTGTTTAAGGACCCATCAATTTCAACAAGCGTCAGACATGCTTGTGTAGTGTCAAGGGTGTGCTGCGTCATAAACATAAAATTTTTAGGTGTCTGTGTCAAGTTAAATACTTAGAAAAACTAAGATCCCTTAGTTCAGATTTGCGCTCCATCAAGTGTTTTGAACGCAAGAATGTTACGAATGTCTGTTTTGTGCTGTCTGGTTGTTTTCTTCACTGTATAAACTGCGCATTGCCACACAGTTGAAATTTCTTTTACTGCCCTCTGGAGTAAACAGATGGTACTACAAGCTTGCATTTCTCAGGAATCTTCCTTATTACTATCCGGGGGCATTTCGATTAATTGCGTAAATTTTTTTTAACGCGTTATTTTTAATTAAATGAATCGCACGGAATTAACACGTTAAATCGACAGCCCTAATATTTACATATCGCAATATATACAATATAGCAAAATCTCTATTGATTGACACTTTACAGTATATTGTCACCATGAAACAGTATATATCAACATATTGCCCAGCACTATGTCACTGAATAAGCACATCAATATGCATAGATATGTCAATATGCATTTGCATTATAGCTGTTAACATATTTACCTTGCATTTGAAAGAAGGCAAATGTAATAGATTTGTATTTTATTTATTTATATAAATTGTGTATTTGAAAAATGTTTAAAGGATAGTTCACCGAAAAATAAAAAATCTCTCATTATTTACTCGCACTCATGTTGTTCAAAACCCGTATGACAGAATCTTTGCATCTTATTTTTCATACAATGAAAGTGAATGGTAACTGAAGCTTTTGTGTTCCATAGAAGAAAGTCATATGACAGAATTAAAATTTTTTGGAGATAGATAGATAGATAGATAGATAGATAGATAGATAGATAGATAGATAGATAGATAGACAGATAGATAGATAGATAAATAGATAGATAGATAGATTGATAGATTGATTATAGAAATAAGGCAAATACATTAGATTTGTGTTTTATTTATGTATTTATTTACATTAAAAAGTGGCAAAAATATATCACATAAAATATAAATGTCAAAATGTCTCTCTCTCTAAACATCTGTTGAAGCGATATTTGGAATATCTCTCAGGATGTCCAAAACCAGGGTGTGTGTGTGCTATATTGTGGGGGAAGGGGCCAGAATTTGGGGTTTATGAGAACTTGGGGAGGGGAACGGTCTGTGTCTGTGTGCTGCATTCTCTCAAGACAATACTGACTGACATCTCAATGAAAGTGTGAGTAAGAAAAGAGCAGACTGCTGCTCACACCTTCAAAGAGACTGTTTGATTATAGCCATAAGAACAGTGACTGTACAGATGGAAATTAATGAAATTGCACATATGACGAACAGCGCACCAATGATGGTTTATTTGTTGTCTGGCAGGCAGTGGAAAGGGTGCTGGATGGGGGATGGGGGATGGGGTGAAGGATTAGCTTTCTAAACCCATAAGAAATACATTCATACAAAATTCACTTATCAAGACACTAGATAAAAAATGTGTCTGCTCTCTCATCTTTAGGTGAAATTACCCAGTTGTTTTGTATTCCTGCTTAAACAAAAAGGACAGTTTACGTAATTCTCACAAAACTACTGTACATCAGCTTGAGGGGAAATGGGACATTCAAAAAAAAAAAAAATTTTTTTTTATAGGAATGTCTGACTCAAAAAATGGAAAGTTCCGGCCTTAGATGCATGTTGGTCAAACTGTGTTCTTGCAGTGCTAAAATGCAAGATATAGTAAGCAAACAGCTAATACACAACACACATGCTTTTCTATCTATTGTCTATATCAATAGCAGCACCCATAGAGGTCAGTTATTAAAGGTTCACCCAAAAATGAAAATTCTCTCATTATTCACTTATACTGATACCATCCCAGATGTGTATGACTGTCTTTCTTTAGCAGTACACAAATTAAGATTTTTAGAAGATAGAGCTCTGTCAGGTTCTTAAAATGGATGTACAGGGGTGCCAGCACTTTGATGCGCCATCGTGTCCAGACCCTGGGGGGGCTGGGTGACTCAGAGAGAAGTTGAGGAAACATTGCGCTGTCTGTTGGGCTCTGTAAAATCTCAACCAGATTTGTTTCACTACCTTGGGGTGGTAAGTGACTACCGACTACCGCTATGTTGTCCACCTGCACCAGGACATGGCAGCCTCTCAGATACTGGAGGAAGTATTTCAGGGCCAGAAATACAGCCATCAACTCGAGATAGTTGATGTGCCAATTGAGCTGATGACCCTCCCATTCCCCTTGAGCTGGATAACCACTTAAGACCGCTTCCCAGCCCGTCAGGGAGGCTTCTGTCGTTAGCAACTTGCAACGGCAAGACGCACCTAGATTGGGACCTAAGGTGAGGAACCGGGGTCTGTACCGCATAGAAATGGTACGTAACGCGCGGCACATAACCCTGATCTGCCTTAGGGGACTGGCCCTTGGATGAAATCCCCTGGCTTTGAGCCACGACTGAAACAGTCTCATGTGCAAAAGGCCCAAAGGAATCACCAAGGACACAGATGCCATGAGACCTAGTATTCATTGGGACTGACGATCCTCAGTAACTTCCTGTGTTGTGGCAGAATTTCTATATGAAAGTATGCTTCCATGAGATCGATCGTGACCAACCAATTGTGATGTTGGATTTGAGACATGACCGTCTTTACGGTTAGCATCTTGAACTTGAGCGCCTTGACTGAGCAATTCAAGCCTCGAAGTTCTAAAATTGGACGCAATCCCCCATCCTTCTTGGGAACCAGGAATTTCAGTTATTTCCACAGTAGACATGCATGTTCCGGTTTCATGGTAGTGGAAACACGGAGGACGGCGAACAAATTTAATTCTGTAGCCTTTTTCTACTACTACTGTTCTTAGGACCCACATAGAAACACCCGGCAGTAGCATCCACGCTGCCAGGATCTCTGAGATGGGTATCAATTTTGACACTTCCTGTTGAGGGGATGTCGAGTGTTCCGTGTCCTGGACTATGGCAGGAAGCAACCCAACATTTCGCTGGAAACCGCTAACTCCCAAAACACCAGAGGCTTGGAAAGGTTTCATGGGGGTATTGGGAAGGTACAGGTGGAAGGCTGGGCGCAAGACCATCAGGGCTTTCTCTTTGTGGAGATAATGGTCCTGAGGTTTTGCTTTGGAGGTGCTGAGGACAACGAGCCGGTCCTCAGTCTTTACGAGGGGGAGCACGGGTCACCAAGCTTTATTTCTGAGCCTCCCTTCTAGAAGGGGCGGGGCTGGGTGGCCGGCGGCACCTCCCCCTGAGTGCGGCGAGGAAGGTGATGACTGTGTTCATCGAGTCACCAAACAAGCGTGAAACCGGGGCATCGAGAAGGAATACTTTGTCCTTATCTCTAATGCCCAAAAGGTTCAACCATAAGTGTCTCTCCATGCTGACCAAAGCAGCCATCGACCGGCCAATGGTACAAGCCGTCTGTTTGGTCGCCCAGAGAGACAGATCTGTGGCTCGACGAAGCTCTGAAAAAGCCTCTTTGTCAACCGTACTGCGCACACTCAGGTCCTTCAATAGGTCAGCCTGGTACGCCTTTAACTGCCATAGTGTGCTGGGTAGCACCAGCCTGACCTGCTGCCTGATAAGCTTTCCCCACGAGCGTAGAGGTGGTCTTACATGGCTTTGTGGTGAGAGTAGGTCTCTTTAGTGATGATTCCGAGACAGGTGAGTGATAACCCGTGAGTGTCTCTTCTACCTGCGGCATCATGGAATACCCCCATGCCTCAGAACCCACGATGGTCGAATATTTCGACGTCGAGGGCACAAAGAGACGGGAAGTATAAGGTTTCCGCCATATACAAGAAAGCTTGTCATGGAGATCTTCAAAGAAAGGAAGGGACTGATTTGGCGTTCCCTTCCCCTGGCCACCAGACAGAAATCTGTCCTCTAGTTTAGAGCATTTGGGGGTCTCTTGTTCGTGTCTAACTGTAGGCTGGCCACCGCATGAGTAACCACCTCAAGTAATTCCTCAGCTGCTTTACTATCGTGCGAGGAACGCTCAGAGGTGGGTAGTTCTTGTAAGTCCGCAGACTCAAGAGATTCAATGCCCCCCTCAAGAACCGAAGAGGCGCCGGGGCACACTTCAAGATCATGAGAAGGACCGGCTAGATCTGGAGAGAGAGCGAGTGATAGGGACGGACACGTCTCTCGCTCCTCAGCCAGATCCATACGAGAGCCCAATGATGGAAGGGTGGGCACTAGCTCTCGGAAGTAAGCCAGACGAGTGCAAAGCATTTTGAATGAGAACAGCTCGCAATGCTTGCACCCACCCCGCCCCCGCCCCAACGCAAGAGCAGCATGCTCTTCCCCCAAACACACAAAACAAAACTCGCATGTGTCCATTTCAGCCATATGGCGTAAACATGGGAAAACACACCGCTTTCCTTGTTTATTGCTCATTTCAAAAAAGAGAAAGGTTTTCTGCACGCTGCCTAACAATACTAACTCCTAACAGAGGAAAGTAGAAAGTTTTGACAGGGTTGAGAAGCACAACACACACAGAATATTCTGAAGACAAAAGACCTGACGATGCACCTGTGGCGCATCTATTTATAGCCCCTGGTACCGGCGCATCATGATGATGTCATCGGCAGAGGCTATAAATTGTAGTAAATTTCACTGATGTGTTGCACACATATTCACAGCTGGTCACTCCTAAAAGACGTTCCCAAAGCGCTAAATCAGCGCAGCAACAAAGTGTAGTTTTTGATAGGGAACAACCTGCAATTTAAGTAATTTTTCATCAAAAATCTTCTAGTCTGTTGCATGTTCACAAGCATTATGAGAGAAGCTCATTCACAGTGGCTTACATTGTTTGTCACTTGAGAACTTGCACTGCTTAATGCTAAATACATTGCAAAATCACTGTGAATGAGGTTCTCTCATAGCGCTCTTGAACTTGCAACAGACTTCAAGACTTACACTGAAAAAAGTACTTCAGTTGAGGGTTGATACTCATCAGAACTTATCGTATCCCTCCAGAAGATTTGGAGTCTTCACACGAGTCACATGGACTACTTTTTGATACTTTTTGCATTGTTTTTAAGCTTTAAAGTAAGTCAATGTTGACAAGTGGTGGCCTGTGCATTTAAAGTCTAGGCCTTCAGTGCGATTCATGCCATTAGGAAAACAGTTTCACAAATCTATGCCATCATACATTATGTGGCAGTCAACTAATACCAATTGACATTTTAAAAACATGTCCACACAAGAAAGCCAGAACCAAGGTGGTCTAACACAAAGAATATTTAATATTTGTGCACTTTGCTTGTAAGCATCGAGGAATAAATTCTGATTGGATAAACTTTTTGTTTTTTGCTATTCGTTTGCTATTCATTTGAAGATGAATTAGGAGTGGAAAGTGATTGAAAATACAGAAATAAGTCAATGAGAATGAAAGGATGAAAAAATATTTATTTATTTATTTGTCATGTTAGGCCAGCAGAGAAGTCTTTACTGGCTCTGAGAAATCGTCACGGCAATTGACTGCCATTGTATTGAAAAGACAGATCAGTATGTTAATGAAAAACATTTCCTTTTGGGTTCCGCATAAGAAAGAAAGTCATATAGGTTTGGCATGGCATGAAGTTGAGTAAATCATAACAGATATTATGGGGGAACTGTTCTTTTAAATCTATATCTGTGTTTAAGTCTGTCTTGTTTCTGCACAATTTGCAGGGCTGCTTGAGGAAGCAGGCGCAATGGCCAATGCCTCAACAGACCTGGACAATGCTGAGGCACAAAGACAACTCAACAACAACAACAGGCCTGCAAGCACAGGATTCTGGGAATCAGAGACCACCAGTGCCAAACTATTTGAGTGCTCTCGCATCAAAGCACTAGCAGGTGAGCAGAAAAAGCACATACATAAGCATACACACACACACACACAAACACACACACACCACACACACACACAACTGGACTCTGTCTGTCTCTCAGTTTGTGGCTGTATCTGTTTGTGGCTGTATCTCGAGTCATTGCTAAATCTATGTGTTCAGATGCATTTGTGTGTATAAGCATGTCTTCCTGTCTTCCTATCAGATGAGAGGGACGCAGTACAGAAGAAGACCTTCACTAAATGGGTGAACTCTCACTTGGCCCGTGTGTCCTGCCGGATCTCTGACCTGTATAATGACCTGAGAGACGGCTACATGCTCATCAGACTACTGGAGGTGCTGTCAGGAGAGCTGCTGGTAAGATCTCAGCTTAGCCCAATAAGATCTCCCACCTAACAGGGAATATTCCAAAAACGTTTGCTAACGCTATGCAAGTTTTTTTTTTTTAAATAGTAGGTAAAAAAAAGTAAGATTAATATCTTAAAATAATGTTAATAAAGCATTCTTATGATGATGATAAAAGTTCTCAGAATTTTAGTAGAAATAATTATTTGCATTAATTGAATGTCCTTTAAACATTAGAATTAAGTGCTACATAAACAAAATATCCAAAATGTGGGAACAGTTTTTATTATACTTTAGTTAATACAGTGCAATTCATTATATAAACAAATCTGTTACAAATTGTATAATTTTCCTGGACCATAATAAGGAATATTCCTACCATCAGAGCAATTCAAGCATTAAGTACCACACCATCTTTTTTTATTTTCTCCACAATTTAGAATGCCCAATTTCCAATATGCTCATGGTGGCATAGTGACTCACCTTAATCTGGGTGGCAGAGCACAAATCTCAGTTGCCTCCATATTTCAGACTGTCAATCCGCACATCTTATCACGTGGCTTGTTGAGCGTGTTACCGCGGTGATTCTTTGAATAAGTCACCACTTTGTTGGTCGATAATTAAAAGATTTTAACTTTAAATCGGCACTTCCATCAAGGGCTCTGATGCTGTTTGAAATGGACAAACTCTCACGTGGCGTATGTTCTTCTGTTGTAAATAAGCTGCACTTTCGAATTCTCGACGCGCTTATATCGCGCAACAGGTATGTGATGTGTCAACTGCTGAAAGGAGTAGCTTTTTAAAAGTTAATAATATTTTAATGATTGATTTATTTTTTACACAAGCGTACTGATTTGTTTCAGAAGACATCATTAATCGACTAGAGTTGTGTGGATTACTATATCGCGGACTAAATGTGACTTTTGGACCGTCAAAGTGCTGGCACCCCTGTACATCCATTTTAAGAACCTGACAGAGCTCTATCTTCTTCTAAAAATGTTCAGACATGTGGAGTCTTCACGCTATTCTCCGTGGCATCCACGCACAACTTGCCACATGCCCCACCAAGATCGAGAACTACATTATAGCAACCACGAGGAGGTTAACCCATGTGACTCTGCCCTCCCTAGCAACCGGGCCAATTTGGTTGCTTAGGAGACCTGGCTGGATTCATTCAGCATGCCCTGGATTTGAACTTGCGACTCCAGGGTTGGTAGTCAGCGTCAATACTCGCTGAGCTACACAGGCCCCCACACCACCTGTTTTCAGCAGGGGGCATTAAGCAAAACTCCAGTGGTATAGGCAACGCACAGCTGTACAGAGAACAAACATCCACACTCAGGCTTGCTTAACACCAGATACAGCAAAAGATGAGAATGCGTTCTTGTGTTCAAACACAGCTGGACAGAGCACATTTCTTCTTATGATCTCGAGACAGTTTACCTTGACACAGAGTCCTAAAAACACTGACGCTAATGACGCGGTGCAACTAAACTGAGACGCTCCTAAAGCATCCTTCTGGCCCTAATAAAACGTTTATCTCGGACAGTTCAATTGCAAAACGGATTGATTGCAATGATAGGTTTATGTTCAATAATTTGTAAATAAAAATATATATTGCCTTATAAGCCACTTTTAGTGTTGTCTTATCAATGCTTTATTCATCTGCCAAAATTATGTAATGCATTTTAATTGTCTGAATTATAATGTACTGTACATTATATTTCTAATTATTTAAAAATAACTATTTTTAATTATTTAGTCATTATATATTGAATTATTGTTATTTGAGAGCCTTTCTCAGGAAATATTTATATATGCAATTAATTGATTAATTTGATTCATTAATCGGCATATCATTTAATTTATTCAATTAAAGATTTTAAGCGATTTACAGCCCTATTTTTTTATATAATCTTTCCTAACATTCTAATAATGTGGAAATATAGCCTACATGAAGCAAAATATTGTAATTTTTTAACAAAACTCACTTTTGTATACTTAAATTTTATGAAGAAAATTTGACATTTTGATGTCCCAAAATCAACATTTATTATTTTTAGAGCATAAATTTGTAAGCTTGGCTCCACCTAGTTTTAATGATATTGAAACAACATCCATATGTAGAACACCTATTAAATAAAAAGTTTTTGGAGTTTTGAAGCCTTGTTGCCACCTAATGCTTGCGACTGTTTTAGAAGGCTAACTAATTTCTTAGAAGGGAATGATCAAAGAGAGATTTCGATTTTCAGGCTTTTTAATTGTCTGTCTTGAGACAAATACAATAGCAAAGCTTCTTTAATACTCATGTGTACAATATGTTCTTGTTCCAAGCCTCGGCCTACAAGAGGCAGGATGCGGATCCATTGTCTGGAGAATGTGGATAAGGCTCTTCAGTTCCTCAAAGAACAACGGGTTCACCTAGAAAATGTTGGTTCTCATGATATTGTGGATGGAAATCACAGGCTCACTCTAGGCCTTATCTGGACCATCATCCTTCGCTTCCAGGTAAGAGCTCCATGGGATTCTGATGTCCACTTTGGAATTTTTATAAGGGCTTTAAGGGGCTTTGATGAAGATTCCAGTCATAATAGAGGCCTAGAAAAATGGTTTTATTGAACATAAGGCAGGTATCCCTCATGGTGGCTGCCTTGTTGAGATCACATGGCCAGATGAACACCACTCACTTATCAGATATAAGTAACCCCCTGCAAAATCTGTAGACTTCCGGACTCCAGATTGATTCCATCCTGACTGCAAGACACCCCTGAACCCCCATACAGTATCATTCCTAAGTCACAAGGGCTTCTATGACCCCATACTTGGATATCTGTTTGTAAAGAAATATGAAAATAATTTTAATGTAAAAAAAATAAATAAAATAATTATGGCCTTCGTTGGCTATTGCTGGATTTGTGTTAGGGATCTGATCTGTAAATAGGTGGGCATGTTTTGACCCTGCTGCAGGTGGTTGATTCCTGTTGGCTTTTTAAGTCCCCTGTTGAGTGTGTGATCACTTACTGTAGTGTATTTGTGTGATGTGGTGCCTGTGTGGCTGTGTACATGGTCGATTGACAGTATCTACATTATTTGCTGATTGATGGCTTATGACTTTCTTTCTTTCTTTGTTAGTCTTTTTTAGGCATAATGTCTGCTCTTTTCAATGCATTGGTGGGAGAGTGTTAGGATGCACAGGGGCATGTTGAAAAGCATCATAAAAGAGTCATACAGCCCAGGAAACAGCACATTGGTGGGGAGGGAAAGTTGATGCTCTGTTGGATTGTGGATGCAGGACCTGAGAGAGGTGGAGTGTCACTCGATCCACCAGTATGCTGGACAGATCGCGGGGTGGGGCTCCACTGTTATTTGCACTCTCCTCTTGTCCTCTTTCTCTTTCCGTACCTTTCCTTTTCTTGGTCATCCTCCTTCCTGCTTTGCTCTTTCATTTGTTCCAAACTTTTTAAGATTCCACTTTATATTCTGTGTTCATGTATGCTGGAACATCTCTCCACTCCCTCTCTTCCTCTCTATTTCTGCCCTCCATATCCTGATCTCTGTTGGTGTTCACTCTGCCTAGTCAGCAGGTAAGGCCTAACCACTGCAGCAGCCGAACAGAGAGAAAGAGAGAGAGAGAGAGAGAGAGAGAGAGAGAGAGAGAGAGAGAGAGAGAGATCAATTAAGAAGAGGGGATATGGGAAAAGCATTAAGGCAAAAGATGCAATCTAGGCTGATACGCTTTATGTTTTTTTATGTTTAAGTGTCCAATAACAGATATGCTCAACTGATTTTTAACCCTTTAAGCTCGAATGGAACGGTTCCACAAGAGGCAATTCTATAATTCTTGTAATTCTTACATGAAAATACATATTGGCATTATGACCAAAACTGAACAAGTGCTTTGAAATTAGCAGACAAGTTAGAAGTGTTTGTTTTGATCATATATTAATAATTTTATATATTATTGTAATCGGTAAAAACATAAAACTCATCAGATTTCCATGTTTCATGTGTTATTGGAAAAGTATCAAAGAGTAGAATACAACCAGTCCGTTTGTTTTAATCAAAGACCAAATATAGCAAGTAATAGCTAAGTATATATAAGTCTTTGATATACATGCACTGATAAAAAATGGAAAGCAGCTCTTCTGAAAATGCATTACCAGTACACTTACTATTAACTTAATACATTTATGTTTGAGATGATAATCATATTGTGTAACATATGTCGAACTAAAGGCCTTCTCCTTGAAGATATGTAACATAATCATATTGTGTAAAGTCCAAGTAAAATTCAACATAGTCATTGTCGGCGACACCGTCGAGGACTTTGCCCAGCAGTTCTCATCGGTGAAGAAGCAGATGGAGGCCATCTCCCACATCATGCCCCGTCGCACTTCCAGCACGGGCCGTGCCCCATCTGCCTGCCAAGGGCGTCCTCCTGCGGCTTCAAAAAAACGTGCAGCTCCGCCTCAGCCCGAGCCCAGCTCTCAGCCCCAGCGTCGAGCGCCCCGAAAATAATTGTCCCCCTATTGCCCCTAGCACAGAGCTTGGACGTGTGGCTTTCACTTCCCAATCCATCATGCTGGCTGGTCAGGACCATCCGACTCGGTTACGCAATTCAGTTTGCCAGGCCTCCTCCCCCCTTTGGGGGCATCTTCTTTACTGCAGTACACTGCGAAGATGCCAAATTCCTGCGCGCGGAAATCACGACTCTGTTACTCAAAGACGCGATAGAGCCTGCCCTCCAACCGAGATGAAGAAGGGCTCCTACAGACCTTACTTCATCATACCCAAAAAAGGCGGCGGCTTACGACCGATCTTGGACTTGCGAGTTTTCAACTGGGCCTTGCGCAAACTCCCATTCAAAATGCTCACGCAAAGACACATTCTAGCTTTCGTCCGGCATCTAGATTGGTTCGCAGTGGTAGACCTGAAGGACGCGTACTTCCACGTCTCAATCTTGCCTCGACATCGACCCTTTCTACGGTTCACGTTCGACGGCCAGGCGTATCAGTACAAGGACCTCCCTCCTCTTCGGCATGTCCCTGTCCCCTCACGTCTTTTACGAAGGTCGCAGAGGCAGCCATTGCCCTGCTTCGGGAAGCAGGCATTCGCATACTCAACTACCTCGACGACTGGCTCATCCTGGCCCACTCCCGAGAGTTACTATGCGCTCACAGGGACCAGGTGCTCAGGCACCTCAGCCGCTTAGCTCTTCAGGTCAACTGCAAAAAGAGCAAGCTCACCCCGGTTCAGAGCACCTCTTTTCTCGGCATAGAGTTAGACTCACCAACGAGCGCACGCAGTCAGTGCTGAAGTGCCTCACCTCTTTCAGGCCAGGCACGTGGGTCCCCCTAAAACATTTCCAAAAGCTCCTGGGGCATATGGCATCCTCCATGGTGGTCGTGCCTCTGGGGTTGATGCATATGAGACCGCTCCAGCATTGGCTCCAGACTCGAGTCCCGAGACGAGCATGGCGCCGCGGCACGCACCATGTGTTGATCACCCCCGCCTGCCACCAAACTTTCAAACCCTGGACAGACCTCTGTTTTTTACGGGCAGGTGTCCCGAAGCGTCCTGATCACCACAGACGCTTCCAAACAGGGTTGTACTTCTTGCCCTGCTGAGGTTTCTCCCACTAGTTTGGGGCAAGCACGTCTTGATCCGATTAGACAGCACCACCACTGTAGCATACATAAATCGCCAAGGCAGCGTACACTCCCGTCACATGTCACAACTTGTCCGTCATCTCCTCCTTTGGAGACTCAAGTCGCTGCATGCCACTCACATCTCAGGCAACCCCAACGTGGTCTCCGCCCAGCGTAAAGTGGATGCTTCACCCCCTCTCGGTCCAGCTGATTTGGGAACGGTTGGCAAGGCACAAGTAGACCTATTCGCCTCCCGAGAGACCTCCCACTGCCCGCTCTGGTACGACCAATTGGATGCTCCCCTCGGGACAGACGCACTGGCTCACAGTTGGCCCATGGGGCTGCGCATGTACGCATTTCCCCCAGTGATCCTTCTTACACAGGTGCTATGCAAGGTCAGGGAGGACAAGGAACAAGTCACTCTGGTGGCCCCTTCTTGGCCCTCTCGTACTTGGTTCTTGGATCTCGTGCTCCTTGTGACAGCCCCTCCCTGGCGAATTCCCCTGAGGAAGGACCTTCTTTCTCAGGGACGGGGCACTCTCTGGCATCCACGTGCAGACCTCTGGAACCTCCACGTCTGGCCGCTGGACGGGATGCGGAAGATCTAGCTGGCCTACCACCTACTGTAGTAGACACGATCAACCAAGCCAGAGCTCCCTGTACCAGGCAACTTTACACCCTGAAGTGGCGCTTGTTTGCAAATTGGTGTTCTTCCCACACTGAAGACCCACAGAGCTGCCAGTCGGGTCAGTGCTCTCATTTCTGCAGGAGAGGTTAAAGGGGAGGCTGTCCCCCTCCACCTTGAAGGTGTATGTAGCCGATATCGCAGCCCATCACGACGCAGTAAACGGCAAGTCTTTGGGTAAGCACGACTTAGATAGCAGGTTCCTAAGAGGCGCCCGGAGATTGAATCCCTCCTGGCTAAGCCTGTTCCCTTCCTGGGATCTCTCAGTGGTCCTCTCGGGACTTCAGAGATCCCCCTTCGAGCCGCTAGAATCAGTTGAACTCAAGGCCCTCTCCCTGGAGACGGCCCTTCTGATCGCGCTCGCCTCCATCAAGAGGGTCGGGGACCTGCAAGCGTTCTCTGTCAGCGACACTTGCCTGGAGTTCGGTCCGGCAGACACTCATGTGATCCTAAGACCACCACCGGGCTATGTGCCCAAGGTTCCTACAGAGACCAGGTAGTGAACTTGCAAGCGCTGCCCTGGGAGGAGGCAGACCCAGCCCCTTTGCTGCTGTGTCCGGTACATGCTTTGCGTATCTATTTGGACAACACGCAGAGCATTAGACGTTCTGAGCAGCTCTTTGTCTGCTTTGGTGGACAGTGGAAAGGGAACGCTGAGAGTAAGGTCCCGGCCATTTCAGTCATTTCTCTGTCGCTGACAGAGAACGCTTGCAGGTCCCCAACCCTCTAGAAGGAAGTGAGCGCAATCAGGAGGGCCGTCTTCAAGGAGAAGGCCTTTAGTTCGACTGACTCTTGCAGCTCAAATGGGGCTTCTCCCATAAGGGGAACAGGCATGGCCAAGGAGGGTTCAGGCTCTGGGTGCATCTAAGGAACTTGATGATCAGGTTGTGCTTCCCTAACGACTTACCATACACTCTGTCATGGAGAGCCACTATTGCAGCTTCATTAACCTTCAAGGTGGAGGGGTACAGCAGCCCCTCCAGCCTCTCCTGCAGGAATGAGAGCACTGACCTGACCGCGCACCTCTGTGGGTCTTCAGATCGGGATGAACACCAATTTGCGAATTAGTGCCACTTTAGGCCATAAAGCTGCCTGGTAGAGGGAGCTCTGGCTTGAGTGATCGTGTCTACAATGGCTGGTGGTAGACTTTAGATCTTCCGCATCCCATCCAAGGGCCAGATGTGGAAGTTGTAGAGGTCCGGGTGCGGATGCCGAGATAATTTATTGAACCCATTTTATTGGTACTAAACACATATGAAAAGCTTTTCACTTTATTAATGCAACTTAAAGGTTTAGGTCTGCTGAAAGACTTGTAATTGTTTGCCACCAATGAAATAAAAAAAATTAAGTGTAAATATCGGTTAAAATATTGGTCAAACCTTTTATTTGTGTGTGTATATATATATATATATATATATATATATATATATATATGTGTGTGTTTTTTTTAAATTATTATTATTATTATTATTTGATTAGATTTTTTGTTTTTTTTGTTTATGCAAACTATAGTTAAAAAATTTCAGTATCCAGTGGACCAGAAATGTTACATGCATACAACAGTTTAAAAATACTTTGCAACCGACAATTTATGGTTTAATAAAGTGACATATTCACATTTTCTTTCTATTGCTGGCTGATTGTTCTGTTATGCTTTAATGTTTACACTTTCTTACATTTTCATTTGAGAAAGAATTTAACTTCTTATCTGTAAAATACCCTTGAATGTTAGTTCATGCTCAGTGTTTTGAGGGAGTAAATATCGATCATTTATTGATTGCATTATATGAGAAATTCAATATGACAAATGATCTTGGGAAACTCAGTAGACACTGTAGTTTCAGAATGTGCTTATGCAAATGTGTTTGGTATGTGTGTGTGTGTATGCCTTCTCCATGGATCCCCTGGAGTACCTTCTGTAAGGCATGATATTTGTGGGAGAAACTATGTGTGTATTTGCATTTAAATCCTTGTGCCAATATGTATCATGTTAGAGTGACAAGATTTGCGTGATTGCCGTCATATGTGATGAGACAAATTTGAACACAGTATGTGTTCTGATACATATGTGGCCAGATAACAAGAATAGAACAGCCAAATTTGCAAAGTACACCCACAACCAGTCTTTTTCACCAGGAACAAAAACTGTTCAAGGAACGAAAGCAAAAACCAAAAATAAAAGCAATTTTTTTCAGAACGTAACTGAAAAAGACAAAGTTCTTTTCAGTTGTTCACAGAGGTGGGTAGAGTAGCCAAAAACTGTACTCAAGTAAAAGTACAATTACTTCAAAAGCATAATTACTCAAGTAGAAGTAAAAGCACTAACATCAATAATTACTTAAGTTACAGTAAGAAAGTATCCAATATAAAGAGTACTCAAGTAGTTAGTAACTCGTTTCTTTCACAAATGACATAATAGACATTTACTCCCCTATATTCCTTTACATAATACACATTGAACATGTACTACAGAATTATTATTATTATTATTAATAGAAATTCTGTCATCATTCACCATCATTTTGTTCCAAATATTTTCTATTCCACATATTACAAAGACACACTGGTTTGGAACAATATGAGGGTAGAGAAATGATGACAGATTATTAAATTATGGCTTAGCTATCACTTTAGAGATAGTTTACCCAAAAATGAAAATTCTCTCATCATTTACTCACCCTCATGCCATCCCAGATGTGTATGACTTCCTTTCTTCTGCAGAACACAAATTCAGATTTTTAAAAGAATGTTTTTGCTCTGTAGACCAAAATTTTATGCTCCAAAAAGCACATAAAGGCAGTTTAAAAGTAATCAATAAGACTCCAGTGGTTTAATCCATGTCTTCAGAAGTGATATGATAGGTGTGGGTGAGAAACAGATCAATATTTGTCATTTTTTGCTAGACAGCAGGGGTCGATATGCAGAGAAGAATGTGAATCACCAAATCTAGTTTTCTGGTTTCTCTGTTTCTCATCCACACCTATCACTTCTGAAGATACTGATTTAACCACTAGAGTCTTATGGATTATTTTTATGCTGACTTGTGTTTGTTTGTTTAGCTTTAAAATGTTGCCACCATAGTATGTGAGTGGAGTGGAGCGGCAACAATTTCTCTTCCACGCTCAAAGCATTCTTTAATCACTCCGCTCCAGCTCCACTCCGTGTTGTACATTTCCTGCTCCTCGCTCACTCCGCGCTCCTGGATTAGAGAAACCCCGCTACATGTTCGCTCCATGGCAAAATTACCTGTCCACTACCTCTCCACTGTAAAGTTATTTCAGTATGCTTTTTAATATCACAACCTTCCATGCAGAAGATGTATTACATGAAAAATAAATAACCAATACTAGAAGAAAAGCTACAATGTGCTTTATTAGAACACTAACATTAGCCCAAGACTAGATTAAATAATTTGTATATCTTAATTTTTAAACATATTAGCAGCATTCTCTGGGTTTGATCAATTAAATAAATTGCTAGATGGAAAAAAAGCAAAAAACATTACATTACATTAAAAATATCAATTACCAAACAATGTTTTTTTTATAAATTACCAGAACAAAAACAAAACGTCTCGGTTACGTATGTAACCTCCATTCCCTGATGGATGGAACGAGACGTTGTGTCGAAGAAGCAACACTATGTGTCTCTCTTGAACGCCGAATATGCCTCTGACCTATGAAAAAAGGCCAATGAGAGTTGGCGAACAGTATTTTCATACCCCGCCCCCGGACATACGGGTACAAAGGCGAGGGAAATTCATTCAGGATTTTTCTGAGGAGCCGGGAGTGTCCGGCCACCTCAGCGACTCAGCTCAGCGATGTGGCCGGGAGGACCTGAAGTCTCGTTCCCTCCATCAGGGAACAGAGGTTACATACGTAACCGAGACATTCCCCGTCTGTCGCTCACTTCGACGTTGCGTCGAAGAAGCGACACTAGGGGTCCACTTTAAATCACACCATGCGCTGAGCCGTGTACGTGTACTGCTGACACAGGAGCGGGCAAGTATTTCATGTGCACAAGCGACCAACTGTGTTTCAGACTGCACGTACCCTTCCCCAATGCCCCAAAAAAGTTGTCGAATCCTTCTGGTTACCCTAGAGGGGAACAAGGTGACGCTTGCCAACCTGGGAACGGGCCAAGCCTGGCTGGGCCTCTTTTCTCTCTATGTTCTCGGCATAGAGCAAGAGCAGCCAGGGCCCTTACCGCATCGTGGGAAGGGGGGTCTTGCCCAGTTTCCTATTCTTTCAGGGGGAAAAGACCTTGCGGAGGCCACACCTGCCCGAAAGGGGAGGTACGGTGGCGAAATACATCACATGGCCTCTTCGGTCACATGTGGGAAAAATGGCGTGGTGGTAGATCCAGCCTCGAGGAGGGGGGAGTTGCTACGACACTTCTGAACTGCCTAAGGGAGATGCGGGTCAACTCGTAAGGTGACCATACAGTGGAAGTACACACAGGAGGAGTCCGTGTAGGAGGCCTGACCTGTGGAGCACCTATTCCAGTACAGGATATCCTGGGTTACCCGTAGTGGACTGGGTCGGCAAGTTCCTCCGCTGAACTGCGGACCCAAGAGGGCTAGGGAGGAATAGACCAGGGACCTAGAGGGATCTCCTGGGAAAGAAGGTGCACTGTTTTACCTCGGCCAAGGGAAAGGGCGCTGGACGCAAGCGATTCACCCGGTCAGACAGTCGGGATGTACCGAGTTCTACCGGCTCGGACCTGAGAAAACACGGGACGAGACTGACTCAACCCTGAGATTGTAAAATCTCGCATAGGTGTTAGGTGTTGCCCAATCTGCTGCTCTAAAATTGTCTGCTTGGGAGGTGCCCGTAGCCAGTGCCCACGAGGACGCAATACTCCTTGTTGAGTGCGCTTGGACCCGCAAGGGGGGGGGGGCACGGCCTGGGTGTGATAGGCCAGTAAGGTGGCATCCACCACCCAGTGAGGAAGCCTCTGTTTGGAGACAACGTTCCCTTTCCGCTGTCCCAAAGCAGACAAAGAGCTGCTCAGAGCACCTAAAGCTTCTGAGTGCGGTCCAAATAGGCACGCAAGGCACGCACTGGACACAGCAATGAAGGGGCTGGGTCTGCCTCCTCCCGGGGCAGCGCTTGCAGGTTCACTACCTGGTCTCTGAAGAGAGTGGTAGGGACCTTGGGCACGTAGCCAGGTCGAGGTCTTAGGATCACATGTGTGTCTGCCAGACCGAACTCCAGGCAAGTGTCGCTAACAGAGAATGCTTGCAGGTTCCCGACCCTCTTGATGGAAGCGAGCGCGATCAGGAAGGCCGTCTTTTTAGAGAGAGGGCCATGAGCCAACTGATTCTAGCGGCTTGAAGGGGGATCTCTGAAGACCGGCGAGGACCACCGAGAGATCCCAGGAGGGAACAGGCCTGGCCGGGAGGGATTTAACCTCTGGGCGCCTCTTTTAAACCTGATAATTAAGTCGTGCCTATCCAGAGACTTGCCGTCTACTGGGTCGTGGTGAGCTGCGATAGCGGCAACATACACCTTCAGGGTGGAAGGGGACAGCCTCCCCTCCAACCTCTCCTGTAGGAACAGGAGCACTGACCTAACTGCGCACCTCTGTGGGTCTTCTGCCCGGGAAGAACACCAATTTGCGAACACGCCATTTCAGGGTGTAAATTTGCCTGTTAGAGGGGGCTCTGGCCTAGTTGATCGTGGCTACGACCGTGGGTGGTAGACCAGCTAGATCTTCCACGTCCCGTTCAGGGGCCAGATGTGGAGGTTCCAAAGGTCTGGGTGCGGATGCCAGAGCGTGCCCGTCCCTGAGAAAGAAGGTCCTTCCTCAGGGGTGTTCGACAGGGAGGGGCTGTCGCGAGGAGTACGAGGTCCGAGGACCAGGCCCGGGTGGGCCAATAAGGAGCCACAAGGGTGACTTGTTCCTCGTCCTCCCTGACCTTGCACAGCACCCGCAGGCCAGTTGTGTGCCAGTGCGTCTGCCCCAAGGGGAGCCTCTATTTGGGCATACCAGAGCGGGCAGTGGGAGGTCTCTTGGGAGGCAAACAGGTCTACCTGGGCCTTGCCGAACTGTTCCCAAATCAGCTGGACCGGCTGGGGGTGAAGCCTCCACTCTCCGCGGGGCAAGCATTGTCGTGACAGCGCGTCTGCTATCACATTGAGGTCACCGGGGATGTGAGTGGTGCACAGCGACTTGAGTCGCTGCTGGCTCCAAAGGAGGAGACGACGGGCGAGTCGTGACATGTGGCGGGAGCGTACGCCACCTTGGCGATTTATATACGCCACCGCAGTGGTGCTGTCTGACCTGATCAGTGTATGTTTGTCTCGAACTAATGGGAGAAACTTCTGCAGGGCAAAGAAAACAGTCAACAACTCCAGGCAGTTGATGTGCCAGTGCAGCGAGGCCTCCTTTCCAACGGCCTGTTACTGTGTGCCCGTTGCACATGGCGCCCTAACCCAATCTGGAGGCGTTGGTCATGACAGAGACGCGTCGGGACACCTGCTGCGAGGGTACTCCTGCCCGTAGAAAACAGAGGTCTGTCCAGGGATTGAGTGTTTGGCAGCAGGCGGGGGTGATCGTCACGGTGCGTGCCACGGCGCCATGCTCGTCTCGGGACTCGAGTCTGAAGCCAGTGCTGAAGCAGTCTCATATAAATCAACCCCAGCGGTGCGTCTGCCGCGGAGGATGCCATATGCCCCAGGAGCCTCTGGAAAAGTTTTAAGGGGACCCCGCCTGAAAGTGGCGAGGCACCTCAACACTGACTGCGCACATTCGTTGGTGAGACGTGCTTACATTGAGACTGAGCCAAACTCCATGCTGAGAAAAGAGATGCTCTGAACTGGAGTAAGCTTACTCTTTTCCCAGTTGACCTAAAGCCCCAAACAGCTGAGGTGCCTGAGCACCTGGTCTCTGTGAGTGCATAGTAACTCTCGTGAGTGGGCCAGAATGAGCCAGTCATCGAGGTAATTGAGTATGCGGATGCCGGCTTCTCGGAGCGGGGCGAGAGCTGCCTCTGCGACTTTCATGAAGACGCGAGTGGACAGAGACATGCCGAAGGGGAGGACTTGTACTGATACGCCTGGCCATTGACCGAGAACTGCAGAAAGGGGCGGTGTCGAGGCAAAATTGAGACGTGGAAGTACGTGTCCTTCAGGTCTATCGCTGCGGACCAATCTAGATGTCGAACACAGATTAAGATGTGTTTCTGCGTGAGCATTTTGTATCGGGAGTTTGTGCAACGCTTGGTTGAGAACTCGCAAGTCCAAGATCGGTCGTAAGCCGCCGCCTTTCTTGGGTATGATGAAGTAAGGGCTGTAGAGACCCTTACTCTCTGTAGAGAGATACATTTTAACATACCCGGTGGGGCTTCGCAGCGGGGCGGAGCAGGTAGGGCAGCGTCGGGAGGCAATGAAGCGTCCCGAGGCTTGGGTGCTGAGAAAAGACTCAAAGTACTTACCTTGCTCCGCACACCCGGCAGGGGGCGGGTTAGCGACTGAGGAGGAGGTCCAGGGTAGCGGTCCTCTAGACTCGTCAGAACCAGCCGGCCGGGGAACAGTCGTGGGGCTGGAGGCAGGTGGTCCGAGTCCAGGATGCCGGGACTGTTGAGATCTGGCGGCAGAGTGCCGTGATAACGGCATTAGTTTCTAGTACCCCCGCGAGGGCGCAGAGTAAATGCAGAAATACTGCTTATGACATGCGGGACAAAGCACACTCATATATTGCTGCACTGATTTAAAAATGTACACTTAAAAACTGATGTCATAAGAGCCCAGTAACATTATCACCCTGAATTACCATCTCATTACACAGAAAAGCCTGCGTTACAATTAGAGCCAAAACTTACCTCAGCGTGCTGCCTGATGTTGAAGCTGTGATTTTAATCTTGAAATATCAGCTTGCCCTTGTGTTAAAAGAAGGCATTGCATGATGAAACTATTATTTTTTTCACTGTGTGGAGTGAAGAAAGTGTTTCACTTTGAAGAGTTTGATGCTCCTGCACTGATGACTTGATTGACAGTCTGTGACACCGGCTCATCGCACGCAGTTGTGAACTTCCGCTTTCGTAAAAGTCCCATTCAATAATCTCTCAATAAATAACACATTAATTCAAATTAAACCCAGTAATGTAACGACAGTAACGCCACACATTGTAAAGAAGTAAAAGTAAAAAAAGTTTTAAAACTTGAGTGAGAGTAAAAAGTACCCACTTTTAAATCTACTCTAAAAGTAACATTTTCCCCTAAATTTTACTCAAGTAAACAATTTGCTACCCACCTCTGATTGTTTTCGTCAGTAGTGAAAACTTTATTTTTAAATGCTGGTAACCAGTTAATAACTGGTTAATTTCGTTCCGGTCTGTGAAACCAAAGACCAAAGGTTTTTTGTCAATGAATTTTCAGAATACCACCACTTCCTGTTGCCCCCCAAAAATCATTCTTCTCTTTTTTTAGTAGAATATAGTAAGCATGTGTTTTGATCCTGAAGGAAACTGTTGCATCACACATTTCTTTACCTTTAATGCACATTGTGGATGTAGCCTTCCCTGACATGCTGAAGACCTTTTAACAACTATATATAATTAATACATATACATGCACAGTTAATCCAGATACAAGGAAAAATATTTAAGGTAAAAGTACATTCATCAGTTTCCAAGTCTTAAATGAAATATTGTTAGATATAATGCATTAATACAGATTTGATGGTGCCAGGTTTTGACTCAGAAGCAGATCTGTAATTAAAACCATACATATTTAGGCTTAACTTTGTGATAATGTTCCATTTAATATGTCTTATTACAGTTGAAGAGCCAAGAGCAATGAGTGTGCACTTCCTTCTGTTATACCCAAATGCTGGCTATTAAATCGGTACAAAGTTGATTCAGGATGGTGGCCAGATGTATATTTAAAATATTTTGGAAATATATTTATTATTAATTACACATTTATTAAAAATACATTATTTTATATAGGTACTGTCATTTTAAAGAGAATGTTATTAACTGTTCTTTTATTTCATTCTAATTTGTTACCAATTGGAAACGAGGCTGCTAAATGCCAGAAAATGGAATTAAATTAATGCTGTTCCTGCTCAAAATGAGCTGAAATGAAAAACATTTAATTTTAATCCCTGTTTCTCACATTGCCTTTTAACACTTGTAAATGCTATTGTTATACACTGGATATGCCATTCCATAGTATTTCAAAGAAAACCAGAAATGATAAGTCCTGCTCTTAAAGATCTATTAACGTTATGTATGTATTTTAGATGTTAAAATTAGTGCCGTCAGTTGATTAAAATGTTTAATCGCGATTAATCGCATACTTTTTCATAGTTAATCGTGATTAACCACCAATTTTAATCTATATATACTGCTTTTCCTGTCAAAATGCACATATGTTCTTCTTATGAAAGAAAACAAAACAATAAGTAACAATATAATGCTTTATTAAAATTTTCCAAACAAAGCTTAACACAATCTAAAAATAGAAATGCACTAAAATGGCACAATTTCAACTACCATTAAATGTTTCACAAAGTCTAAGAGGGAGGTTGACTAATTGAAAGAACTATGCAACCTTCATTGCAGTGTGCATTAAATCTCTTAAACTCTCACTTTCCACAGACAGTGGCTATCCACTTTGCTACAACAGTAGGAAAGCTGCATTCACGATTCATGTCAGGATGCCAACGTCAAGGGCCGCATTGAATTCCACATAAAAAGTGCTTGATTCAGCATCTCATTCTGCATTTTTGTGAAAGTTAAGACTTGACATGCTTTCTTTGGTAATTACATGCACCTTACAGAGCCTGCAAAGTACTTGACTTCTGTCATAAGTCCCATCTGGGCTTGTTTTATGCAACAAATGGCGTTAAGAGCTCCTTTAACCCATTACGTTATCATTGACATGGTTGTTGTGTGTGTGTGTTTGTGGTGTGTGCGTCAGAGTTATGATTCCAGGCGGACATATCGCAAATATTCCGCTATATCCCGACCAGTGAACATGCTGGTTTACGCTTTATTAATGGTAAATGCGGTTATCGCGATTAAGAAAAAATAATGTGTAAAGCTTTTTTAATTAATGGCATTTGTTAACGTTATAACTTTGACAGCACTAGTTCAAATACTTTTTCTAATCATCTGTAAACACTGTGGCTCTGTGGCACTTTTAGAATTGTGCTCTGTTTGTTTGAGTGGCCCAACATGTCAACTTCAGGCTCAACCAATAGTGTGAATTTGGGGCTGGACTTCCTGTTTTTATCAACCAATGGCAATGGAGCAGATTGTTTGAGGAAATCTGTTTGGAAATTGCATTATTTTTGTAATTTCATTTGGTGAATCTAGTTTCCCACAAATTATACACTTCAACTTTAAAGATTCATTAAACACCTTTGTTGAGGTAACTGTTATATAGCTGTTTCTCACCCCTAACAGATCCAGGTGATTAAGATTGAGACTGAAGACAACAGAGAAACACGTTCAGCAAAAGATGCACTACTTCTTTGGTGTCAGATGAAAACAGCAGGGTAAGACTCCATAACCACCCCTCAAATCAATATGATAACACAGGAAATTGTCAAGTTGCTTCCTAATGTTTATGTACCCTGAAATCGATTCCATTCTGCTGAATTACTGATAATCACCATCCCCCCTCAGACATTAATTTAAACATATTTACATTCACCTTTCCAATACAAGGGTTATGGTCCCATTGGAAACCAGAAATAAATCGAGCTCACATAAACAATGGTGAGCATTATTTGGAGGTTACATCTTAATCTGCCCGAGGGTTAGGTTCAGGGTTGGGGTTCGTTTTAGAGGGTAGAGTTGTATGCATTCCTGTTGATGGTATTACATAATTTAATCTAAAAATTCAACTAGATTTTTGTTGATATTTTTCCCGGAAACTGAAGCTCTCACATGCCCATATGTTCAACAACACTTCTAACTTCTGCCACTGGGGGCAGTGGTTACAATTTTTGTATCTATGTTTGTTTGTCAGTAGTCATAGCAATCAGAACAAGAGTTGCATATTTTCAGATTTCTTCCCATATCCTTGTGTGTAAATGCACAAAATCTCTGCAAAAGTTCCTCCTCTTTATGCTCGAGACGTTTGACTTGATTCTTTGGTTGTTTTACACTATGCTTTGCCTCAGGTACCCTGAAGTTAACATTCACAACTTCACCACCTGTTGGAGGGATGGCCTGGCTTTCAACGCTCTCATTCACAGGCACAGGTTAGATAGATCAAACACACATGCTGAGATGCACTGTTAATGCACACTCACTTCATACATCATACAAACTTTACTACATGCCAATTCATATCACTGAAAGAATGATGTTCTCTGATCTGATTGCTTCTTGCATGTTTTACAGACCTGATTTAATTGAATTCCACAAGTTGACCAGATCCAATGCAACACACAATCTCCAGCAAGCCTTTAACATCGCTGAACAGAGTCTTGGACTCACTAAACTACTAGATCCTGAAGGTAACAAACTTTTGCAATTACACTCTTACTAAATTCAGTTAATTGCAATGAGAACCTTGCATATTTTATATTTATTGATGTATCTAAATAGTCAACAGTGTTAATCTTGTCAACAAAATTACAGATGAAAATGTCAGTTCCCCGTCTGTCGCTCACTTCGACGTCGTGTCGAATAAGCGACACTAGGGGGGTCTCTCTTGAGCGCCGAAAGATACCTCTGATCTATGAAAAAAGGCCAATGAGAGTTGGCGAACAGTATTTGCATACTCCGCCTCCGGATACGGATATAAAGGCGAGAGAAATACGCTCGTTCATTCAGTAATTTTCTTCGGAGCCGATGGTCGTGTGTATGCAGTCAGCTGCGAGTAACACAACTGATCCTGCTTCTGATCCTCTGACGCTCTGCTTTGCTGTTGGATTTACGGCGCACTACAGCGGCTTTTCTCTTCACTGCCGGCGTGCAGTTTGCCCCTGGGCGCTTCGACAGCGCAGAGTTAAAAGAGTTGAAAGAGTGATTCTCTCCGTAAAAGAGTTTATTTCTCTGAAAGAGCATTACACAGCGGCGTTGAACATCCTTTTCAGGACGCGTCTTTATAAAGATGTAATTTCCGCCCCTGTGTAGTTTCTGGATGCGGTGATTTCTCCCCACCTCTCTCGGTCATAAAACACTGTCTTGCATGCCTGGGCTGCGATCACACGCAGGCAGCGTTTTATGAATGGTTCATGTTCTCAGTGCGAGAACATAGCCATGGCAACATTGCGGTCGTGTGGCTTTCTTTTGTAATGACAGAAAGCCATTTCAGCCGCCCCCCGCGCCTCGCCTCCTTCCTACGGGATTGACGCAGGCGCCGCGGGCGATGAACACGATTTGGGGACAATGACGGGCTCTGTTCGCCGGGTAAACCCCCTCGAACCTCCCGCCTCCCCGGCACGCTTGTTTGCTTCCGTCTGAGCTCGGGATGAGCATTCTCTCCAATGGTTCATCTTCTCAGTGTGAGAACATGGCCGTTATAGCATTGCGGTCGCACGGCTTTCTTTTGTAATGAGAGAAAGCCACTTCAGCCGCCCCCCGCGCTCCGCCTTCTTCCTACGGGATCGGCGCAGGCACCGCGGGCGATGAAGGCAATTTGGGGAATATGACGGGCTCTGTTCGCCAGGTAAACCCCCTCGAACCGCCCGCCTCCCCGGCACGCTTGCTTGCCTCAGAATTGGATGACATCACCGCTGCATCGGAGAGCGTTACAGCGGCATCGGATGCTGATCGCTCGCCTGGGCTGCCACCTTCGGGTCTGCCGCCCAGCCTGAGCCTGATGCACGGAGATCCGCTATGCTTTCCCGGGCTACTTGATCGGTCCTGCGGGCAGGTGCGCCGCTCACAGCCACGCACCCCCCCCCCCCCCCGTTCCTTTCTTCCCGGACGTGCACGACGAGTTGAGCAAAGCCAAGGCTTCTTCGCTCCTCCGCTCTCACTACCCTCGCGGTGGAACGGTCCCAGACCGCTTCCACTCTGCACGCCACGGCCCTCCCTGCAACCAACGCCAGGCCAAGGCACTTCAAAACTTGCACCTTGGGTAGTCCTGTTCTTGATGTGCTGCAGGAACTGCGCTGGATGACCAACCGCGCCCCCGGGCCACGGAGGTCAGAAGCGCCGGCACTCGAACAGGCGATGGCCACCCCTTGTGGTCCAGAAACGCACCTGTGGACTGGACCTGGTCGAAATGCGGGAGGCAGACAAGGCACACCTTCTCCCACACCCCCGTCTCCCAGCTCCGTCCATTCGGCGCCACCGTTGACGACTCTGCCCAGCAGTCCTCAGCGGTGAGGCAGACGGAGGCCACTGCACATCCTGCCCCGCCGCAAGCCTGCCGCCACGGGCCATGCCCCGTCTGCTCGCCGACGGGCGTCCTCCTGTGGCTATGAAACACCCTGCTCCGCCTCAACCCGGGCCCAGCTCTCAGCCCCAGCGTCGAGCACGCTGCAGGAAATGGACGCCCCCGTCTCACGGACCCCCTCGAGGACCCGGAAGGCTCCCAGGCTGTCCGTAGACGTTCGACCCAGGGACCAAGATGTTAGCTCCGGAGGCTGGTAAGACCGCTCCGTCCCCGGTGGAGGGCCGGGAGGAGAATTTTTTCTTGTCGAATTAATTTTCACATTCTCATATTCTCTGTAATGAGCTATTTCCTTTTGTCTCTGGGTCACCTGGCCCGCAAATGCCGTTCTCACGGCACTTTGCCCCCAGATATCAACAGTCCTGGCCCCTGGACACGGACCACCCGTCTTCAGCCCCACGACTGTTCCCCGGCCGGCCGGTTCCGACAAGTCCAGAGGATGCCTACCCAGGACCTCCTCCTCAGTCGCTAACCCGCCCCCTGCCGGGTGTGCGGAGCAAGGTAAGTGCTTGAGTCTCTTCTCAGCACCTCAGCCACGGGTTGCCCTGTCGCCGCCCAATGCTGCCCTACCTGCTCCGCCCCGCTGCGAAGCCCCGCCAGGTACGTCAAAATTAATCGTCCCTTTGACGCGTGGCTTTCACTTCCCAACCCGTCTCGCTGGCTGGCCCGGACCATCCGACTCGGTTACGCAATTCAGTTTGCCAGGCCCCCGCCCCCCTTCATAGAAGCAGACAGAGGCCATCTCTCATATCATGCCCCATCACGCCACCAGCATGGGCTGTGCTCCGTCTGCCCGCCGAGGGTGTCCTCCTGCGGCTTTCATAAAACTTGTAGCTATGCCTCAACGTGGGCCCAGATCTCAGCCCCAACGTCGAGTGCCCCACAGGAAGCATACGCCCCTGTCTCACAAACACCCTCCAGGACCCGAAAGGCTCCTAAGCGTTCCTGAGACAGATGACCCAGAGATCGAGAAGTTTGCTCCGGAGCTGGTAAGCAGACCATTCCATCCCACGGTGGAGGGCCGGGAGGAGAATCCTCAATTCAGTTTGTTTTATTTGCTGCACCCCCTTCAGGCTGCAATACCCACATTCTCAATGAAGGAGCAATTTCCTCTTTCTCTGGGTCACCTGGCCCGCAAATGCCTTTCTCACAACAGTCCTGACACATCGGATGCGGACCCCCCGCCTCCAGACCTACGACTGTTACCCCCCCTGCCGGCTGACTAGTCTAAAGGATGCCTCCATGGGACCTCCTCCTCAGTTACTAACCCTCCCCCTGCCTGGTGTGCAGATCAAGGTAAGTGCTTCGAGTCTTCCCTCAGCACCAGAGCCTCGGGACGCGCTTTTGCCTCCCAACGCCGTAACACCTGCTCCACCCCGCTGCAAAGCCCCACCGGGTACATCAAAAACAATCGTTCCCTTAGTGCCCCTAGCACGGAGCTTGGATGCGTGGCTTTCACTTCCCAACTCGTCACGCTGGCTGGCCAGGACCATCCGACTCGGTTATGCAATTCAGTTTGCCAGGCCTCCGCCCCCCTTCGGGAGCGTCCGCTTTACCACTGTGTACGGCGAAGACACCAAGTCCCTGCGTGCGGAAATCATGACTCTCTTACTCAAAGACGCGATAGAGCCTGTCATCGTACCCAAGAAAGGCGGCTGCTTACGACCGATCTTGTGTGTGCATTTCAGCTCCTTATATACCCATATGTCTGGGGGAGTGGCATGCAAATTTCACTCGCCAATTTTCATCTCAAAGTTCAGAGATGTCTGGGGCTCCCAGGAGCGACCGCTAGTGTCACTTCATCAACACAATGTCGAGTGAGTGACAGAAGGGGAACTAATATTATTGATTATGACATTTTCATTAAAAGACTAAAACTATGACTAAAACTAAAAACTGTGTAGCAAGTAACACTAATAGCCAATCTATATATGTCTGGTTTGATCACTCCTCGAAACAATGAGTATTTTGTCCCAACACAGATGTAAACACAGAGAATCCAGATGAGAAGTCTATCATCACATATGTAGTGTCCTACTACCATTACTTCTCCAAAATGAAGGCACTTATTGTTGAAGGGAAGAGGATTGGAAAGGTAAGTGTTTTTGGCACACTAACATAAAATCAAACTTGACACTTTATTTGTTTTCTTAAAGGGATAGCTCACCCAAACATTTTAATTCTCTCTTCATTTTCTCACCCTTATGCCATCCTAGATGTGAATGACTTTCTTTTTTCTGCTGAACACAAACATTTTTTTTTAGAAGAATATTTCACCCCTGTATGTCCATACAATGCAAGTGAATGGTGGCCAGAAAGTTGAAGGTCCAAAATGCTCATAAAGAAAGCATAAAAGGAACCCATAAGATACCTTTGGTTATATCCATACCTTCAGAAGTGATATTAATTGGTTTAATCCATATCTTCAGAAGTGATATGATAGGTGTGGTGAGAAACAGATCAATATTTTTCTAAATCCTTTTTAGTATAAATTCTCCTCCCTGCCCAATAAGTGGAGATATGCAAATACCAAAAATAAAAGAAGAATGTGAAACTGAAAGTGGAGATTTATAGTAAAAAAGGACTTAAATATTGATCTGTTTCTCACCCACACCATATCACTTCTGAAGATATGGATTAAACCAATTAATTCTCATGGGTTACTTTTATGCTGCCTTTATGTGCTTTTTGGACCTTCAAAGTTTTGGTCACCATTCACTTGCATTGTATGGACCAACAGAGCAGAGTTATTATTCTAAAAATCTTTGTTTGTGTTCAGCAGAAGAAAGAAAGTCATACACATCTGGGATGGCATGAGGTTGAGTAAATGATGACAGAATTTTCATTTATGGGTGAAATATCCCTTTATTGTTCCTGGCCTTATGGTGCAGAATACATCAGCTCATCCTTGTATTTAAATATAAAAACTTTCCTTTTTCACTTATGTCACCATTGGATAATGTAAATAGCTTGTAATGAAGTTTGTCAAAAAAGAGTTGTTACTGTGTAGTCCTGCACAAAGACTTCTTATGAGAATCTCTAAACCTTCTAAGTTTTATCAGACAAACTTTACATCTCTGTACTTCTCTCTAGGTGCTGGACAATGCTTTAGAAGCTGACAAGATCATTCGGCGTTATGAGGCTTTATCGTCTGACCTGTTGGAGTGGATCGAGAGAACCATAAGCATCATTAGCAACCAGAAGTTTGCTAATTCGCTATCTGGCGTTCAGCAACAACTTCAAGCCTTTACCACCTACTGCACCATCGAGAAGCCCATAAAGTAAGAGAGAAAAAAATGAAATCTCATGACTGCAAGCAAAATACTGTTGTTTTAAGTCTCACACATAATATTGGAACCTCCTTCAGTCTGATGTGCTGATGTCTATAGGACACTTTTACCTTGTGTGTTGTGACATTTTTTAAAGTTCTGAGTGACCTGTTAATTACATAAGTCAATTTGGCATAAAAAAATGTTTATACCATTTAATTAATCAAATAATCATGGAATGTGCTGAAACTTGTAACTTGTGGCATTAAAACAGCTTGGTTTACAAATACTGACCTAAACTGCTGTACACTGCTACTCACATACAGTTTGTTATGTGATGGGGTCTGAAATAGTAAGTGTATGTGCTGTTGGGCTGTTTTAATGGAAACACATATGGAATTTTAGGAAAGGGATTTTTAAGATAGATGCTGATCATTTTTTGTGCTTATTTGTGGCATGGCTGTATGTCCTGTGTTTTTCCAGGTTCCAGGAGAAAGGAAATCTGGAGGTGCTGCTTTTCACCATCCAAAGTAAGCTCCGAGCTAACAATCAGAAGCCATATGTGCCTCACGACGGGAAACTGATCTCAGACATTAATAAGGTACATACTGTTTAGTTAATCTGTCCTTCAACTGGATTCATACTCAGACAAAGCTGCATTTGCATTTATGAGAGGTCAGGGTGAATCTCAAGAAAGCTTTCAAGAACATGTCTAGGTCATATTTTAGTCCAGAATCATAATAATAAAATAATAAAAAAATAAATTATATTTTGCATGAAGTGAAAATGAAGCCTATTAAGATTACTTTGCCTTGTGACGTTATGCTCACCGATTACGCACCCCTCCAATTCTTATTACTCTCATGTGAGAAAATAATTATTAGGTCTGTCAATCAATTTAAGATTTTTAATCCAATTATTTCGAATTATTTACATGATATGCCAATAATTTATATATATATCTATATATATATATATATATATATATATATATATATATATATATATATATATATATATAGATATATATATATATATATATAGATAGATAGATAGATACTTGTAAATAAACATAATTCAATATATATTGATTCAATAATTATAAATAATCATATTTAAATAATTATAATCATATACAATAAATAATTGGAAACTGTTTAAATAAATTACACTATTGTATGTCCGAGATAAATTTAATATATCCGCATCACACATATGCCAATCTGACACTTTTGGAATGTCTAAATATTTATGCTAAATATGTATGTATAATTTTACTCTTTTTAGAAATATGACGAGAGATTCACCCAATTGGTTACTGTAGAAAGATTTTATTTATTGAATTTTGTATTTTTACATCTGGATCAATGAATTACAGTAATATTCTTGATTAAATGCTTTTTTTGTTTCATGAAAGGCATGGAAGAGATTAGAGAAGGCGGAGCATGAGAGGGGCGTGGCTCTTAGAAAAGAGCTGATTCGTCAGGAAAAGCTTGAACTTCTGTCTCAACGATTTGACCATAAGATCACCATGAGGCAGGCTTGGCTAAATGAAAACCAACGTCTTGTCTCACAGGTCAGTAAACAGGACAAATCAAGTGTAATGTATGTGCTACATTTAGAGTCCATCGATAGCAAAAAAGTGGGATTTAAACATTGCGTTAAAACACTTAGGTCCAACAAACCGTTGCATATCACTGCATATATATGACACATTCTCTCCACAGAAAGCTGTAAAACAATCCTCAGTAGTCCTATACCACTCATACATTCAGTTATGTTTAATGTGATGTGTATCAAGTACTTTAAACCTGTGCTTTTTCTCAGGATAACTTTGGCTATGACCTGCCAGCAGTAGAAGCAGCCATGAAGAAACACGAGGCGATTGAAGCAGACATCTTGTCGTATGAGGAGCGCATCACTGTGGTGGTGGAGCTGGCTTGTGAGATGGAGTCAGAGGGCTACTATGACATTCGTCGTATCTCTGCACGCAAAGAAAACATCCTTAGCCAGTGGAGTCTTCTGAAGGAGCTGGTGGTGGGACGCAAATCCCGCCTGGAGAAGAATGTGGCCCTGCAGAAGACCTTCCAAGAGATGGTCTACATGATCGATTGGATGGAGGAAATGCAGGTAGGTTAGCTGAGTTTTAGTGGTTCATGATATCAGTATGCTTTTTCATTGTGGCACAAATATACAGAAATATACAATGCACCTGAGCATGTGAGCGACATGAAGAGAGTTGTCGCTCTGCTCAAATATTCGCTCATGTGCGATCGCTCAACTCCAATGCTCAAGTTCAAAAGTCATCACTCCACTGTTGAAGCAGAGCATCCATTTATCTCGCAAAGACATGCAAATGCATAATATACTGGTTGCGTGCACGCATAAGATCATGCAGACACTGAGCGCACTCTCCTAGCACTGTCTCGCTCTTTTCCAAGTGTCTCAGCAGCAGCTATTACCAATGTTTAGAAAATAGCAGGAAAAAACCCCACTTAATGAATTTCGTAGTGGGTTAACATCTTGTGCAACATGTTAAGTATCGCTGCACATTCCGTGTTCGCAGTGCGTGAAATCCCCACATTTTTTGTTTTTACATGTTGGTGAAAATTTGTAATCCACACATTGGAACACAAGAAATCAACAGTTTCTTTCTATAGGACTTTCATGTCTCTCCGTGCATATGTCTCATCATCATCTCTCTCTCCATGCAGTGTAGTTTATTTAGCATGCATGTGCTCTCGTAAAGGGACAGAGTGCTAGTTTTATTCCCACTGTAAAAAAACAAACACATTTTCTCTCAATTATTCGCCTTTAGAGATGATGTGCCGAATGAGACGTAATAAACTTTGTTAAACCCCAGTTATACACGTGTCTGGAAATCATGAGCTGCTCAATATCTAAAATGTAAGTATTCATTTAATTAGGTAATGTTTCAAAACGTAAACATGAATTCAACATGATAATGGCATTTGATATGCAAAGATGCAAGATCATTATGGATATTAGAATATTATTATCAGAGCTGTTCAGCTGCAGGGTGAAGATGAATATTTGGAACAGTTTACTTCATATCATCCTCATGAAACACCAGTTACATTTCTCAATTCTGAACCATACAGATATTTTTGTTTTTATTCATTGTATATCAGTCAGTGTTGTTCTTGTTGGGGTTGTCTGAT
The DNA here is from genome assembly GCA_032164185.1 of Moxostoma hubbsi. Classification (NCBI taxonomy): domain Eukaryota; kingdom Metazoa; phylum Chordata; class Actinopteri; order Cypriniformes; family Catostomidae; genus Moxostoma; species Moxostoma hubbsi. The sequence continues at coordinate 30,135,289 of JAVLUX010000019.1, forward strand.
TTCATATACACATTGTTAATTCACAGATTAGGCCTAATATCTACCTATTGTAGTTTACACATCACAACCGATTTAGTAGCAAGTCTGTTCTCTCAGCCAATAATCAAATCTTTATTCACTAAGTGTCTGAAGTGGATTGTTGGTCATTGTGAAGACACTAGAAAATCTAAGACGCTCATCACACCTTCATCTAATGCTGGCTGTTGCATTTGAACTGATGCATGAGAAACAAATGAGCACGATTTCTTCTGATTAGGAACATTTTTCGGAGGGACCGATATAAAAATAACAATGTGAAAAGATTGTTGATATTTCTTATTCAAGAGTGTACTGTAGGATTACAGGCTTGCTAATGTAACCAGTTCTGTTGTATTTTGCCAGATATTCCAGTAATTTCCTTCTAATAATCCCTGAAACAGCATATGCATGTTTAATACTTCATAATTAATCAGCACAGCTTCTGATGGGTCAGTTATGTGTGACAGCAATGTGTCTCTGTGATTTATACAGACATCACTTAACCCGTGCAAATCGACTGTAAACCTTACAGACGTCCACATTTGCCTAATAAAATTATTTTACTTTAAAGACGTATGTCCGGGAAACTAATCTGAATTAAAAAAATTCAGATTAGTTTTTGAACTCCCTCTGCACTGTTACTCCACTGTAGTCTGTTGTTAAATTCAGCCCCATCATCATCAGCTGGCGAATCACACCGAGTTTAAATGCTCATCTCTGATAATCCACTCGGTTTAAAATAGGGCTTTCAATTGATTATAAATTTTAATCGAATTAATTACATGGCGATTAATCGCATATACAAATATTTGCTGAGAAAGCCCATCATATAACAATAACTCAATATATATTGATTATAAATATTTATATCAATATATAATTATACATATTTATCTTTAAATATAAAAAAGTATATATGTATATATATATAAATAAAAAATATTCAGATAATTAAAATGCATTACATTCTTGTGGCAGAAGAGTTAATCATTAAAGACAATACAAATAGCGGCTTTAGAATACAATGTATTGTTTACTACCATATTATTGATCATAAGTCAATCATTGGCATACAGTTCACAGCAATCCATTACACAAGTTAATTTGTAAATCAGTTGGAGATTTATAATGAGGGCTTGTTTAAGGACCCGTGAATTTACACCTGCGTCAGACATTTTTTTTAAAAATGTTTACATTTACATTTATCAGACACTTTTATCCAAAGCGACTTAAAGAGCCCTTATTACAGGGACAATCCCCCCAGAGCAACCTGGAGTTGAGTGCCTTGCTCAAGGGCACAATGGTGGTGGCTGTGGGGTTCGAACCAGCGACCTTCTGATTAGCAGCACTGTGCTCTAGCCACTATGCCACCACCAATACACTTTACAGCTTTCTTGTTACTAAAATTGGAAATTGTTCTTAGGTATTGCTGAACCCTAAAATTAATGGTTTATAACCACCATACTTACATTTATGAATACTAAACTTTGCCAACAAAAGCAGAACATTAATCAAATAATATTCCTTATGAAGAGACATGTCATAGCTAGAAATAAACAAATAAAACATTTTTTTTTAAAAATTTGAAAACTGGGAATGATATGATGTCTAACAATCTTGCAGAAATCAGACAAGTTGAGTAGGGACAAATCCAAAATAAAGGAAAAAATGTTTCCGTCTGCAGACCACAAAATGTACAGAATATATCGACATCACAATTAAATCTCTCTACAAGAAAATAATTATTGAGGTAATACTTATAAATAAGTTTGAAGGAAATTTCTTTGATTTTATTCGTGATTAATTATTTATAAATTTATCTCAATCCTGCCACACCCTGCATCAGACGTGCTTGTGTAGCGTCTCGGGTGCAATTTTTTTAAGCCGTTATTTTTTGTAAAATTAATCACACTTAATTAACGCGTTAAATCGACAGCCCTAGTTTAAAATCTTAGACCTAATACAGCTACTAACACCAGATATTTGCCAGTGTAGAAGCACACACACATTAATGTGGCCACACGAGAAATGTAGCATATTCTGGTTGGAGCAGAGTATGAGCACTTCGTATGCAGCCGGAGCGGGGCTGAGCGCTGGCTCGTGAAATGCGCTCCTCGCTCCAGAGAAATTCTGATTGCTCTGCTCCTACTACGCTATGCTGACATGCTCTTCAATGCACAAAAATGACACAATGTATTTTTGTCTTGTTCTCCAGTAAAAATATCTGAACATTCTTAAAGGTGTCATGACATACTCTTTTTTTATTACCTTCCCACATCATGCTCCACCGCCATTCCAGCATGGGCCGTGCTCTGTCTGCTTGCATGGGTGTCTTCCTGCGGCTTCCAAACGCCAGGCAGCTCCGCCTCAACCTGGGCCCAGCTCTCAGCCCCAGTGTCGAGCACCCTGCAGGAAGCACACGCCCCCTGTCTTCCAAACATCCTCGAGGATCCGGAAGGCTCCCAAGCATTCCTGAGACGATGACCCAGGGAACTTCATCATATCCAAGAAAGGCGACGGCTTACGACCGATCTTGGACTTGCGAGTTTTCAACCGGGCCTTGCACAAACTCCCGTTCAAAATGCACATGCAAAAACACATTCTAACTTGCGTCCGGCATCAAGATTTGTTCGCATCGGTAGACCTGAAGGACGGGTACGTCTCTAACTTGCCTCGACATCGACCCTACCTATGGTTCGCGTTCGAAGGCAAGGCATACCAGTACAAGGTCCTTCCCTCCGGCATGTCCCTGTCCCCTTGCATCTTCACGAAGGTCGCAGAGGCAGCCCTTTCCCCGCTAAGGGAAGTGGGCATCCACATACTCAATTACCCCAACGACTGGCTCATCCTAGCCCAATCTCGAGAGTCACTGTGCGCCCAAAGGGACCACGTGCTCAGGCACCTCAGCTGTCTAAGGATTCAGATCAACTGGGAAAAGAGCAAGCTCGCCCCGGTTCAGAGCATCTCTTTTCTTAGCATGGAGTTAGACTCAGTCTCAGTGACAGTGCGCCTCACCAACAAGCATGTGCAGTCGGTGCTGAAATGCCTCACCTTATTCAAGCCAGGCACAGCAGTTCCTGGGGCATATGGCATCCTCCGCAGCGGTCATGCCACTGGTGTTGATGCATATGAGACCACTTCAGCACTGATTTCAGACTCGAGTCCCACACATCATCTGCCTAGAGTTGCTGGCTGTAATCCTTGCCCTGCGGAGGTTTCTCCAGCTACTTCGGGGCAAGCACATCTTGATTTGCTCAGACAGCACCGCTACGATAGCGTACATAAATCGCCAAAGCGGCATGCACTTTTGCATGTCGCAACTCGCCCGCCATCTCCTCAGCAGCGACTCAGGACTCATATCCCGGGCAACCTCAACATGGCAGCGGACACGCAGTGGTGACAGGGCACGCTCGGCGGAGAGTGGGGGCTCCACCCCCAGACAGTCCAGCTGATCTTAGAGCGGTTCGGCAAAGCACAGACCTGTTCATTTCCCAAGAGATCTGCCAGTGCCCGCTTTGGTACTCCCTAGCGGAGGCTCCCCTCGGGACAGACGTGCTGACACACAGCTGGCCCCGGGGGCTGCGCAAGTATGCATTTCCTTCAGTGAGCTTACTTGCAAGGGTGTTGTGCAAGGTCAGGAAGGACAAGGAACAAGTCCCTCTAGTGGCCCCCTATTGGCCCACTCGGACTTGGTTCTTGGATCTCACGCTCCTTGCGTCAGCCCCTCCCTGGCAAATTCCCCTGAGGAAGGACCTTCTATCTCAGGGACGAGGAACCCTCTCGCATCAGTGCCCAGACCTCTGGAACCTCCAGTCTGGACAGGATGCAGAATATCTAAGTGGCCTACCACCTGTTGTCGTAGACAGGATCAACCAAGCCTGAATAGATCACCTTATTCCCAGCTCCTCATTGCAAAACCTGAATGAACAGATGCAAGATTGCCTCCCTTTATACCTGTATGTCCGGGGGGAGGGACATGCAAATTCTGTCTGCCAAATTCTCATTGGCCTTTTCTGAAGTTCAGAGATAATAGAGGCCTTCAAGAAAATCCCCTAGTGTCGCTTCACTCGACACAACATCTCATTCTCTCCATCAGGGAACAGAGGTTACAACAGCAACCTAGAAGTTTTTATTGCTACATCCTTCAATAATAGTTCCTTTGCAAAGCTTGAATTGTATTATGACTGGTACACAACCAATCCACACTGATATGAGCCATAAAAAAGGCACATACATAGTCCAAAGCACTGTTAAACAAGATGCGCACACATACAGTATCACCCTGACCTGCATTGATGCGCACACCGTGGGAAAAGCATCAAAACGTTTAAAGACATCCATCTAGTGCATGTTTTCAATCACAAACAATGAGAACACAACAAAACATTATAAAAGTCCCTGCGTTTGTGCTCAAAACAAAAAGATGCAGCGCAGCTATATAAAACATAATGGGGTCTCCTTTTCAGAGTTGTCATTTGACACAGTGTCTTTTAAAAGTGGCGCAAGATATATGACAATGGTCAAAGACGTCACTTGTTACAGTATGTTTTTGTAGTAGAATGACCTCTTATATGTCAAAAGATTAAAGAATATTTGATTCCTCATGATATAGTAAAAGGGCATAAGGTATTTTATCTTGATTTCAGAGAGAACTAGCAACATTTAGAAATGTCTAAAAATAAATTTCTAAAAAGAAAGCATGATTCAAATGGAAAACAAGTTTCTTACCCCAATGACAAATAGTTTCTTCTTGTTTTAAGCATAAACCCCAGAAAATGTTCATAGATTTCTCTGAAAACAAGACTTAATATCTCATTTCATTTGGCTTCTCGAGTATTGTTTTCTTGTTTTAAGGATGCAAAAATATTTTTACTGGAAAATAAGAAAAAATACTTTTTGCAGTGTGGGGTCTAAAAACCTGAGAGTACACTGAAAATGTTATTTTGGATTTTTTTTCTTTTAAACCTGGAAATAAACAGAAACTTTTGAAAAATGTAAAACAAAGGAAAATTATAATGGACAATGAAGAAGAAATATTCCAGATTCAATACTATTTCTAGGCCAATAAGCAAATTTGTGACATTGACCATATTAACTCACAGACAAAAGGTATTTTCTGGCTTCCATCGAAACACACAAAGATGATCTCTGGAACATTCTCAAATCATGCTGGATAACATGGGTCATTAGCAAAAAGGAGACATACTAAATAATGAAACAAATTAAATACATATACATTTTTTAATTCAAATGTTTGTATTAAATGAGAAAAGACTGCAAAATAGAAGCATTTTCACTGTACATTACAGCACATATTGTTAATTGTATGACTTTGTGAATTGCAAGAAATAACTGATAATACATTCTATTTAATTTATCTTTTTATTATGACATGTATGATCAATAGCCTCTTCTTTATGGCATTCATACTTGTGTGTTCACTATCAAGACTACATCAAATTAACTTAGGGCCATTCTGACCAAAGTGCTATATTCTCACTCCAGGTTAAGCTGCTCTCCAAGGACTACGGTAAACACCTTCTTGAGGTGGAGGACATGCTTCAGAAACAAAGTTTACAGGAGGCAGACATCACAATACAGGCTGATAGAGTTCAAATACTCAACACTGCAGCTCTCAAATTCACCACAATCAAAGGTATGATGATGAATATTGATTCAGGGATGCTTTCTGGGGTCAAAACATAATGACAGATTGTGGTGTGGACATTACTAGGTGTGTTTCTTCCAGTGAAATGTTCGGAGACCTCTGCAGGGTATAGTGTGTAAAATAATCTAAACTTTTAAAATGCACCACAAGAGGGCCAGAATAGATTTTTTTGAAACTTAAACTTTACAGAAGTTTACACTCCTTGTAGGTTAAAAGGACTAGTTCACCTAAAAAATTAAATGGGCATTTACTCACCCTTATGCCATTTCAAACCTGTTTGAGTTTCTTTCTTCTGTGAAAAAAAAAGTGGTATATGCAAAAGGAAAAGTTGAATGTTCACACTGTTTTTTTTTTCCATACAATGAAAGCATCCACTGACTGGCGCTGTCAATCTTCAAAAAGGACAAAAAAGCACAGTACCATAAAAGTAGTTTGTACAACTCATATCTTATATTTCAAGACTTCTGAAGCAGTATGGTAGCTTTGTGTTAGGGAATAGATTCCAGTGATGCTCAAAATCAAGATTTTTTTGCAAACTAATTGCAATTAGTGCAAGTGCAAATGAGATTTGAGAGCTGTGGCAGATGGGAAGATTTTCAGTGAATAACCATTTCAATTTCAGTCTTTTCTTCACATAAGGCTATCATATAGCTTCAGAACAATTAGATTACCCCACACAAGTTGTATGGACTACTTTTATGGTTCTTTAATAGTGTATTTTTGTCTTTTGTGGAGCTCGACAGCCCCTGGTCACTATATGCTTTTGTTACAAGGAAAAGAGCAGCGTGACATTTCTGTTAAACATCTCCTTTTGTCTTTCATATAATAAAAAAGTTGTATGGGTTTGGAACGATTATATGTATAATGTTTTTAAAAATAAACAGTATATAATATTTGCAGCGTTGGCTAAAACCGTACAACAATGTAATCTGGATTGTATAATAATATTACAAAATCTACTACTTGTAATTAGATTATATTGTATATTTTGAAATGTGTGTAGTCAGATTACTGTTACTTTTATGGATTACATGATTAAATATTTTTATTAAATTACCAATAGGCCAATAGCAATAAGTGGTGCGTAATTTACTGAGTTCAGGATTTTTTTGCGCAATAATTTTAAAAACTTAATGTAAAATCAAATGCCCTGTATGTTTTTGTGGATTTTAGTGTGAGCTTTAAGTGCAGTGTATCGATTTTAATGCATGCACATAAGGTTAGATGATACATATTTATTAAATAAATGCTGAGCTGTTTTGTATTTGCACCCTGCATAGAAAATAATGTTTTATGTGTTTCAATCAGGCCTGTGTCCACTTTTCTTTAAAAACATATTTTGTAAACTAACATTTCCGAGGTGTCAGTAAAATGTAATTTAGTTCTTTTGAATGAATGCTAATGCACTTTGAACAATGGCAGAATTACTATTCAATGTACTATCAAATCCTTTGCTCATATTCTCAGCCGTTTACAGAAATACACTACAATTAACAATTTTGACTACTCTGTGATATTGATTTTTACCAATTTCGTCCTTTCTCTTTCCTCTTTGTCTTACTCAGGTTACCAGCCATGTGACCCTCAGGTCATTTGTAACCGGGTCAGCCATGTAAACACCTGCCTGGAAGAGTTAAAGCAGCTGGCTGCAAAGCGACGCTCAGAGCTGGAAGATTCATGCGAATTATGGGCCTTCATCCAAGAGGTGGAAGAATCAGAGGCTTGGATCCGGGAGAAGACCTCAATTTTGGCCACTCAGAGCTGTGGAAAAGACCTGAGCAGCGCCCTGCGACTGCTGCAGAAGCACAAAACTTTGGCAGGAGAACTGCTGGCCCGCCGAGCCTTGCTTCAGCAGACCATGATGAAGGGCAAGCAGATCCTCACACAGAAGAGCTTTGGTACAGCGGGAATACAAGAGCAACTGATGGAGGCCATGGCGGAGTGGAAGAGACTGGAAGACCAGGCTGCACAGAGGCTGTGTAACCTACAAGAGGCGCTAGACTTTTTTCAATTCAGCACAGAGATGGACGATCTACTAGTTTGGCTTCAAGATGCATATCGGCTTGTTTCTAGCGAGGACTTTGGACACGACGAGTACTCCACGCAGTCTCTCCTTAAAAAGCACAGAGGTGTGCGAGACAGTATTGACAAACACCGCGGCCAAGTAGTAAGCCTTCGAAAACACATGGTTGCTTTGCCGTTGGATTATCGGGAGCTGGATGAGGTGCGAGCACGTATGGCCGAGACGGAGCAGCTCTATACAGAGGTGGCTGAAGTCGGCGTGTTGCGGCAGCAGTGGTTGCATGACGCACTGGCCGTGTATCGCATGTTTAGCGAGGTAAACGCCTGTGAGGTGTGGATCGATGAAAAGGAGCAGTGGCTGAATAAAATGGATGTTCCAGAGAGACTAGAAGATGTGGAGGTGGTAGCACACAGGTAGAAAATCTCACCAGTGGTTGTTTCCCTTCAGTGGCCCCAAAAACTTTAGACACTTCAGCCAAAAATGACAATTCTGTCTTAACTTACCCTAATGTTGCTCCAAACCTTTATGACTTAAGAGATATTGGAAGAATTTTCAAACAACTTTTTGCCATTTAAAGGACCCTTTTCACAGTCTGGTATGATGCGTTGGCAACTTATTAAGCAGCATAACTATATGATCGCTCTAATTTATTACATCATTCTTTTTGTGTCATATTAACCTAGCTTAATAAAGCTAGTCAACGCTGCAGTGATGGGGTTGGACGTCAGTAGGATCAAACTTCATTGGTCTTGCGTGTCTCATGACTAAACAGCATGGCGTCGTATAGTCGCCACTTGGTTTAATAGATTTTGTTATCTAATACAATGACATCCATATATTTTTAAGTGTGCCATTACAATTCTTGTAATCAGGTTGCAGGTACTGACTTTCAATGAAAGTAATTTTAAGAACATTACTTGCGCAAAAGTAATATGTACTGTATAATACATTTAAAATATGAATTCATATGTCTATTAGCGTTTCTGTGACAGCTGAAGGATGTGCGACAATGAATGAGGAAATATAGACATTTTGAATTTGAGTGGAAATCCAAACACTTTTCTTGGAAAGGGGATTTAAAAAGTAACTTAAAAGTAAAATAATAAGTAATGTGAGTAGTTTACTAGTTAATAGTTTAGTTATTATATCAGTAAAGTAATCTGATTACATTTCTAGAGAAGTAATTTGTAGTGGTTTATTAATTTGAGTAACTTACCCAACACTGCACATAGGTGAATAAAACAATAAAATACAGGAAAAATTAATAACCAAACAAAGGGAAAAAAGAAACATACTATTTATTACTCAAAGGCCAAATGAATATAGATCTTAAGTCTTAAGATGTTTAAAACATGTCAAGAGTTGACAAGTAAAATTATAAGATATTAAGTATTGTTTTCAAAGGAATCTAACTAAATTTAGTGGGGTATAAGCTTAAACAAGAAAAACTATTTGCCAATGGGATAAGAAAAAAATTATAATTCAAAGGGAAAACAAGTTGATTTTTTTCCCCCATTGGTACGTTGTTTTTTGGTTACATGCAAAAATTGCTCAAAAAAAGTTTGCTAAATTTATCAGAAAACGTTGTTTTTGATTTTACTGGAAAACAATACAAACATATTGAGTAAAATAAAATATTTTTGTCTAACACTAATTTACAGAGAAAGAGCCAATTTCCTGGACACAAAAGTATAATGAAGTGTTAAAAGTTCTGTATATTTAATATATAGTGGGAAGTAACTTGCACATCTTTGTATGTTAGGTTTGAGAGCTTGGACCAGGAGATGAACAGCCTAATGGGCAGAATACTGGATGTTAATCAGATCGTCCAGCAGCTTTTAGACAGCGGCCACCCCAGTTCCACTGAAGTAAGGGGATGTCAAGACCACCTGAACAGCAGGTAACACCAACCACATCAGGTAACACCAGCCACATTAATTGACCACACAACAACCAAGGGTTAGTTTAAAAACAAACATGTCCATTATTAAAAATCCTCAGCTTTCAACAAAGCACTGTTTAAATATTTAACTGGCCAATTCTGTTTATTATCTGTATCTTACCCTCATAATGTACGTATTACTAAGCACATTATTAAGTCTTTCCATACCCAGATATGTTTTTGTTTTCAATTTGATTAAATTTGTTTTATCATTTTGAAATATTTTCATCCAAAAAACCCCACACATTCCTTTGCTGTTATTGTTTATCACTTTTACAGTAATACGCAGCTCTGCATAAGTGTCTATGAGCAGCTGGTTTCATAAGCATTCACGGAAACAAGCTGTGACGTATGTGTGAAAAACTCCAGCGATCCGTTTTAGGCCAACCCTGGCATAAATAGCCTCTAAGCAATGTGCTGTACCATCTGCTGTGACTGCCACATACAGTGTGTGCCTGACCCGTCTCAAAACAGTCCATTATGGGCCATACTCGAACACATTCTGTGTTTTCTTTAAGCTGTTGTATTCTTCGATATTTAATACCACAGCCTGTTTAGAAGATATTTTTTTGTAGTTTACTATGTATTAGGTCATGATATTGTGTTTTTAGGGCTTGAGCTGTGACCCACTGGTGTGCCCTTGGAGTAATTTTATGTTTGTTTGTGTGGGTGGGTTCTTGGGGTATGTGTGTGTATGTGTTATCCATGGATAGAGAATGATTCAGACTGAGTCATGTTTTTGGAATGGAATCAGTTTTACTATCCATACTCGTGGGCAAGATAGATAGGGGTCAGGAAAAGCAAGTAAAATGAAAATGTCATTTTAGCTATACCCCTCCTTTGAAGCCCCATGCAATAGTTTGAAGAATGCAATTGTTCTTTACTGAAATAAAAACTTTTTTTTTTAATTGCCAAAAGCCTTCATTTTACTACACAGCAAAACCATAATTTGCTACATTTTATTGGTAGTCAAAAGCAAATTATATATACCATATATACCGATCAGACACAACTTTAAAACCACCTGCCTAATGTTGTGTAGGTCCCAAACGTGCCCCCAAAACAGCACCAACCCGGATCTCAGAATAACATTCTGAAATTATTTTCTTCGCACCATTCTGAGTAAATTCTAGAGACTGTTGTGCATGAAAATCCCAGGAGATGAGCAGTTATGGAAATACTCAAACCAGACCGTTTGGCACTAACAATCATCCATGCAATTATTTAATCAGCCAATCATGTGGCAGCAGTCCAGTGCATAAAATCATGCAGATATGGGTCAGAAGCTTCAGTTAATGTTCACATCAACCATCAGAATGGGGGAAAGAATGTGATTTCAGTGATTTAAACTGTGACATGATTGGTGGTGCCAGATGGGCTGGTTTGAGTATTTCTGTAACTGCTGATCTCCTGGGAAATGCCATTGATGAGAGAGGTCAACAGAGAATGGCCAGAATGGTTCGCTTTTTGGAGATGCAGGTTGGCGCTGTTTTGGTGGCACGAGGGGGACCTACACAATATTAGGCAGGTGGTTTTAATGTTGTGGCTGATCTGTGTAATTTAGGGGGATAAGACATTCTTTGTATAGGACCAAAAAATTGCCATAAATTTATTTAGTCCATTTTGCCATTTTAAATTTCATTTTAATGAGATAATTCACCCAAAAAATTTAATTCTGTAATAATGTGCTCACACTTATTTTATTCCAAACTCATATGACTTTCTTCTGTGAAACACAACAGTAAATATTTTAAAGAATGTTACGATCACTGATTTCCACAAAATAGCAGTTGATAGTGACTCACTTTAATGCTTAAAGTTGCACTCAGAAACTTTTGTGTCATCTTGGACATACACAGACTCCTAACAGCTTGGATGCGGCATCATTTAAAATCAATAGTTTTCAGTTTCAGTCATTGTAGAAATTTTGTATTCACAGTCAGCCATGATTCCTTTAATCAATGAGTAATTGTGTCAAATAACAGGACGGCTACTGAGATTAAGGGGGCTTTCACACTGGGCAAATTTGCTGCAGTCCGATTCTGATTGTGATTGTTTCAGGTGCCCCCCCGCAGCGTTGGTCTGGTTTCACCCTCACTTGATTCTATCGAACCCCGGTCCATTTGCGTTCATTTTACCTCATCACAAAAATGCAAGTTGAACACAACTCGACTTATCATACTTTTTTTTTTATTTTGGTGCCATTATGCACAGCAGAGTGAACGACAAATGCGTATATGTGTGCTTCATGGCGTAACTCATCAGATGAAATGGGGAAGGCGGCTTGCTGCTGCTCGCAAATGTAGTTTTTTGAGGAGACAGCTGATTGCAAGGTCTTAATTTGCATCTTTGTTTATACTGCACGCTCACTCTCGTGTCCAAGGTGAAGTTATCACCTCTGTCATCTCCTATTATACCCTATATTTATAATCTATAATAGTATTTATATATAGTATTTATAAGGTGTATAGATAGATAGATAGACAGACAGTATTTATAGTGTTGATTGTAATGGTTGTGGTGCCATTACTTTTTTGGGACTTGTGTGGATCCTGCTGTGTTGTCGAAACTAATGATGTTGTCATCAGCTAAAACGCATACGCAGGTTACTTCTTGAACGAGTGAGAATCCGAGTTGCTTTCATATTCAAGCGAATCGCGCTACAGTTCCATTGCAACCAAAGTCAGACCACCTCCTACAGGTAGTGTCAGGTTCTGTACCACGGTGCGCACCCCAGTCCGCATGGCAGCATTCACATTACCAATTTTTCATGCGAAACATGCTTTGTTTCAAATTAAACTGCCAGTGTGAAAGCATCTAAGATTCTAATATGGCAGCGCCCATGTGCGGACCCTCTCCATGTATAATAAAAACAGCTTTTAAAAGGTTACTGATATTACTGGAGTCTTAATTTTAATGTGAGTGGTCATGATTTACTATATATATATTGAAAAATTACAATGCAGTTCTTTATGAGTTAAACTTTTTTAATGAGGAACAAATTACTGAGTGCACCTTTAAAAAAGCACCCAAAAGTGTCAAAAAATAATCCATGGGATGTCACACATGCGTCAAGTTTTCTAAAAGAACCATCATCACTTTGTACAATGAACAGATTGAATTTTTATTAATTATTCACTCTCAAATCAAATCAAATAATTTATAAATTAATGTAAACAGTGCAAAAAATCCAAAATGGCAACATGTAAATATCTATTCCTGTAAATTTTAATTGTAAATGTGTATAATTGCTAAAACTGCATCAACTTATAGTAATACAATAGCCAGAAGAAATCCAGACAATCAAATTTTTTTCTTTGTGCGTATGATAGGTGGAACCATATTGTCGAGCTGGTTGAGAAGAAGAAAGATCACCTGGACTCTATCCTACGAATTCAGAACTACTTACTGGAATGCACAGAGATCAAATCCCAGATTCAGGAAAAGCGGAAAGCCATAGATGCCACACAGTATGTGGGAAGTGACCTGGGCAGCGTTCTGGCCCTGCAGCGGAGGCTCTCCACCATGGAAGGCGCTCTTGCGGTTCTTGAGCCCAAACTTATTCACCTCCAGGAGGAGGCAGAGGAACTCGCCACATCCCATCCAGACAAGTCAGTAGACATCCTGGTTCCCTTCGAGGGCATCAGCGTGGAGTGGGAGGAACTGAAACGGACATTGCAAGGTTGTGAGGACTCCTTAACCGTTGCTGGTCGCTTGCAACAGTTCATTCAAGACTTGGACTCATTCCTCACCTGGTTGGTGCAAACCCAAACTGCTGCTGCCTCAGATGAGCTTCCCAATGTGTTAGAGGATGCAGAGCGGCTAATTAACCAACATGCCGCACTTAAGGAGGAGATAGGAAGATATGAAGAGGACTACGAGCGCCTTCAGGCTGTGAACGAGCTTTTAGAGTCTGAGGAAGCCCCGTTACCACATGGAGCTCTGCAGCAGTGGCTACACAAGCTGGACGTGGGCTGGAACAAGCTGCTGGAGATGTGGGAGAGCAGAAGAGAGGTGCTGGTGCAAGCACATATCTTCCATCTCTTCCTGAGGGATGTCAAGCAGGCAGAGGCCTTCCTCAATAACCAGGTGAAATTCATCACACCAATGCCAACTGCACAATACACATAAAATTTGAAAGATATTTTTATGGTAGGAAAGGAATAGTTAAGTTTTTTTTTTAAATGTTTAAGATGAAGTGTGTAATTTCTAGACCTTACCCACATCACAGTTTGAGACATTTTTGAGATCTCTTTAGAAACTTAAAATAACATAAAGTTTGACATTATTTGAGTCTTTTTCTCAGGACAAAAATCTGAGAAGCAGGAGACTTGTGCAGAAATCTCCATTTGCTTTTCCATTTTATCTCATTTTATCTTGTAGAAACTTCTAAAACATCTAATTGGTTATTATTATTACATATGAGTTCAGATATAGCAGGGAATTAGCAGACAAATGCATCGGAGGGATATTTTTTGGGGCCATATCTGTAAATGTCCGGGGCTTCAGGGCAGTTAAAGGTCATTTCTCAATTTTTATTCAGAGACATTTGCTGTTTTTATGTTAGGTCATTGCTTTATAAAAATATCTTAAATTCAGTTTAAATGTCAGAGGGTATGCATTTCATTAGCCCTATCTGGGTGCATGTTTGAAGATGTGTCTGTTCTGGTTTGCTTAAAGCTCACAGTGGCTTTAAGCCAATGCCTACAGGCACAGAATAAGAACCCTCTGTATCCTCACTTTTATACATGTCATTGAGTGTGAACTGGTTTGCACTAAGTACACATGGCAGTGACATTCATTAGCCTCTTGTCCCTTTAATGTCTGAGCTTCAGCTTTCTGCATGGAAACATTGTCATGAGAACTGAACAATGGAAGATTAGGGTCTTAAGGATTGTATCATTACAATAGTTTTGTCAGAATCCTGGCCTCTGTCTGGTTTCTTGTTTACTGGTAGGATCCTGACACGTATGTACTGTTGTTTCTTTTCTGTTATTTTGTGTCCATGTGTTCCACTGCCCTGCCGGTTTCTGTTCTCGGTCTTGTTCCCTGACCTCGCCCCCTTATTTCTCTGAACATCTGTTAATTTGCTCCACCTGCCCCTCTTGTTTGCCTACCTGATTTCTCCCTATTTATTTTTCCCTTGTGCACCTGTCTTGTGCTGGATTCTTCCTCATGTTGTCCCTCTTGTTTGGTCATGTTCCCTGTTGGTCAGGATAGTTCTTGTTTTATCTCTTTTGTTTGTTTCTCTAGTTTGTTTATTTTTTGTTGTTTCCGTCACATGGGATTTTTAGTTTAAAGCCCATCTGACCTCTGACTGGAATTTTGTGCATTCAGTTTTGCATCCTGTTTTTTGTGTTTTTGTCTGAATAAAAGATTTTGGCAGTCTGCATTTGGTTTCTTTGTGACTTTTTTTTTTTTTACCTTTTCCATTGTTATTCTATGTAAAGTAGGCTATGTAATGTTGCAGGCAGGCAGGAACACAAGACAAAGACGATGATGATGGTGGTGTGAATTCAAGTGCAGCTTTATTGTCTTCGTGACAATAAAATAAATAAACTAAAGAACTAAACAGAAAGACCAGACTTGACATGTGTAAAATAGTTCACGCTCACGGGCAAGGAAGAGGCGAGAAACCGGCTTGACATACAAATAAAGGTTTAATGTAAAACTCAAAATACAAACACATAAGATAACGGACATGTCTGTAAGGATCTCTCTCTCTCGCATCCCACTCTGCAGTTGGCCTTTATCCCTCTCGGTGGCTTGATTAGCCTAATACGGGACTGGACGTGTTGAGTCACGACCCGGCCCCGCCCTCCACCGTGCCACAACATGACTTGAAAATTACAATAACAATACTAAACATGGGACAAAGGCTAAAATAAGAGCTTAGATACACAAGGACCTTTTGAGGGATGGCTTCTGATGCCCAAAACAAGAACTTGAGAGGGGCAGAGGAGGCAATGAGTAGAAGACCATGGGGGATCAGGAGAGACTGGAGACCATAGGGATCAAGAAAGACTGGAGACCATAGGGGATCAGGAGTGAGTAGTGTTAACGGCGAATCCTGCAGGGGGCCAGAGGACCATGGCGGAGCTGGCAGATGGTCGGGGGACCAGGGCAGACCAGGCGGGTGGCCAGGATAGGAGTGACAGCCCAGAGACCAGGATGGACCAGGTGGGTGGCCAGGAGACTGGGGACATCCCTGAGACCAGGGCAAACCAGCCTGGCATCCAAGCGACGAGGGACGACCTGAAGAACTGGCTGGACCAGGCGGAAGGCTAGGAGACCACTGGGGATCGGGCGACCAGGTTGGAGCTACTGGAGACTGATAAGGAGGAGCGGCAGGGGACTTGGATGGAGGCAGGGTCAAGGCCGGGTACACAGACAGCGGCAAGGTCCAGGCGGCCGGGAATTCAGAGGGCTGGGGAATCAGGCGTGGTGACCATGGCTGTGGACTCTGACGTGGTGAACCCTGTAAGAGTGCTGAGGTCCTCATCAACTACTCCCACAGTAAATGGCAAACCAATTAATAAAAGGGCAAAATCGATACACTGTGCCAGAGTCCAATGAATTCCACCTACAGGCAGCAGAGAATAAAGAGGTTCATTTATGCCTGCATGAAAAAGTCCTTGAGGGTGACCTCTCCGAAATCCACCTGATCGCAGAGTCCACAAAACTCCTCAACAAAATCCTCAAGGGGACGATTCCCCTGGTGGAGATGCATGAGGCAATCTGTTGGGCTCATGTCGGTCGGTTGAGTATTCTGTGATGTTGCAGGCAAGCAGGAGCAGAAGACGATGATGATGATGGTGTGAACAAAGGTGTAGCTTTATTACAGAGACAATAATATAAAAACAAGAACTAAACAGAAAGACCAAACTGACTTGATTTTACTTGAACATTACAATAACAATACTCGAAATGGGACAAAGGCTAATATGAGGGCTTAAATACACAAGGACTAACAAGGATAACAAGGCACAGATGGGGAACAATCAAGAGAGGCAGGAAACAAGAACAGAAACCCAAAACTAAACTTCAAAATACACTTGACTAGTGGCCCTTATTGGCCACTAGGGAGGTCCCATGTTTTGGTCATGTGCCATGGTAATACCATGGTTTTGATGTGCTATGATACTTCCATGTTTTTGGACATCTAACATATCAGTATCAAGTTTTTTGGACTTTTACCATTGTTTACTTGTAATGGTTATATAAAATTGGTCATGAACCTGTCAGGAAATGTAGAATGAAGAGACAGTAGGAAATAACAAAAAAAAATTATTAAGGGGGGGGGGGAGATAAAACACTGGGCATAAAAATACAAAAGGCCAGTCAAGCCAAACACGGCAGAAAAAATTTAAAACTGTGAGAGGGCAAAACTAAGTAAAGTAAAACACACTAGGATCAACAGACCTGACTAGAAAACTGACTAGACAAGAGAAATGAAACAGCACTAAACAAAGCACATGAGGGGAATATAAAGAGGGGAAGATCAAAAGCCAACCAAGGACGGTAGGTGAGGGAGATGACCTACAAATGAGTGAAATAGGAGGCGGAGTTACAATTAAGACCATACAGACAGGAGTGCACATGGCAATGAAAAAACACATGCTAATTCTGTCTGCCAATTTCTCATTGGCCTTTTCTCAAGTTCAGGCCTTCAAAGAAGGCCCCTAGTGTCGCTTCACTCAACACAACGTCTTGTTCCCGCCATCAGGGAATGGAGGTTACAACAGTAACTTCTCGGGTTACTTAACTGTAACCCCTGTTCCCTGTTAAAAGCGGAACGAGATGCTGCACTGATTTAGCACTTTTGGAATAAATTTAGGTGTGACCAGCTGTGAATATGTGTGCAAAACGTCAATGAAATTGACCAGAATTTATAGCCTCTGCTGGTGACATCATTGGATGCACATGTAGCAGGGCTATAAATAGTTGTTTCACATGTGCATTGTCAGGTGTTTTGTCTGAAGATCAGTCCTGGTGCATCCCAGTGCAGCAATGAAGTGCAGCATCTTATTCCACTTTTATCAGGGAACAGGGGTTACAGTTAAGTAACCTGAGACGTTCCCTGTCAAAAAGCTACACTTTGATGTTGCGCTGATTTAGCGCTTTGGGAACGAGAATACCCTGTGGATGTCCGGACCACTTACGGTTGTGCTCACAAGAGCGCGAGAGGTCTCAGACATGAGCTTGTGATGTTGACTCAAGGACGTAAGAGCCTGGAGTGGCATGAACATCCAAACTATAAAATCTTATGAATGTGTGCGGAGAGGACCAGCCTGCCGCATCATAAAAATGCTGCAGAGGGACACCTCGAGCCAAGGGAGGAGGCGACCCTTCTGGTAAAGTGTGCCTGATACCTACTGGCAAAGCTTACCACGCGCTCGTAGGCCAGGGCAATAGCGTCCCTCACCCAATGCGACATAGTCAGCTTGGTGGCGGCCGCCCACCCCCAAACGAATAGTTGCCATGACTTACGCCACTGGCTAGTGTGGTGGACATAAGTCTGAAGGGCATGGACTGAACAAAGTCCGTGAAGACTTTCCTGCTCCAGCGTTGTAAACGGCGGGGAGCAGAAGGCTTAGAGAGTGACCAGATGTACAGTTGAGAAAGGAACCTAAGGCAGGTAGTCAGGATGAGGGTGCAAAATTGATTTAGCCATTCCTGGGGCAAAATCTAAGCAGGCTGGCTAGACAGACAGAGCTGTAGATCCCCAATTCTTTTTAGAGAAGTAATTGCCATAAGAAAGAAGTTTAACAGACACTGACTCTAGAGGTTCGAAGGGGGTCTCAACCAGACTCTCAAGGACTATTGCTAAGTTCTATGAAGGGATCCTGGTCCTAGCAGGAGGTCTCAGTAGCATGGCTCCATGAACGAAGCGAGCGAGTAGAGGATGTCTCCCCAATGGCACCCCATCAATCAAGGCCGATAGAGCGGCCACGTAAACCCTGAGAGTGGTGGGGCATGTGCCTGCTGACAATTTTTCCTGCAGAATGTCCATACCTGAAGCAATCTGGCAGTTAACTGGGTCTGCATTATGTGCACTGCACCATCTTTCAAAGACACCCCAATTATTGGCATAACTTCTTCTAGTAGAGGGAGCACTATCACTTAGAATGGTATTGATAACTTCAGGTGAAAACCCAGTGTCCGAGAACCATACGCTGTTCGGCAAGACCCTTGCTGGCGAACTCTGGCCAAGACTCACAGGAGCAGAGAAAATGGAAGAAATGCATACAGGCGCATTCTGGGCCATGTATGTGCCATCGCGTCCAGACCCAGGGGGGCTGGGTGACTCAGAGAGAAGTAGAGGGGACATTGTGCTATCTGTTGGGAGGCGAAGAGGTCCACTTCTGCTCTGTAAAATCTCACCAAGATTTGTTCCACTACCTCGGGGTGGAGTTTCCACTCCCACCTCGGTATTGTCTGTCTGGACAGTAAATCTGCTCCCACATTCAGGCATCCAGGGATATAAAGTGCTCTGATTGACAGGAGCTTGCCCTGGGCCCAAAGGAGAATCTGCTGTGCCAGTCTGTTAAGCTGGCGTGAACGTAGGCCTCCTTGATAGTTTATGTAAGAGCCTGCTGTGTTGTCCACCCGCACCAGGACATGGCAGCCTCTCAAATACTGGAGTAAGTATTTCAGAGCCAGAAATACTGCCATCAACTCGAGGCAGTTGATGTGCCAATCAAGCTGATGACCCTCCCATTCCCCTTGAGCTTAAGACCGCACACCAGCCCATCAGGGAGGCATCTGTCGTTAACAATTTGCGACGGCAAGACACACCTAGAGTGGGACCCAAATTGAGGAACCAGGGTCTGAACCACATAGAAAGGGTATGAAGCAAGCGGCGTGTAACCCTTATCTGCCTTAGGGGACTGGCCCTTGAATGAAATCCTCTGGCTTTGAGCCACAACTGAAACAGTCTCATGTGCAGAAGGCCCAAAGGGATTACAGAGGATGCAGATGCCATAGTATTAGACCTAGTATTCGTTGATACTGATGAACAGTGCAACCTTGGCCTAGCCGACGAGCTGGCCACCAGTCTCTACGAGGGGGAGCACGACTCACCATGCTTTGTTTTTGAGCATCCCTTCTAAAAGGACCAGGGCGGGGCTGGGTTGCCGACAGCCCCTCCACCTGAGTGCGGCGAGGAAGGAATTGCCTGAAGGCTTAATTTGTGACTCTTTGCCTCCTGGAACCTGCTGGTCACCAAATAAGCCAGAAGGCGAAACCAGGGCATCGAGAAGGAAAACTTTGTCCTTGTCTCTGATGCCCGACAGGTTGAGCCATAAGTGTCTCTCCGTACTGACTAAAGACATAGACCGGCCAATGGCGCGAGCCGTCTACTTGGTCGTGCGGAGAGACAGATTCGTGGCTCGACAAAGCTCAGAGAAAGCCTCTTCGTCAAAGCTTTTGGGGGGTCTCTTGTTCGTGTGGCCAGTCTAAATATAGCCTGGTCACAGCCCGAGTAACCACCTCGAGTAATTCCTCAGCCGCTTTATTATTATGCGTGGAATGTTCAGAGGTTCAGCGTCGTGAACCAAAGAGGTGCCAAAGCACACTTCAGGCTTACGAGAAAGATCAGCTGGATCTGGGGAGAGAGCGAGCGATAGGGACGGACCCGTCTGTCGCTCCACAGCCAGATCTATGCGAGAGCCCCACGATGAAAGAGTGGGCGCTGGCTCTTGGAAGTAACCCCAAAACACACAAAACAAAGCTTGTGTTTGTCCGTTTCTGCCATAGAGCGTAAACATGAGAACACACACCGCTTGCTTTGTTTATCAGTCATTCTTTTTTATTTTAAAGAAAAGAGAAAGAGAAAGGTTTCTGCGCACTGCCTAGCAATTCTAACTCCTAACAGAGGAAAGTAGACAGTTCTGAAAGTCAAGAAGCACAACACACACAGAATGATCTGACAAAAGATCTGACGATGCACCTGTGACGCATCTATTTATAGCCCTGCTACAGGTGCATCTAATGATGTCACCAGTAGAGGCTATAAATTCTGGTCAATTTCATTGATGTTTTGCACACATATTCAAAGCTGGTCACACCTAAAGTTGTTCCCAAAGCGCTAAATCAGCGCAGCATCAAAGTGTAGCTTTTTGACAGGGAAGCTAGACGTTTTTGGACATCTAACATTTCAATATCATGTTTTTTTTTTGGCCTTTTATACCTGTTATATCATGTAATGGATATATCATGGTAATTCCATGTTTATTTTGGTCATGTACCATGTTAATATCATGGTTTTTAGACTTTTACCATTGTAATACCATGATATTCAAGGAAATAGCAATGTGCTATATGTATACCATCATATTAATATGGTAAACATTTAACACCATTTATATATCAAATTACAACCAAATTTGCCACAATATTGTTTTGTAAGAGCATTTAATTTCTATCGGGGAAGACTCGCAGACTTGAGTGAGGTTTAAGATACCATTTATTTGATTAATGTAGAACAGAAAGTAATGTCTCTCTTTGGCGTAGGCCCCGTCTGGCGGTCCGAGGGAGTTGTACTCGGAACCATCATATCCTGCCGGAGATAGGAGGCAGGGGTGAGGAGCCTACCTCAGTGCGGGACGGGGCTCAACTGGTGGTGGTGGGGTGGTGGAGGTTGCCGTGTTAGCGCACTGAAACAGCAATGTGATAGATTGTGAGCAGACTTATAAAGCAATGGCTTACCTGCGATTGGCTAGGAATTACCCAGCTAATAGTGTGATGATGTACAGCTGCTAGTCTTCCCGCTAGAACTACGCTGCGCTCACATATCTGGCATAATTAGATTACTGGATGTTTGCACAAAAAAACTATTTAAAGGGACAGTTTGTAGTTGCAAAAAAAGTCTGTTAAATTAGTTTTGTGTTGAATACCTTTGTGTGGATTCACTACAGAAGTATATGGGAGCATTGGAATTGTGAGTGTTTGTTATAGCAGTACCAACAATGGCTTCCTAATTTTATTCAATATGGATATGCTTGTAGTGTAACTGATTCGCAAGCTTAATTTTAGATGCGTTCTCTCTTTTTTTTACCTTGTCTTCACTTTCCTCCTCATCTTAGGAGTCTGCTTTAGCCCATGTGGAGCTCCCCACCACAGTGGAGACAGTAGAGGCAGCCATTAAGAAGCACAAAGACTTTACCACCACCATGGAACTCAATCTTCACCGCATTAAAGCTGTCATAGAGGCAGGAGAGAGTCTCATTAGCCAGAACAACATCTATTCAGAGCGGATCAGAGAGAGAGTGGACCTGCTCGCCAACAGGTAAAATCCAAAACATCTGTATTGATTTTTATATCTTTCAGGATTTTTTTTATAATTATTATTTTTACCAGTTCATTTGAAAAGGTTAATGCAAAACTTTCAAGAAAGCTTTCTCAACCAAAAGTACCAGGGCTTTAACCATCATCAACTTCGGGGACCATCATAGTGGGGTGTGTCCAGTGCAGGTAGTAACAGATTACATGTAATTTGGATTATGTAATCAGATTACAAAAATCAAGTACTTGTAATTTTATTAAATAAAATACTCATAATTGGACTACAGTTACTTTTCATAGATTACATGATTACATATTAACAAGGCAACAGGAGTAAATTGTTAATCATTTATTGATGATTTTCACATCAATATTATATTCTTATCCTGAAGTGCAATAGTCTCACAGATGACATTTTAAGCATGTGCTCCTTTTATGTTACAACAGTTAGATATGCACCTCAGCTAAGTGTCAGTGTAGCTGTGTATGAAGCTCCACCCACAATAAGGTCATTGCCAAACCAAGCAACTTCCTATAGGTCAACGCGGCTAATTCAGCTGTCAAAGTTCACCAAACTTGAACTCCACGCAAAATTCACAAGGGAAATTATTTGCCACCGGAAGTCCATCGCGCAAAATTCATGATTGTGCGGATTCCCATTGAGATTCCCACGGAATTACACCGTCCATTGGTAAATGTGACCACACCTTTAAGCGCTACTTGAACCCCATAACAGTAAGCTTTGAATTTACACAGTATACTTATAATTTGAATTGATACAGATACATTCTGGTAGTGTCACTCCCTTGTAAAAATAACACTTTATAACATAAAAATATTAATAACCCATTCAATTTCTATTTCAAAACTTGTGTTGTGCCAACCCTGTTACATTCTAAATATTTTGGGGTTGAATGTGGGGTCGGAAGTGCAAAAATGTCTTTAAAGTGTTGACCAGCAAATATATCGCTGTAATCCCCACATTATTCACAGTCAATATTTTTGTGCCAAGAAAAGAATGATTCAACAAAAACTTTATAAATAAATCTAAAATGTACATTTTATATTTTTATCCTATATAACCCATTGAAATTGTGATGAGTGGGAACATGCAATTTGGCTGAAACTGTGATTTAAAAAAAAAAAAAAAGGCAAATAGCAGTGTTTTCTTAGAAAGACACAGTTATCAGTTAAGTTTTATGGTGTTTAACTGTTTATTAATTCAAGTAGCATTTTTAATACATTTGTGTGGAATATTCATTGTAAAAATTGTGCAGTTGTTTTCCTAAGATGACCTGCCACCTCACACCTGCATATGCCTTCTATTTCTGCTTTGCATTTTTGGATAAAAGTTGCAGCTGTCTTTATAGACAGTGCTGAATTTAAAATGTTTTCCATAGAGACTCAACAAAGGAACTCACTAATCTGAATGCAGTCTCAGTAAGGGGCATGACATCCATTTCAAAAGTGAATTTGCACATGGAGTCTGTAACGACCCAGTCTACCTTCTGCTTTAAACTGAAACCCTGCTGTGCAACTATAAAATCATTCTAAGAAATGTAATGGTTTCTAATTGTTTCTGTATGTATGTGTGCCTTACAGGGGCAACCAGAATCGAGAGCTTGCTCAGCAGTGGCTTCGTAAACTGAATGACCAGTGGGAACTCCAGAGGTTTCTACAAGACTGCCATGAGGTAAGATGTACAAACTGAGTACAGCAATTTATTACAACACAAAACAGTGTCATTTTTACTAATTTTATTTATTTTTAGAATGTGTGTGTGTAAGGGTCTGTGTGAGAAATTATTTTTTAAGAGGTTTGTAGATGAATACAGTCAGTTTTGCAGTGTAGTGCTGATATTCCATGCTGCAGGTTTTTGAAAGAGATTTGTTCTTAAGGGTGATATATTATATATCAATATTGTACAAGTACTTCTTGCATATAAACTAAATTAAAATATGTAGGCTTCTTTAACACAGTGTCCTAACCAAGTGCAGCTCACAATAAAACAACAAGCAATTAAAGATAAAATAAAGATATAAAATATATCTACCATGTAAATCAGAGTTTTTTAACTTTCCTTAACTGTGACTAATTGCAGGTTCAAAACCACTTTGGTTCAAAATCCTGCTCCAAATAATTGTATATTAAACATAAAATATGTTATAATTACAGCTGTCAATCAATACAACTTTTTCATCAAATTAAATCGGTTATATGCCAATCAAATTAATCTGATTAATCACATAGATATATATTAGCTGAGAAAGACCCTCAAATAAAAATAATAAAGCAATTTAGTACAAGCAAGAGTGCTGTTATGGCTGTATATCAGCACCTCGTGCCGCATGTAATCACAGCCGTGTTGATATATGGACAAAACAGCATTCTTGCTCAAATGATATTTATTTTATACATCAGTTGAACAGACAAGTAAATAAGTAATTAAGGAAAAAACAAGAAGCATCCCAAAAATGCTTTTGTTTGTGGAACTACTTTCTTATGCAACAGGATCTGCCATTGCTAATTCGAAACAGCTTTGGAACTTAGAACAGCTTTTTTCCAATCAGATTCGAGGACCAGAACAAACTGTTGTATAATTCAATAAATAATGATTAAATAATTGTAGTTATATTTAAAGTATTACAAATATAATATATGTTATTACAATAATAATGACAGATAATGAAATGCATTACAATATTTTGTTAGACAAGTAAGGCATTGATAAGACAATACAAAAAGTGGCTTTAGAAGGCAATATATTGTTTATTTTCATATTATTGAATGTAAGCCTATCATTGGCCTACAGTCCACAGCAATCCATTTTGCAATTTAATTCATGAATCCATCTGAAATAGATTTATTATAAGGGCTTGTCTAAGAAACGTCAGTGTATACCTGCATTTGTCCTGTAATGCAGTAAACAACTATTTAAGAAGAAAAGAAAATACAAAAAAATGCATATTAGCTTGAGAAATTAATATAAAATAATTTTAATCCATGTCCTCTGCATTATCATTATCATCATTACTGTATTAATAAATGTGAAAATTAAAAGAGCACATTTGTGAAATCGGGTAAGATTTTAGTAATGTTTTTAAATCATTCAAATGTGTGATTTGTTGTTTGTGCTATGGAATGATTCCAAATATCTGAGCATTGTGGATAAATGTGCTGCTAAAGTAGATGTGGACATGGTTTTTCCTCTGTACAGTTGGAGGCTCTCAGTGAAGGCCATCCCTGCAGGTTTATTTAGGCTTTGCCTGTTTTTCCCTTCTCATGTTCAATTATTTAGCATGTCTCCACATCACTTATTCAGCTGAGAGAGGGAACTTCAGCAGTGTGTGTGAGTGTGTGTTTGTGAGTTCACTGCAGGGCTCAGGGACAGATCTCTACCTTCTCTAAGAACTGTCAAACATGTGTGGACACTGAGTACAGAGTATAGAGTGAACACGGCTGTAAATGCTGCTTATGAAGAATGTAATCCAGTGCTTACTCTTACTGCAGCCCTTTAAAGGATCAGAGATTCTCCCATGTACAACATCATGTTTGGGGATAGCAAAACTTGTTGTTGTTTGTGATATAGTGAATAAACAGCATAACATGCTTTTCTTCATGGGCTGGAATGACATACTACCTACAATCTTTGAAAGTAGTATTCAGTATGTTCATAGTATCCAAACTGTCTGTATGCATAAAATACTTAAATGACAAAAATGTGCAGACATGTGCAATTTTCTGAAATGTGTAATATAGTCAACAACTAGCGCACACTAAGATGAATACTGTATATCTCTCTGTAATATAACATTTAAAATATCCTTTTTCTCTTTTATTTAATTTAACATAACATTTTATTTAAAAATGCAAAATAATTTTTTATATAATATATAATAATATATTTCTGAAATATATCTGGATGCTACCTGCTCAATTAAACATGCAACATAGCAAAGTCATGAGCAAACATTTTTCAAAATACTGTATAAAATATTTCTTACATGCCATTTAAATAAAATAAAATAGTAAGCTGTAGCCTATAATGTATATTAGATGTCTGCACAGGCCTTAAATTGAAGCCTGAACCTGGCCTGTACCAGACAGTGTGTGACCTGACCAGGGGTGGACTGGGAAGAGAAATCGGCCAGGGATTTTGCATAGAAGCTGGCCCAAAAGTTTTTGGTGGGGGGTGGTGTGGGGTCGCTGTCCTTTTAAGCATATCTAACTTTTCTGTTGAAACGTGCCTTTTTTATTAATTACAGACCGGACCTGACTCCGAATCTACCGGTTTGTCAGGTCCCATGGGGCTTGGGTCGGGTAGCAGACCTTTACCGTACATTACATACTGTATATAGTATGTAGTTGGCAGGACACTTTTGATTAAAGTCATTAACTAAGGATAGAATACTAATGTACTTATTATGCAAAAGTTACAAACATTGTATATGGTTCCCCATTTGTTACTCACTCGATGTTGTGTCGATGAAGTGACACTAGGGATCGCTCCAGTCATCTCTGATCTTTTGAGAAAAGGCCAATGAAAATTGGCGAGTGGAAATTGCATGCCACTCCCCCGGACATACAGGTATAAAAGGAGGGAAAATGCAGCCACTCATTCAGATTTCTTCTTCGGAGCTACTCTGCCAAACCATTTTCATCTCTCGCTCTTACGAGCTGTTGAATTCTACGGCACATTACAGCGGTTCTCCCCCTCTCGCACTGGTGTTTTGTAGAGAATCACCCCTTGGCGCTTCAACAGTAAAAGAGCTGATTTTCTTGTTTATTCTTCTAAAAAGAGAACTCAAGAAAGGCTCTTTCGTTTATGTTTTATTCTGGTTGCGGTCAATATCTATCCGCTTCTGAGGGCAACGATCGATGTCTCACGTGTCTGGTGCTTCAGACTGCTTTTGTGGATGGTTCATGTCCTCATTGCGAGAATATGACCATGGGTACGTTGCGGTCGCGGCTTTCCTTCGTAAGAGGGAATGCCACCCCAGCAGCTCCCCGGCTCGGTCCTTTTACCTATGGGTATGAGGAATTGTTTAGCACTGGGTGCTGCGGTACCCACCTTCTCAAGAAAAGAGCAGTTTCTGCACTTTCTGGGCCCTACACACGGTGTGCGCAGCCGGCGTTTTCATGACCGCTGGGTACCGTTTCTTTTTGGCAGGTTTGGCACAGGTCCCCGGCCCCCGCGCACCCAGCTGTGGCACAAATCCATCCCCGATGTAGTTGCCTCCATGAGGTATGAGGACGAGAATCTTCCTCCCCCATCCCAATCTGTTCCAGGAATGGTCACAAGGAGCCAAGTAAGTGCTTCGATGTCCCTGGACTCAGCACAGCCACAAGTGGCACCTCAGGTTCCGTCCCGGTTCGCGCTCCCTAACCTGTCACGATGGCTGATCAGGACTGTCCAACTTGGCTATGCGATTCAGTTCGCCAGGCGA
The DNA here is from genome assembly GCA_032164185.1 of Moxostoma hubbsi. Classification (NCBI taxonomy): domain Eukaryota; kingdom Metazoa; phylum Chordata; class Actinopteri; order Cypriniformes; family Catostomidae; genus Moxostoma; species Moxostoma hubbsi. The sequence continues at coordinate 30,162,672 of JAVLUX010000019.1, forward strand.
CTGCCCAGGTTCAACGGCATGCACTTCGCAGCGGTGAAGGCCAAGAACGCCGCTGCCTTGCGGGCGGAGATCGCTGCCCTTCTACAGAAAGACGTGATAGAGCCTCTCCCTCCAGACGTGATGAAGAAGAGGTTTTACAGCCCCTACTTCATTGTACCCAAAAAAGGCGGCAGGTTGCGGCCAATCTTGGACCTGTGAGTTCTGAACCGGGCTTTGCACAGACTCTCGTTCAAGATGCTGACGAAAAGATGCATTTTAGTGATGCATTTTGTCTGGCATCAAGATTGGTCCTCGGCTGTGGACCTGAAGGACGTGTACTTTAATGTCTCGATTTTACCTTGACACAGACCCTTCCTACAGATCACGTTTAACACATCGGTCCCACTGAAATCTTTTCAGAGGCTCCTGGGGCATATGGCATCCTCAGTGGCGGTCACGCTGCTTGGGTTGATGCATATGAGGCTGCTTAAGCACTGGCATTGGGTCTGAGTCATGAGATGGGCATGGCGCCACGGCACATACACGGCACATGAGCACGCATCATGCAGACCTGTTGCTGTCTTTTCAGCCCTTGGTCCAATCTAGCCTTCCTGCAAGCAGGAGTTCCAATAGGCCAGGTCTCCAGGCACATCGTGGTTTCGATGGACGCCTCCAAGTGCAGCTGGGGTGCCGTGTGCAACTGGCACACATCCACTGGTTCATGGACTGGCCCGTACATGCGTTGGCACTTCAACTGCCTCGAGTTGCTGGCGGTATTACTTGCCCTGCTGGGGCTTTTGCCATTGATCCGGGGCAACCATGTGTTGGTCCGGACGGACAACACAGCGACGGTTGCGTACATCAACCGCCAATGTGGTTTACGCTCTCGTCGAATGTCGCAACTCTTCCGCCTTCTCCTCCTCACAGCAGCGACTCAAGCCACAGCTTGTCGTGGCAGGTGGTACTCAGGGGAGAGTGGAGACTCCACCCTCAGGTGGTTCAGCAGATCTGGAGTCGATTCAGTCAAGCACAGGTAGACCTGTTCACTTCCCAGGAATCCTCCCACTGCCCGCGCTGGTATGCCCTGACTAAGGCTTCCCTCGGCACAGATGCATTGGCACAAAGCTGGCCCCTTGGAGCTTCACAAATATGCGTTCCCCCCAGTGAGTCTAATTGCACAGACGTTGTGCAAGGTCAGGGAGGACAAGGAGCATGTTATCCTAGTGGCCCCTTATTGGCCCACCATAAATTGGTTCTTGGACCTCATGCTCCTTGCGACAGCCCCTCCCTAGCAAATTCCCCTGAGGATGGACCTTCTTTCTCAGGGATGGGGCACCATCTGGCACCCGTGACAAGACCTCTGGAACTTCCACATCTGGCCCTTGGACAGGACGCAGAAGACTTAACTGGAAGACCTGCGGTGGTAGACATTTTCACTCAGGCCAGGGCCCCCTCAACATGGCTCCTGTATGACCTGAAGTGACATCTGTTCACTAAGTGGTGTTCTTCCCGACATGAAGACCCCCAGAAATGTGCAGTCAGATCAGTGCTTTCCTTCCTGCAGGAGAGGTTGGAGAGGTGGCTGTCCCCCTCCACCTTGAAGGTGTATGTGGCCACTATATCGGCACATCACATTGCAGTGTACAGTAAGTATTTGGGGAAGCACTACTTGATCCTCATGTTCTTGATAGGTGCGAGGAGGTTAAACCATCCCCCTGGCCACGCCGCATTCCCTCAGGGCCTATGGTGAGCTCCATTTGAGACCCTAGAATCAGCTGAGTTAAAGGTGCTCTCTTTGAAGACTGTCCTCCTGATGGCACTCACCTCCATAAAGGGGATAGGGGACAGTTCGGTCTGGATTACTCTCACGTCATCTTGAGACCCCGACTGGGCTATGTGCCCAAGGTTCTCACGACTCCCACTTCCCACGTTCAGGGATCAGGTGGTGAACCTGCAAGCATTGCCCCAGGAGCACTGCCCCAGCCTTAGCATTGCTGTGTCCGGTGCGTGTTCTGCGCATCTACTAGGATCGCACACAGAGCTTTAGAAGCTCCGAGCAGCTCTTTGTATGTTTTGGTGGACAGCAGAAGATAAGCTTGTCTCCAAACAAAGGACCGCTCACTGGGTCGTTGATGCCATCGCTATGGCATATCATCCTCAGCACGTGCCACCCCCTGCTGGGCTGCATGCCCATTCTACCAGGGGCGTAGCAGCCTCTTGGGCTTTGACCAACAGCGCCTCTTTAGAAAACATCTGTAGAGTAGTGGGTTGGGCAACACCTAACCAACCAGTTTCATCCTGTGTGTTATCAGGTGACACAAACATGTAAGTTCGGGACAGCTTGCCGGATATACTGCGTGCGCATAGCGCCTTTCCCCTCTCAAGACGTCCGCTCCTTTGCCAGTCGTGTTTGCAAAAAAGTGTGAACCCTGGACGTTTTTCCTCCTAAGCCCAGTGGCTGTTGAGTCTTCTGAGAAGCTCACCGCCAGCCCAGTACGTGCGTCAACTAGGCCCTGTACTGAGGTAGGTGCTCCACATGCTGGTTATCCCATTGTTAACCCGTGTGATGTATTTTCCGCAAAAGGTTTCCCTGTTGGTAAACCACGTCTCCCTTCCCTGAGACTCCTCTGCCTCTGGTCACCGTGTCTTGTAGTAACTCCTCCCCCCTTGGGTAGGATCTAGCAGTTATCAAGATTTCTTGCAGGATAATGTCAGGGTGGCTGTGCACCATCTGAAGCACAGTAGAATTTTGAAGTGAACATCGAAGTAAATCCACTACAGAATGACAAAAAAATGAAATCCACTGTTTGGAGTGGACCGGTCAGAGCCCAGACCTTTACACAATAGATAGAGATGCTGTGGAATAACCTCAATAGAACCGTTCGCACCATACATCCTAAGAATATGGCTGAACTGAAGCAGTTCTGTAAGCAAAAATTGTCCAAAATTCCTTCTGAACATTATGCAGGTCTAATCCGCAGCTACTAGAAACACTTGGTTGAGGTTATTGCTGCCAAAGTAGGATTGACCAGTTTTTAAATCCAAGGCTTCACTTACTTTTTCGACATCAATAAAGACATTAAATATTATAATTGTTTGTTTGTTGTTAGCTTAAGCAAATTGCTGTTTGTCTATCCTTGTGAATTTGATGAAGATGAGATTACATTTTATGACCAATTAATGCAGAAAACCAGCTAATTCCAAGGGGTTCACATTCATTTCTTGCCACTGTACCCTATGTGACACTTGACCCAAAAATGAAAATTCTCTCATCATATGTATGACTTTCTTTCTTCTGCTAAACACAAACAAAGGTTTTTAGAAGAATTTCTCAGCTCTGTTGGTCCATACAATGTAAGTGAATGGTGACCAAAACCTTAAAGCTCCAAAAGCACATTAAGGAAGCATACAAGTAATCCACACAACTCCAGTGGTTTAATCCATATCATCAGAAGATGTATGATACGTATGTGTGAGAAACAGATGAATATTTAAGTCCTTTTTACTATAAATCTCAACTTTCTTTTGTTTTCGGTGATTCACATTCATTGTGCATATCGCCACCTACTGGGCAGGGAGCAGAATTTATGGTAAAAAAGGATTTAAACATTTATCTGTTTCTCACTCACACCTATCATATTGCTTCTGAAGATATAAGGTGTTTCTCAGTTCAAAGAATTTAGAGAACGGACTTGTGTTCTTATGAAAACCAGTCTTCCCAATCTACCTTGGAAGAACGAACTTGGAATGACAGGAGGATGTAGAACGCATTGCGAGCTTTGAGATGTGCTATGATCTTCCTGTTGTGCAATTAACCGTCACAGTACATTTGAATACAGTGAGAGAACTACTGGCATTTTCACACCAGTGACAGCATTTTATCATCACACCAGTGAGGTTTTGCAGAACTAGTGACACATTAAAAGTATAAAGTCTGTAAACACTTGTTTTCTCCATGTTTATTACTCTATTAAAATTATGCCCAAAAAAACATAAAAGGTGTCAGACTTTTGCAAGCTTACAGCGAGAAACTCTTGAAGAACAAACAAAACAAAACTATAAATGTCCTTCATCTGCCACCCTAGTATCGAGTTCTTGCCCACAAGTCACCATCCGATACATCCTTGATTTCAAGGACACATCTTGTTAATTTCCTGCCTTCTCAGTACTTGCGTTCTTGAGGATTGGAATCGAACTTCGTCAGTGGATGATGACGTAGAATGAGTCCACGAGAATATAAGAATACAAAAGAATGCACATTGAGAAACCGCCATAGATGACACCACTAGAGTCGTATGGATTAATTTTATACTGCCTTTATGTGCTTTTTGAAGCTTAAAAATGTTGGTCACCATTCACTTGCATTGTATTGACCTACAGAGCTGAAATATTCTTCTAAAATAAAAATGTTGTGTTCAGAAGAAGAAAGAAAGTTATAAACATCTGGGAAGGCACGAGGGTGAGTAAATGATGAGAGAATTGTTATTTTTGGTGAACTACCCCTTTAACTGGGTATGTTTGCTGGTAATGGTGTAGTTAACCACCAGTGCACTTGATATTTGATTCCTGTGTCTCTTGTTGGTGATTTGCTGTTCCTTGTATTTATTGCCACACTTCCTTCAGAGACTCTTTGAGAAGTAACAATTATTGACCAAAATGGCTTTATAGAGGACAGTGCAGTGTCTCTAATGAGGGAAGAGGTCACTGTGGTGTCCAGTAGGCACTTGACAGAGGTTTAAAAAGTAAAATTTGTCATAAAGAATGTCTGAGGTTTTAAACTGGCTCTGTAGCTCTACATATTGTGATCTGACAGATTGTGAGCTTTCCTTCATTTATCAATCTCGGCTTCCTTTTTTTGCATTTTGTTTCTCCCCTCCCTTTGCTCTATTCGCTCATTCCTATTCGCTTTCCTCGCTTAAAGAGTCTAGCTTTGTCTTTGTGACGCCTGAATCTACATAGGCTCTCTCTCCTGGTATTTCTCACAACCCCCCTCCTTCCCCATTGCTTTCTCGCTTTCACTTTATGTCTCTCCGCATGCTTTTCGGATGTGTTTGGATGCTCCAGCGGGCGAAACTGGGTCTTTCAGCTCAGGCAGAAGAGGCACCGCAGTATTGAGTCAAGCTTATATTATAAAACAGGAGGAGAGAAAGGAGGGTGGAGCGGGACTGAAAGAAGACAATATGGATTTGCGTGAGATGTCGTACTAACAGGGTGAAGAGAGTGTCTGGAATGCTAGGAGGAGGGGAGAATAAAAAAAACAGTCCCCATATTCTCCCTCCTGACTCCAACAACCTCTCTCTCTCTCTCTCTCTCTCTCTCTCTCTCTCTCTCTCTCTCTCTCTCTGTCTCGCACTTTCGCCGTGGATAGCATTCGTAACATCAATAATCACTGCTACTGGGCTCATTTGTCTCCTCCCTCCTCTAACTCATGCAGGCCGATGTATGTGCTCAATGTAGGCTCTAAGATTTTAAGTCTTTTGTACATTTTTGAGGAATTTCTATCTTTTTTACGAGGATGCACTCCACTTCTTTTTTCGCTGGATTTTCTGCAGCCATTTGAGTTTTTTTTTATTTTTCCTAAAATTCTCTTCACACTGAAATGTCTTGAATAGTTTATCAGCGCTGTGTGTGGACTGTACTTGTGTGTGTTTTGCTGCTCATCTGGACTGTTGGGGAACAATGTTGATTTGGGAACTTGAATGACTGAATTCTCTGACAGAGACTTCACAACTTAATTCAGGTGGTTATTATAATTTTATAATATATAATATATAATACTATGCGTGTCATTGACAAATGACATCAAGATATCAAGATATTAGGTTAAAATGGTAACACTTTACAATAAGGTTATATTTGTTAACATCAGTAAATGCAGGAACTTAAAATGAAAAATATATTTTACTGCATTTATTATGCAAAGATTGTTCATTGTTAGAATTAATAAAGTTTGTTAATGTTAATTTATTATGATATAATTGTTTGTTTGTTTATGTTAAAATGAACATTTCTGTTAAAGTATTGGTCATTGTTAGTTTGTTCTCTAACTATGTTAGAGAATACAGCCTTATTTTAAAGTGTAAGTGATAAAATTTACAAGGAAATATTTATATTTTAGGTGCTACTGCTAGCTACCATTTCATTTATTGATTACACTTTGCAATACGGTTCTTTTCATTAACATTTGTAGGTATCACAAACTAACAATGCATTTTTACAGCGTTTATTAATATTAATAGTAACAGTTTACAGTAAGGTTCCATTTTAACATTAGTTAATGCATTAGGTATCATGAACTAACAATGAACAATATATTTTTGCAGCATTTATACATTTTTTGTTAATGTTAGTTAATAAAAATACAATTGTTCATTGTTAGTTCATGTTAGGTCATAGTGCATTAACTAATTTTAATATGCAACTTTTTATTTTACAGATGTATTAGTATATGTTGAAATCAATATTAACCAAGATTTATAAATGCTGTAAAAGTATTGTTCATTGTTATTTCATGTAAACTAATGTTGTTAACAAATGGAAGCTTAATGAAAAGTGTTACCATGTTAATTGATCAAAATGCTACTGTTCATTGTTTGTTCATGTTAGTTCATAATGCATTAAATAATGGTAAACCACGGGTCTGTTAAATTCTTCATTCTGATTGGTTGACAGACGTTCTAAGGTTGCAATTATTTTCCAGTAAACACACGGCTATCAAGTAGTTCCAGGTCTTGACCACATAACGGTTCCATTTCACTTCGCCAAATTATTTCGGTTATTTCAAAGAGCCCTACAGGCTACCACAACATAATAACCAATTAAAACAAAGACATCAAACAATGTCTAAAATATCCTACATGTATTTAAATTTCGGTTAAATGGAGCCCTCTTGCTCTCTTGTCTCAACCATACTTACGCATGCTTACACACATACACATGCGCATGCACATACACACACACACTCGAGTCACGACCAACAAACAGATCCGCACCCCCGCTACTTGATTAACGCAACAGCAACCTGTGATTAACTGTGATTGTAAACAGTTGTTTAGCAATGGAAAAGCTATGCAAGAAAGGTGACACTCACTGCTGCTGCTGAGAAGTATACTTAAACTTACACTTTGGCAATTTGAAGCAATGTTATTCCTGACGAGAGCCACTTTAAACACATGTAATTCCAAACATGATCTCTCTCAGTTTCTCTCTTTCATCGCTCACACACACACACATACACACACCCTCACGCACTATTTACTCCAATGCCGAAAATAAGCGACTTTTCCATTGCTTGTTCTGAAGTGACGTTTTCAAACTAGCAACGAAGGCTTGAGCTGTATCAAAGCAAGATACGCTTGATCAATTCAAAAGTTTCTGTATTATCTGAAATATCTGTGGGAAACACCCCCGCCCCCAAACACACACTTGGACATACATACATTGTCAGCATTACGCACACACTAACTCGCGAGTGGAAAGCAGAGCCATCGTGTCAGCGCACACCTGCATCTCAGTGGGGTTGAAAACAGTTGTTAAGTTTTACAACGGAAATATGACGACACTCGCTGCTGCTGAGAAGTGCTTAAACTTACATCTTGCCGATTTTGAAGCGATGTTACTTCTGACTAGAGCTGCAAAAAAAAAGTAATCCCAGAAGTGATCTCTCTGTTTCTGAGTTTCTCTCTTTCAATCCAAAACATTATTACTCTAGTAAGTGTTCCAGTAAATCAGCGCAAGCCTCGCAATCCTCCGTTGCTAGTTCTAAAGTTACGTTTTTGAACTAGCAATGAAGGCTCGGACTGTATTCAAGTAGTCATAAGTGTCTACAGTGGTGGTTTCTGTGATATCATGAGAGATTGTTGCTTGATTTTTTTTTTTGCGAAGAAAAGTTTCTCAAATCTTATTGTTATTATAATATTATTAAACTGATATATATTCAGTATATTCAAGTATAATATATTCAAGTTAGTTTGTGCATGAAATACACTCTTAATATAGATTTTTCAAATAAATTAATTGGTTCAGATTCAGATAAAAACATCATTGACCCATTTACATTACATAACAACATAATGAGCACATATTTCATTACGCTTATGAGCAGAGTTTCAATTGAACCACTCTATTTTAGTCTGTCACTACCGACTAGCCGGGTCAATTATAACGCTGTTAATTAAATGCACTGTTGTTGTTTTATTCATTAGGGCTAACAAATAAAATTATAAATGTTCATAATGTATTTTCATTTAGATTTTTAGGAAAATAATTATATAAATAACTTACTTTTATATATACCAATTAAGCTAACTATAATGCTGCCATTCATTTTGCATTGTTAGATTGCCTTCTATACATCAAAATGTAAAATAAAATAATACAAATAATAATATTAACAACATTAATCACAAAACTGAATGGTGGTGACAAAAGTGTCCCTTTTCCGCCTCCTAGCAGTGATTTTGCGAAGATTTTCGGTGTGAGAATTTAAAGTTTTACCGCCACATTAATACTACCCCGCTAAAGTAAGGATCATTCTGCTTAAGATACCTACTGTATGAGTAAGAAAATGGGTTTGTCTGACATTTGTCAGAATTTGTTGTGTGATTCCTAACGAGTGTGTTTGTTTCACAGATTGGTGACTGGGTTGCAGAAAAGATGCTAATGGCTCGTGACGCCTCCCGCGACGAGACTCAGAAACTCCATAAGAAGTGGCTGAAACATCAAGCCTTCATGGCAGAACTTGCTCAGAACAAGGAGTGGCTGGACAAGATGGAGAAAGTAAGTTGAGCTCTTACGCAAGTGATCAACGTCATTCTCATATTACTGTTAATGTTAATGTACATAATGTGTCGGATTGTGTGCCTGAATGCTCATTGGCATTATTACATTAGCCTGAAAATTGCTTTTGGGCACCTTATTAAAATACGACTCTAAAGCTGAAAGTCTTTCTCTGTTGACTCATATTTCATTGTAGTCGACGAAACAGAGCCAGTAATCAGAGAGGGAATAGCATTTAACAAGGGCCAAAACCGCTGAGTGCATCATTTGCAGTCAGTGGTACACACACCTTCTATATTGTTTTATTGCACTGTGTCATTAGTAATGTTTGTTATAGGGTACAAATGCTAACTCAAAGTGCTTCCTAAGTGCACTTTTTACACAAAAAAGTCTCTGGTGCTTAGAGAATTTTGATGTCTGATTGAAAGAGCGATAGCATTTAATCGGTCAGATACATTGTTGTATCGACATGCCTATGAATGGGTCGGACTATACTCTGCTGCCAAGGCCCACAGCCTCCATCTTTAATGATCATGGTCAAAGCATTTAATCATTTTTAATGTGGTGATTTGAAAAGACTGTTTTTTTTCTTGCTTACTATTCTTCTATACAGTTTGACCAGGTTGTATGTGTTCTTTTATTAATAATGTGTGTAAACTGTTTTTGTGGCCAGTAAGCGTGAGATAAAAAAAATAAGGCTGATTTTACACGTATCTAGCTATCGTTATGGCTCTAAAACAATGATTGGACAGATAACGTGGGTGTGTGTTAGCATGTGAGGATTGTGTGTGTATGTGTGTGTGTGCCGATTTCTCTCTGCGCTGTCTTGACCTAGTAGTTCCTGCAGACGGCTGATTGCTGAAGCCCATTTTCTCTGGCATATAACCTTAAACTATTTACCAGGAATAGAAATATGCTGAAGTGTGCTGGCTTCATATTTATAAGAGTGCCCTGGATTCATGTACCATGCACTGATTTTACGAATTTGTCCTGTTTGCAGATTTATTTTGTTTTACCTGATATCCTAATGGTTCACCCCTCACACATTCACTGTATTAACAGGTTTTCTCGTGGATATTGAATCAAATTCATGCTTGACAGTTTTTCTTTATGTAATCCCAAAGTTGATTGTGCCTCAAACCAGAAGCATTAATGTTGAATATAGTATTTTTACCCAATGCCACTTACCTTGCCACACTTACCACATGGCAATTTTCTGACATGACTGTTCATGTTTGAAGAAAAATTGTGTCTGTGCTAAACACTAATAAAAACTATACATAATGTATGCCATGTGCATAAACTCAGAGACATTTGGATAGATTAAGCTCACACAATGTGTCAAGAGCCAAGTTCTACATCCATTTTATTAAGAGGACATCAAGAACATTTTTGAGTTACTCAATTATTCAGTGGCCAACATATTCGGAGTGACTATTTGCACTAGGTGTAAACAGCACCTGCCACGTAGCGTGGCTATTTACACACAAATAGTCTGGTGGAAAATATATATATAGATCAGTAAAGATTGCTTTGATTGTGGGATGTATGTAACTCACTGAGCACTTTATTAGGAACACCTGTATCACTACATATTCATGTGATTATTTAATCAGCCAATCATGTGGCAGCATAAAATCATTCAGATATGGGTCAGAAGCTTCAGTTAATGTTCACATCAACCATCAGAATGGGGAGATAATGTGATCTCAGTGATTTGGACCGTGGCATGATTGTTGGTGCCAGATGGGCTGGTTTGAGTATTTCTGTAACTGCTGATCTGCTGGGATTTTGACACACAACAGTCTCTAGAATTTACTCAGAATGGTGCCAAAAACAAAAAATATCCAGTGAGAGGCAGTTCTACAGATGGAAGTGCCTTGTTGATGAGAGAGGTCAACAGAGAATGGCCAGACTGGTTCGAGCTGACAGAAAGGCTACGTAACTCAGATAACCGCTCTTTACTAGCGGCATGCCCCAACAGGACTCGAGAACGTGACGGGTTTCGGGCTGGGTTTGGGTCAGTTTTTTAAGTAGGACTTCATGTTCGGGTTGGGTTTGTAATTAAGAAAAAAAATAAACAGGCTTACCGAACTTGTTTCACGCACACGCTCTCACTCACAGACATGCGCGAACGGACGAGGTAGGGGCCATTCACACCAAACATGTTTTTGCACGTATCTGTTTTGTTTTTGCCTTGTTTTCCTATGTAAATGCATGCTTGCCGAATGTCTTTATTGGTTGCGCCGGCACTTTTTAAACACTGCGTCATGTTAAAAAGAACTTCAAGTTGTCAAAAATGCTTGTCGAGACACCTGCGCTCTGTTTCTTTAGCTCAGGTGTCACAAAGATTCAACATTCTGAACAAGTTCAGGCTACATAGAGGTGACTGTTGGATTGCTTCATTTTATTTAAGATTGTTCTGAACCAAGCAAAGTTTCAGCACATAAATTGTAAGGCAGTGTTTTTTTTCCCTTCTGCCCTTGTGTAATAAGGGGCTGCCGTGCTTTGTTAAAAACTGTATATGTTTAATGTTTCAATATTGTTACGAATGTTGCCTATATGCTTTCATAAATAAAAAGCTTATTGCAACAGTACTTGCTAGGAGAAGAAATGATAAAGATAGTGTGCGATTTCTGGGACAGGTCAGGTTCAGGTTTATATTCTGATGGTATCATTCGGGCCGGCCACGGTCTCGCGTACGTGCCGGGTTCGGGTTTCATTTTAAGGGCCATTCAGACCTCTACACTGTACAATTGAAGTGAGCAGAATAGCATCTCAGAATGCACAACACATCAAACCTTGAGGTGGATGAGCTCCAACATTAGAAAGTAAATAGTGCTGTGTGCTGCGATTCACCCTTGAAATGGACACATGTGTTATGATTACAAAATGCTGTTTTGACTAGTTCTGCTCTAATGTCACTAAGCTGGCAGCTGTCAGACGAAGCAGCCTTGCCAAGTGATGGGGAGAGGAGTATGTACAGTATCTGTTGCTAGGTAACAGTCTCCTCATCCCCCAACCCTAAAGCTGCCATGTGTGAAGGTCATTTGTACGGCCTCCTCCTTGCAACCCCATTTATACAGGAAGTGATGACATACACTTCCAGGTAAATATGAAGCATATTTTATTTTAATTAATATGTGTTTTTAGTATTATTTAGGTTCATTAAAAGGTTTCATTTGTAGTTTTATATATTTTTTTATTTATCTTTTTTCCATTTGATATGATATATTTGCTGTTTTTTTTCTTATTTCAAGACAGATAAGCTGGTGTAATTATCATGGAAAATAATTAAACAGACTCATTATTTAATTGTAATTTATATAGTAATATTTAAATGATCATCACACAATTATCTGAACCTTATTTTTCTTAAAGCCTGAGGGAAGACTTAACATGATCTCTCTCTCTCTCTTTCTCTCTCTCTCTCTCTCTCTCTCTCTCTCTCTCTCTCGTATGCTTACTGCTTCTATTTCTTTGTTCCTCCCTACAATTCCTTTAGCTTTTCTTTTTGCCTATTCTTTATATCTTGACATTTTCAAACATGTATATGATGTTCGAAAGTGTCACACATCTAGTCTAGATGATTTAAAGTAATACATATGCAGTAGAAAATTATTAATTTGTCTGGTTTAGAGTCTGAATGTAATGATGCAGACGCTGAGGCAGAATCCATGTGCAGATGTTTATTAAAAATCTACAGCAAACAGGTTAAAGTCGGCAGGCTGATATCGTAAACGTTAAAGCAGGCAGTGGTTCAATACAGTGAAGCAATCCAATCCGTGACAACAAAGCAAAGGGGTAAATCCAAATAAGCAAGACGGGTGAAAGCAGGCAAAAGGTCATACACTAGTTAACAAGACAATGGCAATGGAAAAACGCTTGGTAAGGCAGGATAACTGGCAATACTTCGCAATGCCCTGTTAGACAGGCCATGCTTAAATATCTTTGAAACAGGAAATAAACAATGAAGCAGAGGGAGTGGCACACAGTCAGTACTCGGGAGAGGGCTCCCTCTGCTGGCGTGGCGTTACAGAATCCCCCCCCCCCTAGGAGCGACTCCTGGCGCTCGACGAGGACGTCCCCGTGGCCGTGGCGCTGGACGATCGGGTCTGGCTCGATGGAAGTCCCTGATAAGAGTTGGGTCCAAGATATCATGGGCGGCCACCCAAGACCTCTCCTCCGGGCCGTACCCCTCCCAGTCCACCAAATACTGGAGCTGACCACCTCTCCTTCTAGAGTCCAACAACTCCCTAACCGCATAAGCAGGGGACCCATCGATGTCCAGCGGTGGAGGTGGTTCCTGATTCTCAGTGTTGGGGTCAGCACCCAGGTGGACCGGTTTGAGGAGAGAAACATGGAAGGAGGGAGAGACACGATAATTAACAGGAAGCTCTAATTGGTACGTGACTTCGTTAATCTGTCTTAGAATTTTGAACGGGCCTACGTACCTTGGACTTAGTTTCCTGCTTGGTAGCCGCAACTTGAGATCCCGTGTGGAGAGCCAGACCCTTTGTCCAATTCGGTAGGGAGGGTGTGGACGACGTCGTCTATTAGCTTGAACTTCCTGATTTCTGACAGCTCTTTGCCGGTGCACATGAGCGGAGTCCCACACCCTCTCACTACGACGAATCCAGTCATCGATTGCAGGTACTGTAGAAGGTTCACCTGACCACGGGAACATAGGGGGTTGATATCCAAGCATGCATTGAAATGGGGTGACACCAGTGGAGGAGTGTTTTAAGGAGTTTTGAGCATATTCTGCCCATGGTAGAAACTCTGCCCAGCGATGCTGTTCACGACTACAGTAGGACCGAAGATACCGGCCAATTTCCTGATTCAGCCTCTCCACTTGACCGTTGGACTGAGGGTGATATCCCGAGGTCAGGCTGACATTGATGTCCAGCTGCTTGCAGAAGGCTCTCCAAACTTGCGATGTGAATTGGGCTCCCCTATAGGAAACAATATCCTCAGGAATACCAAAGACTCTGAAGACATGTTGAAAAAGTGCCAGAGCTGTTTCCATGACTGTGGGGAGGCCCTTCAAGGGTACTAAACGGCAGGATTTAGAAAAGCGGTCAATGATGACTAAAATTGTCGTGAATCCGGTTGATGGAGGTAAATCTGTGACAAAGTCAATCGACAGATGAGACCAAGGTCGTTGTGGGATGGGCAGAGGTTGTAGCAGACCAGAGGGTAAATGTTTAGGCGTTTTGGACTGGGCACATATCGAGCAGGACTTGACAAAATTGGCCACATCCTTAAGCATTGATGGCCACCAGAATGAATTCTGTGTGAGACTGAGTGTTCATGAAATACCTGGATGACCTGAGCTGAGTGAAGTATGGACCCATTGCATGACTCTAGCACGAAGATTTACCGGAACATATTGTTTATTGGGGGGACAATTTGGTGGTGTGGGTTCATTCTGTTGTCCCCGTTGGATTTCCTCCATCAGATCCCATGTAACAGGTGCAATGATTATAAAGGGTGGTAGAATGGGCTCTGGCAAGAATTCTGTCTGAGGATGGCTATGTAGGCGGGATAGGGCATCAGCCTTGCTATTTTTACTTCCCGGTCTGTACGTTACAGTAAATTGGAACCTGGTGAAAAATAGAGACCAGCGTGCTTGCCGAGGGTTTAGTCTCTTAGCATTCCTGACATACTCTAGATTCTTATGGTCGGTGATAATCAGGAACGGATGGGTAGAACCCTCCAACCAGTGTCTCCATTCCTCCATTGCGGCCTTCATGGATAAGAGTTCCTTATTGCCGACATCATAGTTGCGTTCAGCGTCCGTGAGTTTCCTAGAAAAGTAAGCACAGGGATATAGTTTGCCTGGTTGTCCATGACGTTGGGAGAATACTGCTCCAATTCCGTTGTCTGAAGCATCAACTTCTACAACAAATGGTAAACTGGGATCTGGATGCTTGAGGATGGGTGCCGTTGTGAAACTGTTCTTAAGTTGGGTGAAGGCTTGTGTGGCATTTTCAGTCCACTTCAATTTTGAGGGTTTACCCTTTAACAGGGATGTTAAGGGGGCAGCTATAGTGCTATAATTGCGGATGAAGCGTCGGTAGAAGTTGGCAAATCCAAGAAAGCGCTGTAGTTCCTTGACTGTGGTTGGTTGGGGCCATTCAGTGACTGCCGTAACCTTTGAATTATCCATTTCTATACCCTGATGGCTGATGTTATACCCCAAGAATGAAGTTTGTCTAACATGGAACTCGCACTTCTCTGCTTTTACATAGAGTTGGTTAGCAAGTAGTCTGGAGAGCACTGTCTTGACATGATCTTGATGTTCTAATTCTGACTTGGAATAAATGAGGATATCATCAATGTAGGCGATTACGTAACAGTTTAGGATGTCCCGGAAGATTACATTGATGAAGGACTGAAAGACTGCTTGTGCGTTGGCTAGTCCGTATGGCATGACCTGGTATTCATAGTGCCCCCTAGAGGTCAAAAAAGCCGTTTTCCACTCGTCCCCTTCTTTAATTCTGATAAGGTTGTAGGCGCTCCTGAGGTCTAGCTTGGTGTATATGGTTGCTTCACGGAGTTGTTCAAGAGCTGAGGGTACTAAAGGTAAGGGATAACTAAATTTGACAGTGACGTTGTTCAAACCTCTGTAATCGATACATGGCCGAAGTCCTCCGTCTTTCTTTTCTACGAAGAAAAAGCCTGCTGCCGCAGGAGAAGTGGAAGGGCGAATGAAACCTGAACTGAGCGCTTCCTCTATGTATTCTTCCATGGCCTGCATTTCAGGGTGTGATAGGGGATAAATCTTACTTTTAGGGGGCATGGCATTAGGCAGGAGGTCAATGGCACAATCCCAGGAACGATGTGGTGGAAGAAGTGTTGCTTTAGTCTTGCTGAAGATTTCTTGGTATTCGTGATAACATGATGGAATAGCAACCAGCCTAGAATCTGGACTTTCAATACTCGTGGTTAAACATGACTTGGTTACAGAGGTGTTTATACAGTGTGTAGTGCAGAAGGATGACCATTGTGTAATCTCACCGAGCCGCCATGAGAGGACTGGGTCGTGAACTGATAACCACGGGTGTCCTAGGATGACTTTGTGGCGGGGAGAATCAATCACATAGAAAGAGATGGTTTCTGAATGAAAAAGACCAACTTGAAGTTTTACGGGCAAGGTTTGTTGGTTGATGCCTGCTCCTATAGGTTTATTGTCAATGGCGTTGATTTTGAGAGGTGGGTCGTAAGGTTGTGTGGGGATGTTGTATTTCCTGACAATGTTTTGATTAATTAAATTTAGTGCTGATCCGGAGTCAACCAATGCTGTTAAATCAGTGGAGTTATTTTCAGAAGTAATCTTGACTCTGACAGTGAGAAATTTGGTAGACAGAAGGGAGAAATTGTCAACACTCACCCGGCTAGTAGATTTGGAGGTTTTCTGGGTTTTGAGTGGACACATGGCATTAACGTGGCCTGAGTTTCCACAGTAGAAACATAAGTTGTGAATCAGACGTCGGGATTTCTCCTCCTTAGAGAGTCTTGTGACTCCTAACTGCATGGGTTCAGGGCCAGATTGAGCAGTGGTTATATTTGGATTGGATATTAGAGATGGTTGATTAGATGTAGCGATCCTCTGTGTGGGTGTCCTGGATTTAGCGGGGCAGTTACGCATGAGGTTATCGATCTTGATAGCGAGCGTCACGAACTCAGAGAATGAACAGTTTTCACCTTTGCAAGCGAGTTCTGCCTGTAACTCAATATTCAAGCTTCGTTGGAACATGGCCTTGAGCGCAACATCATTCCAACCACTCTGAGCTGCAATCATTCTAAACTCGATAGCATATTCTGCGGCTGATCGTCGGCCTTGATTCATTTGCACGAGTTGAGTTGAAATATCCATACCCCCTGCTGGATATTCGAATACTTCCCTGATCTGTTGAATGAAATAAGCAGATGAAGTTTGGATCAAACGATCCGTCTTCCAAACTGCTGCGGCCCAATCAGTCGCTTTTCCGGTCATAAGAGTCATTAGGAAAGCGCATCTCCTTTCATCTGACTCAAAATCATCCTTCATATGTTTGAAAAAGATCTCTACCTGCCATAGAAATCCTTTGCAATGCTCTGCAGAGCCGTCAAATTTGTCAGGAAAAGCAAAGCTTACCTTCTTAGGCATGGGCGGCGGCAGAGAACGGAGATATTGCGTGAGATTAGCGTTAGTAGCCTGTAGTTTACCCAGCTGTTCCTGATACTCCTTGAGAATGTCATTTTGGTAAGCAAATGCCATCTGTAGATTAGAAACTTCTGCTGGAGTCATCGGTGGCGAAGTATTCTGTAATGATGCGGACGCTGAGGCAGAATCCATGTGCAGATGTTTATTAAAAATCTATAGCAAACAGGTTAAAGTCGGCAGGCTGATATCGTAAATGTTAAAGCAGGCAGTGGTTCATTACAGTGAAGCAATCCAATCCGTGACAACAAAGCAAAGGGGTAAATCCAAATAAGCAAGACGGGTGAAAGCAGGCAAAAGGTCATACACTAGTTAACAAGACAATGGCAATGGAAAAACGCTTGGTAAGGCAGGATAACTGGCAATACTTCGCAATGGCCTGTTAGACAGGCCATGCTTAAATATCTTTGAAACAGGAAATAAACAGTGAAGCAGAGGGAGTGGCACACAGTCAGTACTCGGGAGAGGGCTCCCTCTGCTGGCGTGGCGTTACACTGAATTTGTTTTCGGTAACACGCTAATACGCTACACGCAGCCATAATATGCGTCGATTACACTCTGTTATTGTAATTTATGATGATACTGATACTATTGCAAAGATAGGTTTAGAAAGAGTGCTAATCCATTCCTACTTATATCCATATTTAATTTATGTTCTTTAACAATCCTACCTCTTCTTCGATACATTATATCACCTGCACATATCTGTATATCTGTATATAAAATATTCTACCAACATTATTGCACTATTGTATATTTCTCTTTTTTATCTGTTATATCATTTTTTTTTATGTTAATTTTTTTATATGTTTAAATGTATATGTTTGTATGTACTGTATGTATATATACGTTGCATTCTCTTGTTCTGGAAGCTTCTGTCATCATGACAAATCATTTGTGTGTAAGCATAATTGGCAACAAAGCTGATTCTGATTCTAATATTAAGAATAAAGGCAGAAAAATTATGATAATAGAGGCATATCGTACTTTGGGCAGATGTGTGAATGTCTTTCGCTGCAGATGGCATGTGAGTGAATGGGCGCTTGAGAGTATCTGAGTAGATTTGATTCCTTTTGTAGAAGTTTCTCCCCGCTGATGGTTTCTTCCGGGGCAAGCACATCTTGATCCGTTCAAGTGAGCCTTCTTGCATTGGTGCTGTGCAAGATCAGGGAGGACGAGGAACATGTCACCTTAGTGGCCTCTTAATGGCCCACTTGGATTTGGTTCTCAGATCTCACGCTCCTCGTGACAGCAAATTCTCCTGAGGAAGGACCTTCTTTCCCAGGGACGGGGCACCCTCTGGCATCCATGCCCAGACCTCTGGATCCTCCCAGCCTGGCCCCTGGATGGGATGCGGAAGATCGGAGTGACCTACCACCTGCCAATACAGTTGCTTCTAGCACGCAGCAGCCTGCTTGCACCTGTGTCAGCAGTTCACGTAACATGGTCTAGTGCATGGCGCTTCGAAATGGGACCCCTTGTGTCACTACATTCGACACAACATCGAGTGAGTGACAGAAGGGGAACATCATGGTTACTGTTGTAATCTCCATTCCATGATGGAGGGCACGAGATGTTGTGTCCCCTTTGTCATGACACTAGACCTACCACTGTAAATGGCCGTACCTTATTCTCGGCTCCTCAGTGCTAAAACCTGACTGACAGACGCATGTCCGCTTCCCTTTATTCCCATATTTCTGGGGGCGGGACATGCATATTATGTCTGTCAATTTATCATTGGCCTTTTCTCAAGTTCAGAGGTACGCGAGGCTCTCAAGAAAGACCCCTTGTGTCACTACATTCGACACAAAGTCTTGTTCCCTCCATCAGGGAATGGAGGTTACAACGGTAACCATGACGTTTTGAGTTCTGAAAGTTACAATTTGTTTTCAAAGTACATAAAGCTTTTATCTTTTTATCTCAAAAGATCAAGGAACATTTTATTCATCATGAAATTACCCCTTTTAATTATTAATTTAAATAGTTTGGTACAAGATACATTTTTTTTTTTTTTTAATTAACAAAAATTATCCTCACATGACTATTTTCTTGAATTACTTATTGATATTAGAATAATATCTCCAGCACTCTGCCAAAACACTTTCCTGGAGGATATTTGGTATGGTTTGCACCCCTGAGAATTGTGCATACAGCTGGGCCTGGGGAAACTAACTCCCAGAGCATATGGTTCAAACATTGTCGTAATGGTTCCTTGTATACACCCTTAGAATGTGATGTGCTGGTATTTTTGCATATAATACATGTCATTACTGCCAACTTTATAGAACAAAATATTCTTTCATTTACAGTGTGAAGATTATTTTTGTGAAACTTCAAGAGTCCAGCACTGTGACTCACACACACGCACACGCATATATCTTATCTGTCTTATTCCTCCTTTTCCACCCACCTCTCTCACACCCACTCATTTCTCAAGTGTACTACTCTCTTTAGTTTATTGTTGTCGCCACAGTTACTGTTATAAGTGTGCATGCGCAATGCATGTTGGGAGTTTAGTTTAGGCCATATTCCTGAGAGCTTGATATCAGGAGAGAAATGTTACATAAAGCTTCTACCAGTGCAATTAGCCTAGTTCTGCCATGTAAAGCAGTTGTGCTGCAGATCGGCCTGCTACAAAATCAGCTTAACTGTGGATCTAAAAAACATACAAAACTGGTGGATCTGTGGAAGTTTCAAAAGAATTTCATTCTCCAGTGTGCTCCTATTGGTCTATAATGGGAACCTGTCAAGAACATGGTTGGATCATATTTTACCCCAAAAGAAAGTCTTTCAAATTTATATTTTTTTAATTGATATTTTGCCTATTTTTTAAGCCCCTGTTCTATTTTATGCAGAATATATTTAATTTTGTTGTTTTTTTTTATTTTATTAAATGATTACAGTATTTTTGTAATATGGTAAAAACAACTGCTGTATTTCTGTAATGTAACTCTATAAAGAATAATAACTTAGAATAATGAGAATTGCACAATAATAATCTCAAGAAAAAGTTTTTCGAGCATGATAGTTAAATGTATTTGGGGGAAAATGTGCTTAATTGTAATTAAAATCATTTTACAATGTAAAAAAATCTTAATGCCACTAAAACAAGCCTCGTTTTAATTTTGTTATTGTACTAATTTGGGGTGAAATGTGCCCTGGACATGTTTCATCTTTCTCAGCCTCTGCATTCTGTTCTCACCTTTAGACACACAGAACAACACAGATGTCTATGAAGCCAGTTATAATTGCACCTGTTTGTAAAGCAGAAATGATGCATATACAGCAAAATGTCAGCTAATGGAACCTTTAGAGATAATTTACAGTGTAGATCATGATCACCTATTTCCCAGCTTTCTTCTTAGATCAAAAATGGGCAGTGCAGCAGCTATTGTAATGTGATGTGCAAAAATGGGATGGACTCCCTTCTGATTGAACATATGTACAATCACTAATGGAGGCTAATAATGTGGACACTACCATTACATATATCTACATAGTATTCAAAGCATATACGCGATCACCCTAGACTCAGAAGGTTCCATTTTGCAGATAATGTAAATAGCTGTTTTTATGCAGTCATAATCATTTATTTTGATTAGGCTATTGTGTATTTGGGAGCAGTATTTTGTGATTAACATTATTTGGAAATCTGTTGAACATGATGCTAAATTGTGTTTTATGTTTTAGACCTATGTCAAGGATGAAATTAAATATGCTTTTCACATCTGAATTTGTTGACCCAGGGTCATTTTAAACCCTGGAATAATGTAACCTTGTTTAATGTTTCACACAGTTTATGCTTTACTCTGAATTACTGATTCATTTTGGGTACACACTGTACATTTATAAACCCTGGGTTAACATTCTTATTTGCAAATCTACAAGGTTATCTAGAAAGGTATACGTTTTTAGTTTATGTTTACTATATTGATTTTACGACTAACACTGCATTACCAGACTGTATACCTTTGGCACCACAATTGGGTGTTGAACATAGAGTACATAGCCCTCTTTCAAAATTACAAGTGTGAAACATTACTTATCCAAGGGCCTTGTAGGTTAAAGGGACAGTTCACCCAAATATGAAAATTCTCTCATCATTTACTCTCATGCCTTCCCAGATGTGTATGACTTTCTTTCTTCTGCAGAACACAAATTAAGATTTTTGGAAGAATATCTCAGCTCTGTAGGGCCATACAATGCAATTAAATGGTGACCAGAACTGTTAAGGTCCAAAAAGCACATAAAGGCAGTATAAAAGTAGTCCTTATTACTCCAGTGGTTAAATCCATATCTTCAGAAGTGATATGATAGGTGTGGTTGCGAAACATATCAACATTTAAGTCCTTTTTTACTATACATTTTTATACCTGCCCAGTAGGCGGCGATATGCATGAAGAATGCGAATCACAAAAAACATAAGAAGAAGAATGTGAAAGTGAAAATGGAGATTGATAGTAAAATCTTCTTCACCCACGCTTACTTTTTTACCGAATTTTCATTTTTGGAAGAACTATCCCTTTAAAAAAGGAGTTAACCCAATAACTGTACATATACAACACTATTAAAGATCCTTTCTTTATTTTTCTTAGCAGTTTCTTCTGAAAGTTGGGGCAGAATAATTGAAATTGTTTCACAAACATTCTGAAAGCTTTGTACACTTTTTGAGGCTGAATCCACTTTAATTTGTGGTTTTGCAGTATAGTATATTAACTATGATATTTTGGTGGAAACTATGGCTACCTTTGTACATTTTCTGTAAGGGTAGATAATAACAGGAGTGCTGAGTTATATTCAATGTTGAGAAATATACGGTTCAGTTGTGTAGAGCTAAATCCATCTTTGTCTTTTTTCCTACTTCATGTAGCATGTGATATTATTGATTGAACATCGGCATGTGTGTGTGTGTGTGTACATATGTGTGTGTGTGTGTGTGTGTGTGTGTGTGGGAAGCAGCAAGGGTGGGCGGTCTGATTCCCTTAATCATGGGCATCATTTCCATGGTCACTTCTGTATCGCTGTACCACACCCCCCCAACCCTGCCAAAATGTGATTCTTAGGGTTAGGTGTTTGTTCAAATCTCTAAGCATGAGCAATAGTAATAGTGATGCTTACCTAAGCAAACACCACTAATAAACAGACCTGAATGCTGAGTACCTTTATTAAAATAGCACTGTTTGTATCAAAATCCAAATTTGCAGTCACAGATGAAAGTCTAAAGACAAATTGACCTCAGCAGTTTTCTATGTCTGTCTGTGTCTGTGATGGAGCATCTGCTCTCTTTGTGAGTTCAGTGCTCTCTGTCCTCAGCTGACCTAAGAAGTGACGCAAATGGGAGTAGGCAGGTGCAGTGTAGTTTTAGGTAGTCTGGAGTCCAGATGTGGCCAACAGTACTGTGAATCACAGTCCTCAGCACACAGCTAAATCGAGCTGTGATGATCACTCTGATGTGAGAATTACAAGTTAATCATGGATCTCTGAGATTTAACCCTTGTTGTTTTGCAGATGCACTTGTAGTTTACAAAAAAGAATGGAAGATCTGATTGCTTTGATCAACAAATATGTCTTGAGGCACAGCCAATGGCACGAGTTTACGGGCAGTACAACGGTTTGCCCAACCAATGGAAGAAGGGACGGGATGAGAGGGGAACTAGAAGTGTTTATAAGTGTCCCTTATTACATTTAAACTAAAAATATTTCAAACAGAATACTTTTTATCCATTGGCAATGCTGTTGGTGGATTTGTTAATTGATACAAAAAGAAACGATCACTTCTGTTTAGTGACCATTCCAAAGTCCCTTTCAAAGCGAGCCAGTCCACTTGGCAGCCATCTTTAGAACACTCCCCGGCAGTTATTATCTATGGATATAAGCAATATTAAAGTACAGCGATATCTTCAAAATATTTGGATAAGATTATAATCAAATAACATTTTACAAATAACATGTAACAGTAAAATCTGACAACAATGGAATAATGCTGTTGTACCATCAGTGCTTCTTTAGCACAGATGAAGAAAAAAATGCTTTTTAGCTAATGCGCATATGTACTCTCAAGGAAACTGACAGGCAATGTCTGTATTTATAAGGTGATTGGTTGTTTTACATGTAAAGGCCCCGATATACTACATACGAAATCGAAGAACGAATGGGTGTGATGCCATTTAGAAACAAAATATTTCCAAAAAGGTGTTTTGGAGTTCGTTTTGGTGGTTCGTAACAGCTCACCGGGTGAACTTTTAGGAAAAATTCTTACCTTCTGTCTGAATGTTCTCAAACATTATACCATTGCTCAGCTGTTTTGAACTTATTTTTAGCCCAGAACTTCTCCGGAAGTATATCGGGGCCTTAAACTGGGATTTTTTTTTCTTCATCCACCATATTGAGTGTTCCAATTTCTCCTTTTCATTTTAATACAAGTGCTCCGTCTCAGGGCTAAACAGTCTCTGGCCAAGCTAGCATTGTTACCGACTGATGACAATCACCTGAAAATGGTACATTTTCTGTTATATCAGTCTGTCTTAATTTAGATTGTCAAATGTGTTGTTGATGGTTCTAATATGTCACAGACTTCACAGTTGCAGTTCAACCGGTTCATTTAAAGAAACTGATTCAAAATGCGAGCCATTCACCATTTAAAAAACACAATTGGTTTCATAGATTATCAACCTTTATCTGTTTTTTAAAAAGCTGAAAAATTCCACTGCCTCTCTTTCTATCCACTGACTTCTTTCTGTCACCATTTGATCTTTTTGCACTTTAAGGAGGGCCAGCGGTTAATGCAGGAGAAGCCGGAGCTGAGCGTGATGGTCAAGAGGAAACTGGAGGAGATTCGTGAGTGCTGGCAGGATCTGGAGAGTACCACCCAAGCCAAAGCTCGGCAGCTGTTTGAGGCCAACCGAGCTGACCTGCTGGTACAGAGCTACTCCAGTCTGGACCAGCGGCTCGAGCGGCTTGAAGGACAGCTGGCACATGTGGATTATGGCCAGGACCTGACCACTGTCAATAAGCAGCTCAAGAAACTACAGGTCTTTACTCATGTCTGAACATCTACAGCTTTTACGCCTGGTATTAACGTTCGTCTCGGGTGATCACAATTGGACAGCGCTTCATACATGTGTAAACACTGTCAACTGTAAACACTCAATCCAAATTCAGAGATATTCAGAGGGATATTTATACTTCATGTGTTTTTACTGATTGGATAGCTATGTGGTCATGAAAAGACCAATTGTAAATGCCCCTTTAGTTGCATTTGAGTTGGATACCATTAAGATATTCAAACCTTGGGGCAAAAATGTAACATGCATACGAGATGCGACTTGGCCAAAGATGTTCAGGCTATATGTGTAAACTTTATTTCAGTATGTAGAAGTTTTGAAGCCCAAAGGCAACAAATTAAATGAGAAAATGTACAGCTGTTGCCTTTTGTACAGCAATCATTAAAGCATTTTTTGTCATTTCAGCCACCATTTCAGTTTTTATGAGCCATATCAGGTGCAGCCAAATAGTAGAATTTGTGGAGACAAATTTATGAGTGTAAATGGAAAATGCATACCCCCTATGAAAGCCATCTGAACAATCAAGCAAATGAAGTAATGAACAGCCTAAATAAACACGTATGTAACTTCATCACACTTGTAGTGTACTGATGCATCCTGGGCAAACAGCGAAGGACCACAGGCACAGTTACAGTTACATTCCGAGGGCGAAATACAGTCATCTCAATGGGAGCCCATGTGATCATGAATTTCGCATGATGGAATTCTGGTGGCGAAGAATTTCTCCCCACAAATTTCACGTGGAGTTCAAGTTTGGTGAACTTTGAAAGGCAAATTTGCCACGTTGACCAATAGGAAGTTGCTTGGTTTAGCAGTGACCTCTGATTTGTAAAGGGTGAATGTTGAGCGTGTATGAAACAAGCAAAAAACGGATTGCCAAGCAGCCTCTTTTTCATGCTGAACTTTAAACTCAAGCAGTGTGAAACTCGCTAAAATGATTTAATTGTGAATATTCAGTGTAGCAGCGAATTCACCTGTCAAAGTTCACCAAACATGAACTCCTCTCGAAATCCGCAAGGGGAAATTCTTTGCCACTGGAAGTCCTTCGTGCAAAATTAATGATGGCGAGGATTCCCATTGAGATGACTGTATTTCACCTGCGAAGGTAAATGTGACCGTGCCTTACTAATGGGAATTGGATCACTTCAGACGCATTAATACCAGGTGTAAACAGGGCCTTAGTTCTATCTCAAAAGTCTAAAATTTTTCAAAAATGTGTGCCTCGAGATGTTCATAAATGTTTCCTCCTGATTAAGCTTTTATTTTGATCTTTCAGATTACTGATTTGCAATGTGCCTTTAATTTGCTCTTTATTTCTTTCTAATGCCTGGGCTGAAGACTTTGTTTTTCTTTACCGCTGCTGCATTTACTGGTAATATGAGCTTCATCACTGTCCATTGTATGAGTGTAATTGATGCCATGCCTCTCAGCTGATCTGAGTTCAGTTTGAGCCCACATCACCATCAGGGGTACTGTAGCATCTTCATTTCACTCGCTTTATTTGCCCACATCTCTCTTTCTTTCATTCTTTGGAAAAAATCCCTTTTTTTACTTTCTTTCTCATTCATTCTTTTATATCTACTTTTTTTCTTGCATTCTTTTCATTTTCTGTCTTTCTTTTTTCTGTCTTTCCTTTCATTTGATATCTTTGTTTTTTCTATCCTTCCTTCTTTTATTCATTTTTTATCTTTCTTGTTTTCTCATTCTTTTATCTACCTTTTTTATAATTTTTCTTTATTTTTTTTCTTTCTATCTTTCTTTTTCTTTCTTTCTAATTCTTTATTTTTTTATCTTTCTTTCCTTTCTATTTTTCTTTCTTATTATTTTTTAAATCTTTCTTTTTTCTTACTTTCCTTTCTATTTTTTCTATCTTTGATTTTTCTTCCATTTTCTTTGCAATCTTTTCTTTTTTCTCTTTCTTTTTTCTAACTTTCTTTTTTCTTGCTTTCCTTTCATTTTCTTTCTATCTTTTTTAAATCTTTCTCTTTTTGTCTTGCTTTCATTTAATTTTTTCATACTTTCTGTTAATTTTTTTTCTTTCTTTCTTTTGCATTCTATCTATCATTGTTTTTTCTTACTTTCCTTCCATTTACTTTTTCTATCTTTCTCTCTTGCTTTCCTTTCATTCATTTCTTTTTCTATCTGTTTTCCTTTTAATTTCCTCCTTTTTCTTTTTTCTATCTTTATTTATTTATCATTCTTTCTTTTTCTATTTTTCTTTCTCTTTCTTTCTTTTCTCTATCTTTCTTTTTCTTTCTTACTTTTACTACACCTTTTTCTTTCTTAGTCTTTTTTCTGCCTTAAATCTGTGACGAAATATATCACAGAATACATTTCTCCAATAGATTACATGGCGTACGTGCATCATAGATTGAGGTCAATCCACCTTGATGAAATCCTATGAAGCACCTGTGTGTATGAGTGTATTTGTGTGGTTTTTATTGTGTAATATTTCCTCTCCTTTTATACATCAGCATATTTTAAATTGTCACTAAAGAAACATTCAGCCATCAGAAACATTTTAGTAATTAAAAATAGATCACCTGCTTTGAAATACTTTTAACAATTTGTGAACCATTTATTTCAATTACTAGGTATTATTAGATACTCAGATTTAAAGTACCAGAGGACAGAATTACTCATTAATTCTTTGTAATACAGGAATGATGTTACAAATTAAGTGTCTTTAAGTATGTTGTTACTGTACCTAAATGTGATTTTAGTTAATGAATTGCTACTTCTTTCAGAAGGAAAAAATAATGACTTACTGCTACTCAACATGTCTGTAATAATAGGTGATAGGTTTAGACCCCATTATTTTAATTAGCCATTGATATATAAGATTGGATTGGCGATTAGCTCAATTCACTGTCTTAATTACTTACGCTGGTACGATTTATAATGTAACCTGAATCGGTTACTTCATGTATATCCATTCTTTTTAATGTGTACCCTAGGCTTTGTGAAAATGCTGTGCTATTATGTAGAAAGATTTTGAGAACAACAGCAATATACAATACATTTTAGGACAAGATATTTGACTAAACAAGTATTTTTCTGTAGTTTAAAAATCTTATGATGATGTTATAACTCACTCCCCCTTGCTGGTCTTTCTGGTGTCCTTCCTTTCCCTTTTCCCTCTAACTATACTGTCATCATTCCTTCATAATTTTTCACTGTGCTCCACTGTCCATATCTCTCTATCCTGCTGTCTCTGACTTTCTTTCCTGTTCCTCAACCAATCTCAGTTCTTTGATGGCCTGCCTCTCACTCCACCTCTCTCTTCTTCTCCCTGTCTTCTGCTCGCAGACGATGGAGTGTCAGATGGAGGACTGGTATAAAGAGGTAGGAGAGCTACAGGCCCAGGCGACCTCGATCCCTCAACAGGGGGAGGTCATGGAAAAGGTGTCTGAGAAGCAGGCCGGTGTGGAAACACGAATTGTACAACTGATTGAACCTCTGAAAGAGAGACGTAGGATCCTGCTGGCCTCTAAAGAAGTGCACCAAGTGGGCCGTGACCTTGAGGATGAAATTGTGAGTTCAATGTCCTCATTACAACCATAAGCCTTAAATAATTCAACATTCAACTTGTGCTGTGGATATTGTTAATGTTGGCATACAATTACTTACAACGATATCTCGTGTTTGTCTGTAGTTGTGGATACAAGAGCGTCTTCCAATGGCCACTTCTCAGGAACATGGAACAAGTTTACAAGCTGTACAGCAACTCATGAAGAAGAATCAAGTAAGGCAAAGCCCACAACTCTTTACCCTGCTGAAAATGTCATGATATAATTGTCCAAGCTGCATGGATTATGATGGTTGCCGATTCAATAAAGTCTTGATGATTCAAATGTTATATGACCTTTCAAGACAACTGATACGACTATTCTTTAAATCTTCCATTTCTTTCCACTCACGTTCTTCTGTTTGCAGAGTCTGCAGAGGGAGCTTCATGGTCATCGTTCACGGGTGGAAGATGTTCTGGAGCGAGCAGGGGTTATCGCATCCATCCGCAGTCCAGAGGCAGACAGCATCAGAGCAGGCATGGAGCAGCTCCATCACCTGTGGGAGGTGCTGTGGGCAGAGACAGAGCGGCGACAGCTCACACTGGACACTATGTACCAGGCGCAGCAATACTACTTCGACGTGGGAGAGGTGGAGACTTGGCTCAGTGAGCAGGAACTGTATATGATGAACGAAGAGACGGGAAAGGTAGGGAGAGGAGAGCAGAGAGATTATGTGAGGGTGGTAAACATCAAAGAACAATATTCTGGTGATGTTTCTAAAGCCCCTAATGGAACTAAGACTAAATCATTTTTTAGTATTACATTGTGTTTAAAAATGTAATGACTAAAATGGGATAACTAAACAGAAACCAGGACAAGAGGCACAAAAATATTTTTTAAAAGACTGATTTGATATTTTAAGTTTTGAGTAATATTTTAAGTAAATATAAATGATTCAAAGTTTATTTAATTTGTAGCAATGTTATGTACATGTAATTTACTATCACATTAAAGTGTGTAATAGATACAGTATATATCGGCATATTGGCCACCCTGCTCTCTAGCTAATGCCATCGACCATTAAAAACCCCATTTTGGTTAATCACTATGTTATAAAGATTTTTTTCTTTCAGTAGAACCTCAGCATTAGTGCTGAATTATAGGCTAACATGGTTTGTTACATTTAAAGTGATAGTGATTTTTTTTTTATCATTTACTCACCCTCATGCCATCCCAGATGTGAATGACTTTCTTTCTTCTGCAGAACACAAATTAAGATTTTTAAAAGAATATTTCAGCTCTGTTGGTCCATACAATGCAAGCGAATGGTGACCAGAATTTTGAAGATCCAAAAAGCACATAAAGCCAGCATAAAAGTAATCCATAAGACTCCAGTTGTTTAATCCATGTCTTCAGAAGTTATATGATAGGTGTGGGTGAGAAACAGATCAATATTTAAGTCCTTTTTTACTATAAAGTCTCCTCCTTGCCCAGTAGGTGGCAATATGCACAAAGAATGCAAATCACCAAAAAACAAAAGAAAAAGAATGTGAAAGAGGAGATTGGTAGTAAAATTTATTAAATATTGATCTGTTTCTCACCCACACCTATCATATCTCTTCTGAAGTCATGGATTAAACCACTGGAGTCATACGGATTAATTTTAATGTGCCTTTATGTGCATTTTTGACCTTCAAATTTTACTTGAATTGTATGGACCTACAGAACTGAGATATTCCTCTACAAATCTTCATTCTTGTTCTGCAGAAGAAAGAAAGTCCTACATATCTGGGATGGCAAGGTGATTAAATGATGAGAGAATTTAAATTTTTTGGTAAACTGTTCCTTTAAAGTATTTGTATGGTAGATAGTCCAAGTAGCTTTCACCTAAAAGGCTGTGATATTATATATCAGGATGTATGTATCTGAGCTGTGTTCTCACTCTTTTCAGGATGAGGCCAGTACTCTGCAGTTACTGAAGAAACAGCTGGCGCTGGAGCAGACCGTAGAGGACTATGCTGAGACTATCGGACTCCTCTCTCAGCAGTGTAGGCAGCTGCTGGAGCTCGGCCATCCAGACTGGTAAATGTTCCGCAGATCTCCTAAATCACTTTAAGCTGGCATCACACAAGCCGATTTGTTCTCTGATTTTCAGTCGTAACATTAATTTACATAATCGCCGGCCAGTTGGTGAGAAACAGAAAACACATTAGCGCCTGCCTGCGGGAGGTCATTAATCCGTTGACCGTTAATACTCCCTGCTGAGTTAATGGTTCCAGCAACTAAAACAGCATATCAGACATGATAGAAAAAATTGTTCTGTTGCCGAGGCGGGCTCTTGAGTTCTCGTCAAGTCACCAAAGAGCTTTTTCTTTTACTGAGGAACTGACAAGGCGTCAAGATGATCTGAATGTTTTTATCTGCAATCGCACTCAGTCTTCACAGTCAAGGAACTGGCCAAAAGACATAATGACATGTTAAAGTCGTCAGCACACGTGCTCCTCACATGCTCATGCAGTTCACACGTATAAGCCTGTGATGTTTTTTTCCCCAATAACCTCCTGTCTCTCTCTACTGTGCATAAATAGAACTGACCAAATCGCAAAACACTGTATTATATATATATAAATACAGTACAGATTTTCTGCTATCTCAGAAATTCATTACAATGACACATTTTGTTTTTATTCTATATCTTTCAAAAGAGAAATACAGATTTCAAGCAGTTTTTTATCCTTATAATGAGATCTGTTTGTGTGTGTGTTCCTCAGTGAGCAGATCAGTAAGCGTCAGTCACAGATCGACAGGCTGTATGTGTCTCTGAAGGATCTGGTGGAGGAGAGGAAGTCTCGACTGGAGCAGCAATACTGGCTTTATCAGCTCAACAGGGAGGTGGATGAGCTTGAGCAGTGGATAGCAGAGAGAGAAGTCATTGCCAGCTCCACTGAACTCGGACAGGACTTTGAGCATGTTACGGTCAGTGTAGCATTAGACTTCATTAACACACATTCTAACCACAAATATACAAAGGTCTCTCAGCAATATAAGTGTAAAGGGATTGTTGGAAAGGAGGAGGCGAGAACCGGCTTGATGATATAAATAATAGTTTAATATCAAACTGAAACATAAAGGCAAACACACATAGGTGTCGGACAGCTGTGTGTTAATCTCTGTCGCACTGCAGCTTCCATTGGGCCTTTATCCCTCACTGAGGCTTGATTACGCTGATTAGGGGCCGGGTGTGTGGAATCACGACCCGGCTCCACCCTCCGCCCTGCCACAATAAGAAAATGCTATTTATGATCAAATCTGCTTTTAATCTTTAACACACACAGTCTGTTCACTTACCGTTTGATTGCACGCAGTGCTAGGTAGATTACTTCTGAATTGTAATCTGGTACTGATTACAAATTGCATGACTAAAATGGTAGTCAGTAATGTAATCTCTTGAATTACATTCTTAAAATAATCTAATCTGATTGCTTTTGGATTTCTTCCCTCTTAATTATTTTTTATTTGATGTCACATGCATTTGAGTAGGATAAGCTCATACCATTTTGACATCATTTATCTTAAATGCAGTAGAGAAAATATTTATACTATAATAGATCAAAATATGAGAATTTATGTGATTTTTTTTTTGTGTGTTTTTTACTCACTATTTGTCTGTTTCTGAGTGAAATGAAAAACCGGCCTTTGCCTGATTTATATACAGTATAATCATATAATCCATAAAAAGTAACTGTAATCTGATTACAAGTATTTTAAAATGTATTTTAATCTAATTACAAGTACTTGATTTTTGTAATATGATTACATAATCCAAATTGCAATTATTCCATTACCACCCAGCACTGATTGCACACAAAAATGGCACGAGCTTTCGGAAAACAATTTAATTGGCTAGCTTTGCACAATTTCAAGGAGTCAGGATTCACAGGATTTCATCAGTATGACAGCAAATACAGTTGTGTCTACAAGGTACCAAGCTGCAGCGCTTGTGCTTCAGAGGAAGATCTAGTTGCTGACTTTAACAACATTTTCGTGCCATCAAACCTTCAAAATAAGTTTTTTCTTTCGAGTTTTGTTTGAGGCACTTAGCAGCGTATAAGCAAGATATCCTTGAGCACACTCCAATATCTTAATCAACTATACTCCTTGTAATCATTTTACTAATGTTTCTTAACAGTCTCCAATCATGGGTGACTGAAGGATTCCAAGTCATATCCCGAATTCATGTCAAGATATTATATGATCCACAGATTCTGCAGGAGAAATTTACTGAGTTTGCCACAGAGACGGGCAGCCTGGGGCAAGAGAGGGTCACAGCTGTAAACCAGATGGTTGATGAGCTCATTGATTACGGGCACGCAGATGCCGCCACCATCGCTGAGTGGAAGGATGGAGTAAACGAGGCCTGGGCTGATCTGCTGGAGCTGATGGAGACACGGGGACAGATGCTCGCTGCCTCGCACCAGCTACATAAGTTCTTCTCAGACTGCCGAGAGGTATGAAGAAGGCCTACATGTGTCATGTAGCTCACAGGTGATGCGATTCAGAAAATCTGCTCAATTAAACTGTCTTAAAATTTTCTTGGATGTTTAATTATGGTGCTTGCTAAGGCAAGAATCACTATTACTATTGCTAATACTTAGGATTAAACCGAGGCATGTAACTAGTCAAGCAGTTTGTGCTACAGACTCAAACAATACTTCAGCTTGTTGAGGTGTGCTGTGCTAGTACTAAAAAATCCCAAAGACTTCCATTGAAGAAGGGATTTAGCCACAGTTAGATGAACTTAGCTACCATAAAGTAACACTCTAGCAACTACAATGGTGGGGACTTTTGCATAGCTGAGCACCATTCACATTTTCTTCACAAATTAAAAAAATATATTTTATATTTGTTGATATAAAATGTGATAGTACTGAAGGAATGACTGTCCTAGGTTTAAAAGTTGTAGTAAGATGTTCCAGAACAGTGCATTTATTTAGTTAATAGTTATGCTTGTCCTTACACTGCAGGTGTTTGGGAACATACGCATAAGCTCTGTGTGTTTGTATCTGTACAGGATAAATAACACATGTGTGCTCATGGTGCAGGTCTTTGGCATGGATTCAGAATATGCAAATGTGTGTGTGACTGCTTGTAGTTCTCAGATACGATACAATTTTTTTTTTTTAAACATAAAAAATGTATTTCTAGCTGTACGAATATATATATATATATACACACTACTAAGAGGTACAATATTGCAATACTTTGTAATATCGATTTCCTCCCACCTTTAATGATGTTAGACAAGAAAGCAGACATGTAGTGTGTACAAGTGGGTGTATTTGTGAATGCAGATCCCCTTTTATTGATGGTGTATAAAGGTTAAAAAGAGCACACAGCTCCCATGTGTTTGCATGTGTAGAACAACACTAGTGTGTGTGTGTGTGTGTGTGCTTCAGGTGCTATCACAGATTGACGATAAGCAGCGGAGGTTACCTGAGGTTCGAGCCTGTCAAGGAGGCACATCAAACACAAGCACTCTTCAGAGACTCATGCAGACTTTTGAACACGATATTCAGCTACTTGTTGCACAGGTGAATTCATGCAGCACATCTGGTGTAGATTGAAACATGTAATGGTTGCTTCCTGTAGCTCAACTGGGCCTAGCAATGCAGGAGGTCACAGAATTATATGTAGGGTCCAAAATTAAAACTCACTAAAGACAAAATGCAAGTAAAAATTGGATTTAAAGTTGCTAATTGGAGTTATTTGCCAGTTGGCTGATAACTTATTAGGATCTACAACATAATGCTTGTTTTAAAACAAATCTTAACGGTGCACTCAGCACTCACCCTTTTTCCTCATTAAAAAATACCTAAAGACATGAATAGACCTTTTTCACACTCCAGGTTTTGGACCGCAGATGTAAACGTTTGCAGGGTAAACTTGGACAGCGGTGAATGGGAGTTTATGGAAGACCACAGCAAATATTATTTTCCCTTAACATTTGATCCAAGAGCAAAAGAAGAAATCCATTAATCCATTTGAATGACTTTCCAGAAGAGGAAATAAATAGAGTGGATTTAGTCAGTCAGATGGGAGAAGATCGTCTAGGTTACGTATGTAACCTCCTTTCCCTGATGGAGGGAACGAGACCTTGTGTCAAAGAAGCGACACTAGGGGTCTCTCTTGAGTGGCGAATATGCCTCTGATCTATGAAAAAAAGGCCAATGGGAAGTTGGCAGACAGTATTTGCATACCCCGCCCCCAGACATACGAGTACAAAGGCGGGGAAATACGTTGAGTTCATTCAGGATTTTTCTGAGGAGCTGGAAATGGTCCGGCCACAACAGTGGCTCGGCTCAGCGACGTGGCCGGGAGGACACAAAGTCTCGTTCCCTCCATTGGGAACGGGGGTTACATACGTAACCTAGACGTTCCCCATCTGTCGCTCTCTTCGACGTTGTGCCGAAGAAGCGACACTAGAGGTCCAATTTAAATCACGCCATGCGCTGAGCCGAGTACGTGTACTGCTGACACAGGAGCGGGAGGGGGGGACGGCCTAAGGGAGATGCGGGTCCACTTCGTAAGGGGACCATACCGTGGACGATTCACACAGGGGGAGTCGACGTAGGAGTCCGGACCTGTGGAGCACTTATTCCAGTACAGGGTAGATTAAGTACCCGCAGTGGATTGGGTCGGCGAGTTCCTCCGCTGAACTCCTCCGCTGAAGGGCTAGGGAGGAGTCATCCAGGGATCTGAATGAGTGGGATCTCCTGGGAGAAAAAAGCAAACAATTTTACCTCGGCCGAGGGAAAGGGCGCTAGGCGCAAGCGGTCCACCCGATCAAAGACTTTTTTAGCAGAAAAACTGATTTTCAATTGTTCTGGAGTGAAAACGTAATTTTAAAATGCTGGTAACCAGTTTGAAAAACCAGATGAAATTTTTTTTTTCATGAAACGAAAGGTGATTTATCACAGTTAATTTTTGGAACTACAGTACATTACTTCATGTTGCCCGAAAAAATAAATAGGAAAATGCTGCATAACACATTTCTTTGCCTAATTGCCCATTGTGGATGTTGCATTCTCTAAAAGAAACCTTTTTAACAACTAAATATAATTATTACATGTACATGCACAGTTAATACATGGAGTGGTGGTGGCGTAGTGGGCTAAAGCACAGAACTGTTAATCAGAAGGTTGCTGGTTCGATCCCCACAGCCACCACCATTGTGTCCTTGAGCAAGGCACTTAACTCCAGGTTGCTTCGGGGGGCTTCCCTGTAATAAGTGCACTCAGTGTCTGCCTAATGCTTAAATGTAAATGTAATCCAGATACAAGGAAAACATTATTAGGCTAAAAAGTACATTTCTCAGTTGTTTCCCAGTCTTCACCACACAGAAAAAAATGAATTGCTTATTTTTGCTTATACCATGTTGCTTGTTTCTCTTGCGAGATCTGGCAACACTTCAAATGGTATTTCACCCACCCCTCAGTCCAGCCATTTTTAAAAGAACATTTTAACCGTTCTTTTATTTTGTTCTAACCATTAACCTTTTGGAAAAAGGCTGCGGATCTTCTGAACCGGAACGAAAAATACAGTTTTTGCTCAGAATGAACCAAAATGAAAACATTCCATTTTTAGTCCCCGCTCTCAGTAACGTCCTGTTATTTGACACTTTCACTCACTGATTAAAGGAATCATGGCTGACTGTGTACAACATTTCTACAATGGCATCTGAAACTGAAAACTATTGATTTTAAATATTCACGACAAGTAAGACATGGCAAAATTGTATTTTAAACCCTGCTTGTGTGTTTTCCTCAGGTTAGAGGGTTACAGGAGAGTGCGGCCCAGCTCAGAACGGTTTATGCTGGGGAGAAAGCAGAAGCTATTGCCATGCAGGAACAGGAAGTGATGCAGGCATGGAAGGAGCTGCTTATTTCCTGTGAGGACTGCCGAATGCAGATCACCACAGCGACAGACAAGTTGCATTTCTTTGGCATGGTGCGTGATCAGCTGATGTGGATGGACAGCATCATCTGTCAGATAGGAACTGGGGAGAAACCAAGGTAGGACACATACTAGGACACTCGTTCTGTCCTTACTGCAAATAATTCAGATGCTTTAACATTATAATGCATGAAGGTCTTTGTCAGATCAGCTGGACAATAGCCACTGTGGCCGCTGGAGTGTACTATAGATATCATACCAGTACCGCAAGCGCAAATATGTGATAATCTGGTAAGTGCATGAACCACAAGAGTAATTACACATCATCCTAAGAGCTCTGTATGTGTATGATCACAAATGCTGTTTAGAACACAATAGATCTTTTCCAAAAACTCATAAACGTACGAGGCCATTCACATTGAACACGTTTTTGCATCTTTGAACATTGCACCGTGTCCCGCTGTGTTTTCAGCATCACGCACAGGAACGCCACTTTTTTCCATGCCAATGATTGAAGTTTAAATTGAAACAGCAGTTTCAAATTAAAGTATTTGAAGTTTAAAAAACAAAACTACAGCTGCATTGTTTCATTAGTTGAGCTGCATCTAGCTTTTTTAGCGCAATAGTGCGTTTGGTCAGAACGTCTAT
This sequence comes from Moxostoma hubbsi, assembly GCA_032164185.1. Taxonomy (NCBI): domain Eukaryota; kingdom Metazoa; phylum Chordata; class Actinopteri; order Cypriniformes; family Catostomidae; genus Moxostoma; species Moxostoma hubbsi. The sequence continues at coordinate 30,198,812 of JAVLUX010000019.1, forward strand.
CTGAAATAGAACCTCATAAGTGACTCATTTGAACACTCTAGTTAGGTAGCAACTAACTTGGGTGCACCATACAAATAGCACATTTTACGTGAAATGCACGGTAGACTCGAATCGGTATGTATTCATAATCTGTAATTTTAATTGACGTCTCTACAAAGCGTTGATGCTTTAGAATTTGGCCATTACAAATTATTTAACAAGTTTCTGCCTATTGTGTAGAATAGCCTACTCAACTTAAATGTGGCTATGATGCACTAAAATGCTGTCTAGATAGACAGCTCACTAGGTTTTAGAACAGAGCAATCATGTGTATGGTTCAACAGTTCCAAACATTCACCATTATATATGTTTTGTATATTAACATGGTATAAGAACCTGTGTTAAGAATCTGTAAAACTGCAGAAGCTCAGAAGCCAGAGAACCCTACATGAAGCCTTCTATTGTGGTTTATTTCTGTGGGCAGGCTTAGCCCATGTATTCTCTCCTGAGTAACTCTCTCTCCTCTCGCTGTCAGCTCTTTTCGCAGAGCTTTAATGGAATATGGGCTCTCTGGTGCTTGCAGGGATGTGTCATCTGTGGAGGTCCTGATGAACTATCACCAGAGCCTCAAGAGTGAGGTGGAGGCCCGCGACAAGAGCATTGTACAGTGTATCGAGATGGGCAAGACCTTACTGGCCGCACGTAACCCTGCATTAGAAGAGGTGACCAACAAAACCGCTAACACAACCTGTCAGGAACTATTGCCACACTTAAAATGAGTTTAAATGATCTTAAATTAATTTATGTTCTGCCTTGTTGTAACTGAGCTGTGTGTGTTGTCTGTACATGTGCTTGAATGTTTCAGATCAGAGACAAGCTGGAGAAGGTTTTGGCCAAGCAGAGAGAGCTCACTGAGAAATGGGACAAACACTGGGTAGAGCTGCAACAAAGTGAGTGAACTGAGATTAATGGAGAAGACACACTCTAGCTCTGTTTGAAAACCTAGTGAGCTGCCTACTTATACAGTATTTTTGAGAAGGCTGCTCCAAAAGGTGCACTGATAACCCTACTAAGTTGACTACTCAATAGATTGAGTAAGCTTGTTCCCTCAATTGAGATTCAAATAGACAGCTCAGATTTGCTACTACTAGATTCTACTTAAAAATATTGTACTATAACACAGCTGAAATAAAGAAGATTTGAACTGATTCTAGGTCAGTCATTAAATAAACTTAATTCTTCACAAAAAGCATATACACCTGTACTTTAGTTGCACATTATAACATGAACTGAGATAATGTTAAAAGGGTCCTAGTTGACCAAAGGTGATACAGATCACCCTAATGGTGACATCACACGAAGCAACTATTTACAACAAAACAACATAAATTGTGATGTTTAAATACCCCAATATATTCCCTTTGACCAAGGAAACATTATTAAATGATTCAAGCGCAAGGCATCTCACTAACTATTTGTCTCTTCCTCTCAGTGTTGGAGGTGCATCAGTTTGCTCAGGAAGCAGTGGTAGCGGAGGCCTGGCTCACTGCTCAGGAGCCCCTCCTCAGTAGTAATGAACTGGGCGGCAGTGTGGACGAGGTGGAGCAGCTGATTCGCAGACACGAAGCCTTTCGCAAAGCAGCAGCCACTTGGGAAGAACGCTTCAGCTCCCTACGCCGTCTCACCACAGTAACACCAGCCAACGAAACATAATTTTACATGTTACTTCTGTATTTAAACATACTTCTAAAGCCAAATATGCATATACTCTGAGGGCTAAAATACATACACTCAATGTATATGTACGTATATAAAATTGGCTGGAAGTAGTTGTATATTGTGATAGAGTCTATGCTTTTTGTTTATCAATTATGTAGGTGGAGAAGATAAAGGCAGAGCAGAGTAAGCTTCCTCCAACTCCCTTGCTGGGACGGAAGGTTTTCTTGGACCCTCAGGACTATTCCCCTGCCCGCAGTAGCCCTTCCTCTCTAATAAGACAGACCATCTATGAGCAGGGTGAGCTGCGGGTGGAGCGCATTACCCCTCAGCCCTCTCCTTCTTCCGTACCCCGCAGACTGGGTTCCACTGTAGCCAACTACACACCCGTCATGAATGGAGCTGCTACTTATCGCATTCAGGAAACCAAAAATGCTGGGATTGTTGGTGTGGCTGCAGGACTGGGGACTGCTATGGAGCATAAAGTCATCCAAATGCATGCTGAATTTAAAGCGCAAGCCCCACAGCAGAATATCGAACACCTGCATGAGGTGGTGCGCCCCCTGCTGGAGAGAGAGAGGGAGCGGGAACGGTATCACGAGAATGTGATGGCGGAGGTGGTTCTCCATGAACCAGGTGGAGGAAAGGAGCGCCTTAACAGCGGGGCAGGAGGGAGTGGGAGCAGTCGTTCAGAGCTTGTGGTGGAGCAACATCCACCGCCAAGGGAATCGCGGTTGGAGAGGCAGCTATCCACTGAGCAGCTGGTTCAGGCACGTAGGGATGAGCTCCCTCAGGAGGTGTGGAGGGAACGAGCTGAAAGGGTGGAGAGGAGGTTGGAGAGACAGACATCTAGTGAACAGGAGGGACATGAGGTGCGACGCAGGGACAGACACAGACTGGAAAGACAGGAAAGCAGTGAGCAGGAGGCCAGGGAGCAGTCAGATAGACGCTCCAGGGGTGGGTGAGTGACCGCATTTGTGACTGTAAACAAACCATAGTTTGGATCAAGAACTACATATGGTGGATGCTTTCCTGATGCAGAAAAATGAGAAAAATCACCACATTGGTGATCTTATTGTGCAAAATTCATCAGTGTCCGTTATTCCAAGGAAATAAAATGTTTGTTTTTGTAATCTTTCATCATGACTTTCCTTTTTGGCTGACATCACTTGAAGTGCTTTTCCACCATAGAGCAGAATGGTTCTGAGAACAGTGAAGAAATGTTCTGGTTAGCTAACCGTGGAGAACCATGCTGGTGGAATGCCTGTAGTGATGTGGTGATTCATGATTGGTCACTTGCCCAGTCAGTTCATTCTAATCCTGATTTCTTAGCACCACAGTGGAAATAGTAAGCATAACCATACAAACAAGCCCAAATCGCCCTCTCCCCATGGTGGTAAAGCGCTTTTGGTTCCTGCAAGAGGGGAAAATAATTTAACCAAGAGTCAAATAACTATTTAGGCATTGTTTTAGGCTAAAAAAAAAAATGGTTACCATTGGGATATGTCAGGATAAAGTTGACCTTCAGCCTTCATGTCCCAGTCACCATCTAAGTTCCCAGCAGGTAGAAGTTCTTATTCCTGGGACACATTTTTCTTCAGTCAAACAATTGACAGCAAACTCACATTTAGTTCTTGCACCATTCTTGATCCAATAAATTCCAAATAAATTCAAGTTCTGCAATACGAGGTATGGATTGTGAATGCTGTTACATTGTTGACTTTCAAACTCTGAAGTTGCATTCTTTACTTATGCAAAAAGCATGATTAGCAGGTCACAAATTACACCTTTATATTGGCAGGGACAAAAGGACCACACTAGCTGAGATTGTGGAGCAGCTTCAAGAAAGAGAAGCAGCACAGGTGTGTGGACAGCCCTAAGTCTTTTGTCTCGTTTTCTAACAAAATTTCATAATGAAGGTCACATACATGTTGCATATTTCAAATGTCAGGCCCGAGGAGAGATTCCACGTCTACCCAATGGCTTTCCTGAGAAGTCAACTAGACCAGACCGGCCTCGTGCCAGAGACAGACCCAAACCAAGGAGAAGACCACGACCCAAGGAGACAACTGCTGGAGAAACACGCCGCTCAAGGTCTGCACCGGCACAGGGCAGCCAACCGGTGCCCCTGCCGCCCACCCACACAGCCCAGCACGAAGGTTTCCTCTTCCGCAAAATAGACATCGATGGCCAGAAGAAGAGTTCAAACAGGTGGGGCTTTGTGGTCTAAATATTATGGACACTTGGCTTGGAATTAGCATGGAAAACAGCTAAACCAAATATACCAATCAAAAGTTGTATGATTGGTCATTCGAAGCTATGCTATTGCTATTATTACAACTGTACTGATGCTTAGAGCACTAACATTTGTTATACAAAAGTTAGCTCTTATTTTCTTTCACCTAGTTTCTTGTCAAACAAGAAAAATGCTTGATTGCTTTACAAACGTCAAAGTGTTTCCAGAAGTTAAATGAATAAGCAGCTGTTTGGCTGTCATTTGTTGATTAGAATTTTCACATCTCACAATAGCAGAAAATAGCTAGTTTTAGCACTGCTTGTCACTTGCATGGTGACACAAAAATCAGCCTGGTGGATGGATTTTACTGAGCTAGAAGACCATCAGATGCTGGGTTTCTGAAGTCATGGCTAGCAAGGTATGAAGCCTTTACCCCATTCACGGCTTAGCATTATTCAGCAATTTTGTATAGAGACTGGATGGCCCACCTCTGCAGCCCAATTTCCAAGTCACAAATTAATTAATTGCCATTTAAGGAACTCAAAAGAATGGCCGTCTAGTCCTTTATTGCATGCATGTGCACATAATTGGCTTAATAACTGCCTGTCCACTGCAGCCATATTCATGCAATGGTGAGCGTATATGCAACTGTATATCTTATAAACCAAAATCTCTCTTCTTTCTTGTGCTCTCTTTGCCGCTGGCTGATCCTGTCCCTCTCTACAAAGGTAAGCTAGGGACTGCCCATCATTTTGTTAAGGTATTGTAATGATCTCTTTAGCAGTTTGGTCTTGCTCAGTCTCAAGTGCTGGTCATCCTAGATTCAGGTGGTGAGTAGTAAAAACTGTTCGCCTTTCGGCGAAATTCACCGTTTTGATTCCAAAATAGGTAATTCACGTGATTTGAGCAGATCTGGTGAAGTAGCCTGTACATGCATGTGAACGATTTGGTTTGATTTGAACAAGCATTTTTTCCGGCCAATCGCGTCCGTGATAAGAGCAGCACAAGTATAGGTGGACGCTTGCATGTATGGCGTCCCTTTAGGCTCTAAAATATCATATATATATATATATATATATATTTAATATAATCATATATATTTTTAAATATTCTATATTTTTTTAAATATTGAGTGAATGTTTGTAACATTATGCTTTGTGTTATATTATCCTGGAATTAGTTTTAAAAAATGAATTACCACAGCTGTGAGGGGGTTTCTATGACAGCTGCTGAGAGAGTGACAGTAAATTTGGCATCTTCTCCCAACTGACTGACTTAATCCTCTCTATTGATTTCCTCATCTGGAAAGTCATTCAAATGTATTAGTGGATTTCTTCTTTTGCTCTTGGATCAAATGTTAAGTGAAAATAATATTTGCTGTGGTCTTCCATAAACTCCCATTCACCGCTGTCCAAGTTTACCCTGCAAACGTTTACATCCGCGTTCCAAAACCCGGAGTGTGAAAAAGGTATATTGTTGTTAAGGAATCTATGGCAGGTCGGATGATTCAAAACATCTGATGCACCATGGGTAATGTAGATGTTTACCATGTATTCTGCTTTCAAACTTGATTTTTATACAATGAAGTTGAGATAATGCAGACGGATAGATTCAACGTAAGCATATACTATCAATGAACAAACTCGTAGCTCACAGAAGGTCTGTCTTTAAAGTTTTATTAAGTTATCATTGAAAATCAATTTGTCTTTGAGATAAATATATGAGATTTTCACTTCCGAAACCAGACTGGTGTGCTCTATTGCACTGTTTATAAAATATAATGTAATGCAATACCGCCACCTTGTGGGCTCCTGGTAAAATGTCACAAAGCGCACGAGTAAAACTGTAAAACACTGTATTGTTTGCAAAAATTCCCTTATTAAAACTACTGAATGTTGTTAAATGTTCAGTGTTAAAATGACGCCATAGAAAAGGACATAACATAGCCTAAGTGTTAAAATGTTGTTTGTAGTTAAAAATAAATAAATAAATAAAACATGGGGTTACAAATTAAACTACAAACTCTTAAAACAATTATATAGGACATGTATACCCTGATGAGATGGTGATGCATTGGACTTAAAGGGAACTGTTTTTTTTTTTATATTTATCTAGCTTTGTCTTTGAAATACTTCAGGGGGCTGATCAAAATATGAGCATGCTACAATCTGCCAAAAACCTTTGACAGACCTTTTTGTTATTATATTGTTTTACTCATTTGTAAGTTTTCTTGGATAAAATGCATTTAAATCTAAACAAAGTTGCATGCATCAAATGACTGTCAATCTTTTTATTAAAATAATATATTATGTGATGCAAATTAATACATAGATTTCACATAAATGATAATAATTGTATTTATTTTCTATCTTTGATCACATTTATATTTTGCTATTATGCATTTATTTATTTGTTATATTTGGTAGAGTTTTAAATCTCTTTTCTCATTCTAGTTATACATTATACTGACAATATAAGAATGTAATCTTGCCATCCAGTTGATAAACAAAAGTGTGTGATGCAATAAATTCTTATTTTTAAAATATTTTTCCAAGTTAATTGAACAAGTCGGTGAAGACAAACACATAGCATATATGGGATAACGGAAACAATAGTTACGTGCTAAAAAAATGGCAGACGCAGACGTCGTTCATTAAGACGAGTGAGTGAAGGGTAATAAGCCCTAAGTGAACCGCTTCTCTGAACCTTGTTACATACAGTGTTGCAATACGTGTTAGCAAAATTGAACACAAATCACTCCACTTCAACACGTGAATGACGTGTGACGTCTGCCTAGATCAGGGGTGTGCAGCGTTTTTTTCCAGTGGGCCATACTGACTTAGATCAAATAAGTGAAGGGCCACACATAGTTTAACATGTTTCAATCATGTTAAACTACATGAATTTGGTAGAAATGACAGATTGCTTTACAATTTGCTATTTGCCAGCCCAGAAGGCCTGGGTCATTGTTTAAAAAAATTTTAACTTTCTCTTAGAAAATGTTGACTTTTTTTACATCTGTAAAGTAATTACTTTACTCAAATAATTGTATGTTCTGTTATTACTTGTGTAACCGTGTGAGACTGTTTTTACTTGTTTAGCTAACTCAAACGTTTGTGCCATTGCAGTACAGACTTGCATCACTGAATGAAGAACAGATTAGGCTAATATTTACTTTTATGAACAAACACATTGTCTTATACATTGATTCATTTTCTGTTCTGTTTTACTTGTGTAACTGTAACCAACCTATGAAAATGAATAATAACTGAGGTATTTATGAATGACACTCATGAAGAGCATTGCCTACCCATGTCATTTTTTTTTTTGCCTAATGGGATCAATTGAGACGGTCACCTCTCTCAGACCATCAAAGTCTGGCGTCCTGTATGATGTTGAAATACGCAGCACAGAGGACAGATGTTTATCTGTCAGCCGGGATCTGTAACGTGACTTGTTGTAGTTCATCACAGAACAAGCATCCTCTGTGCATGCAACTGTGAAACTGTGTTTCCTTCAGTGAGCCATAGAAGTTGTCCAGCGTGGATGTAATGAACTGGATGTCAATCAGTTCTAGCTGCACATCTGGGGGAGGACATTTTCAAACTGACCTTTATTGTCAGAGCACAGTATGCTAGCCTCCTCGACCATAGTCTATCAAAAATTCACCATTGGAGAAAGGCTTGCTCTGTTTCACGCGCTTGTGTGACAGGATGTAGCTAACTTTCATTGCCGATTCTTGGGTGGTCAACTGCTTTGTAAAAATATTCTGCCTTGCAATTAAGTTGGAAGACAATTTCATGGCTTTTTTGTCTCTTTCCCACGATTAAATATTTGTGGCATAGTTAGCATGCTTGGTCGAAAAATGTCTCTTGATGTTGTATTCCTTGAACACCACAATACTCTCTTGGCTTATCAAACATACCGCCTTTGAACCAACATTTGTGACAAAATATTTAGATGTCCATTCTTGGTTAAAAATGTGACATTCTGAGTCAACTTTTCTCTTTTTTGAAGCATTCATCCTAACTGATTGTCAACACAACCGCCAACTTGAGGCCTTTAGTCCAATCTAAATGTAGACAGCACCCCCTGTTGGAATCGACTTAAATAGCAGTACACAGACTCATTGAAGTCATTTGCGTCGAGATTCATTAACATAGTGCTGCCTTTTATCGATTTTTTGGGGGGTTGTTTTGTTTTCCTTTGAGGATGTTGCGAGCCAGATTGTGATGGTTCATGGGCCGATTCCGGCCCTGGGGCCGTATTTTGCCCATGTCTGGCCTAGACGCTTCACTGATACACGTGGTTTACATCTCGTCTTGAATTTAATGGATTAAATAGTAGAACCTTTAAAAAATCAAGACATTGGGGTTTGGGTAGCTCAGCAAGTAAAGACTCTGACTATCACACCTGGAGTTGCGAGTTCGAATCCAGAGAATGCTGAGTGACTCCAGTCAGGCTTCCTAAGCAACCAATTGGCCCGGTTGCTAGGGAGGGTAGAGTCTCATGGGGTAACCTCCTCATGGTGTCTATAACGTGGTTCTCGCTCTCAGTGGGGCGCGTGGTGAGTTGTGCGTGGATGCCGCAGAGAATAGTGTGAAGCCTCCACACGCTCTATGTCTCTGTGGTAACACGCTCAACAAGCCACATGATAAGATGCGCGGATTGACGGTCTCAGACGCGGAGGCAACTGAGGTTCGTCCTCCGCCACCCATATTGAGGCGAGTCACTACGCCACCTTGAGAATTTAGAGAGCACTGGGAATTGGGCATTCCAAATTGGGAAGAAAAAGGGAGGGAAAAAAATACACAATCAAGACGTTGAGTGACACGTTCAATGAGACAATTGCGTGATGCAAAGTTATATTTTAGATCCTAAAGGGATGCCATATGCATACACCCCCTCTGTGTTTGACAGAAGTGATGTATCCCTGAAGGGCTAGTTATCCTTACTGTTGCAGACGGTGTATGGTACAAAACTGATTTTCTAACTGTATTTGTCTCTTTAAATACTCCACAGAATTCGTTGATACAGAACATGACTTTAACATGTTGTAAAATTTCCACAGTGTTTGGCTATGAGCAATGCACGAACTTGCTTTATGATGTCTATTTGAATATCTATTATGTTCTTTACTGACAGTTGTTGATAAAACAAAAAATGTACTAATTAATATAAATCAAATATGGCGCAGATCCGGCAAAGATTGCAGCGACTCTCTCATCTATAGTTTCTTGTTTCTAAAACTGCCCCTTTCCTTCACGTCCTGTCAGCTCCCTTAGAATACGATAAAAAGATGCGAGGAAAGAAAATATGGACGGAGGAACCCAAGTGAAATGTATTTGTAAAATGAAAAGTGTCATTTTAGAGCGTCTGTCACCTTTTTCAACTGTACAGAGTTTGCCGGTATGGTAGTCAGTGCATGTGTCATCTGGACCCTAATGGTAAAATCTTGTGTTTGCTCTCCCATACTACAGCAGATCCTGGGTGAACCTGTACTGTGTGTTGAATAAAGGTGAGCTGGGCTTCTACAAGGATGCGAAGAGCACCGCCATACCTTACAACAACGAGCCGCTTCTCAACCTGAGCCATTGTGCCTGTGATATCAACAATGGTTACAAGAAGAAGAAGAACGTCTTCACACTCAAGTATGTGGCTGTGGGGCTGACCGATACAATGATTAGTCTATATATGTATTGTGCTGATCTTGTTGGGGATATAAAATTAAGCAACATTGTTATTGCATTGATTTTAATGTCATTTTAATATATTAATATTTGGTCATTAATTTTCCTAAAGACAAGTAATTTTTGCGATCCCTCACTTTCTTACAACCTGCGAGTATGAGAGCATTAAGATGAGTGTTTTAATAGCATTTCTAAATGTAACTTTGAGGTCATTTGTTTTTGCTATTTCACCCAATCATACATGGATTACAGAATGCATGGACGTAGAACTCACTAACTGGTTATTAGTGATGCACCTACTGTATGTATCGTCCAATAAAAGCAATAATCTGCACTATGGAACATCAGAAGATTGTCTAAAAACAGCTGATGAGCAGGGCCATTATTTTGTACTGTATATACAGTTTTCTTTTCATACAATTGTTTTCACTTTATAATTCCAGAACTAAAGATGGAAGTGAGTTTCTGTTCCATGCTAAAGATGAGGTGAGACACTTTTATCCCAGTTTTTCCTAATGTAGTCATAACTAATGAAATCAGCCAATTCCAGAGTTTTGACCTTTTGTGGGAGTACATGGTGAGTCTCCAATCTCTATTTGGCCTGCAGGATGATTTGAAGAGCTGGATCACAAGTATAACCACTAGTATAAATGAGCATGAAGAGCTTGCCAAACGGGGACAGACACATCTAACTACCTCATCGACAGACGAGGGAACGCGCAGGGAAGGCAGCAGGGCAGGGGGGTCGGAGAGAGGTGAAAGGTCAGACCGAGCCGACGGAGGATCAGTGCGCTCAGACAAGGGTGATAAGCCTGAGAAAAAGACGGGCAAGAAGAAATGAGGCACCCCACAGCACCTGATCACCCTCTGAGAGTGCGTCGTGTTGCAAGTGAGACAGGAACCGGGACTTCGCAAAACCAGGAATGTGGATCAGTGCTCTGACGGAATCAGGAAACGAAGGCGTCACTGTGAACTCCCTTTATGTCTTGCTGTCCAGCACTGAGGTGCTCTGGTCTCTGCTGTGGAAATGCCATGTATCAGTGCGCCCTCTAGTGGCTACTGAGTACTAGGACAATTCAGGAGCTGCATTTGGGCCAAAGAGCCGATAACATGAAGGATAATAGTGTAAGATGTTAAAGTAGCTCATGAAGATTATTTTCTAATCCATGTGTGAAAAAGATGACCCATATGAACGTGCACCTGTCTCTCTTTGTATATTGTACGTCTCAACATCAGTTCTATACAATCCCACACTTGTAAAGAATGGAAATATGCCAAAATCTGACAAATCGTTTTTCTGAAGAGCATGTTTTGTCTGTTTATTTTGTAAGTTGTTTTGCTCTTTTATACTATTAATGTATTGATTTGTATTAATTGGCTCTTCCACGCAATTTTTTTGATTCTCGTCTTGCCACTTTGTAGACCACAACAAGATTGAACGCCAGACATGACATATCTGAACATGCCTACAAGGTATTTCAAATGAAGACACAAAGGTTTTTTTTCCAAATAAAGAGAAGCGACTCACTTGCAGTGAGTGTGTATTCTCAAATCTGGTTTTTATGGTTTGTCAGTTTCATGCAGTATACGCTTTTTATCTAATATGAAGGAACATCTCAATCATTAGTATTACATTATCAATTTTGCTTGGTTGTGTATGTTTGTGTCTATGCATGTACTGCTTTACTCATGTCATTTAGCTATTCAGAACGGGTCTTTTTAATTTACACTCAGAAGTCTTCCAAGCACAGAACTGATTGTTTTGTAAAACCTTTATTTTTTTCCTTGTGTCAGTTTAACCAGCATATTGGTGATTGCACTGAAGGCTGAATGGATGCAGGGATTTGATTTATCTCATCCCTGCTAATGTTAGTTCCATTTGTGAGATGCCAACTGAATGCTATGTAGATGTTATAATGTGACTGTCTTCCCTGACTGGATAAAACTGGGTTTAAAATTGTATTCTGTTTTTCCATCATTGTATTGAGATCTATGAATTGTGTTGTTCAGCAGGTTTTAGTATAGAAAGCCCATAGCTAGCAAAAATGCAAGGTGTATCATACAGAAATTGCAACATGCTTTGCAACAGCTCTGCAAACAATTGCACATATTAAATTGTTTGTTGCTTTGTTGTTTTTATCAATCTACATGCAAAATCACAAACCGCAGTTGAACTGAACGCATGACTGACTATATTGTGGCTAAGTAGCGTACGCATACAGTTGAAGCTGTCGGTGTTAAAGGGAAACATAATCGTTTCAGGTCTTATGTTTGTGCCTCATTGCCTACATCTTAAAGTCTGTCAGCTGTAGTCCTTAATGCACTGTCTGTTCTTGTAAAAAGGCTAGGCATAAATAACTTTAGAAGCAATGGTCCTCTAAGTGAATCTATAAATCAATCATTGAAAGAAAGATGTCCATGTAAGCTTTTTTCCTCAATATCTGCAAGTTCATTTCTTTATTTTAACATGAACAGAGCATCATGCAAATGCTGTTGTAATGTTCCATATTCTGCCAACATTTTGAAATATACTGTCAGCTCTCATTTCTCTATACAATCTCAAAGCATTGTATATATATATATATCTAAAGAGTTTTTGGTGTCTGGGTCTGAATTTCCTTTCCATTGACTCCTTTGGTTTTGTCTCCATGTCTTATTTTTGGTACAAAAAACAAAATCCTATTTTTATGCAATGGAATTACTTATTCTTAGGCAGAGGGTATGCAGTAAAAGTATCCAACATGGTGGTGGTGAACAGAAACAACGTATACACTTGCAAGTAGAACATTTATGCAACTTTTCCTTTGCACTATTACTGCCCCATTGCACAGTGCTATAGTGAGCAGAGAATTGGTTCTTGAGGGTCTGGATCGGGTTTTCAAGCAGTATTACTACAAAACAATGCATTCATTTAGCATTTGATTTATGGAAATGTACACATCTGCAAACCGTTTCATTGGTTTGATAAAAGTATTGTTTTTAAAGGGGTCATGACATGCCTTTTTTAATTTAAAATATTCCTTAAGGTGCACTTACAATATTAGTAATATTAGTCATATATTTGTAAAACATGCTAATTTTCCACCCTTATTCTGACCCTCCGTCATATACGCTGGGTTTTGGTGTTGCTTCTTTAAGGCATGACAGTAAACATTCACTGTTCTGCTCTTGAGTCATATGCTCTCTCTACTTGGTCACCACTACTGGACGGGCCACAGAAGTGATTAAAGGTAAATTAGGCATTGATGTGTTGTAGTGGAGGTGGTCAGCTGGAAATGTCCACCACAGTCTGATATTACAATGTGGAGGAAGTAGAGAACAAGTCGTTTTGGCAGCGTGGTTTCAACAAATGCTGTTTTTGCAATGAGTAGGAAGTTTTGAGTTCTGAAACATACAGTATGTTTTTATAGTACAATGACCTCTTATATATCAAAAGATTAAGAAAAATGTGATTCCTCATGTTATAACCCCTTTATCGCATCTTACAGCTAATCTTTTTTACCTAATATCACAGTATTTCAGTTACTTAGTAAAAGCATAGTTCAATAATTTTTCAAATGTAATTAAAGCTGAAGTATGTAACTTTTTTGGTGTTAAAATACATTCTCCTTTTCTTCAGGTTAATATGCAGAGACAACTGTAAGCCACTTGTAGATTACGTTTCTCGAAAACGTAAACACTGTGTTTCTGTGGTGCTTTGAAAATTCCCGTTTGTTTTGAGCAACCTGTCTAGCCTTACACAACAATATTGACTTGACCAATGGCATGAGTTGGGGGCGGGACTAGTTGTTTATTTGATCAACGGAAGACGGAAATGTTTGGAAAGATGATTTTAAAACAATGTTCATTTTTGCAATTCTGTTTGGTGGCTACTGGCACAGAAATTACACTTCAGCTTTAAATTCAAGATGGATTTGATCCATTAGATTAATAGAAAGCACAATCTGAATATTCAACTTCACAATAAATACTTTTACTTTTTTACTTTAGATGTCTGATTTAGCATTTGTGCAAATTGCTTATTATCCTTATTATCCTTTTAATATGCCGGCTTAAATGTGTTCTATGGCAGATGAGATTTTTTATTCAGGATAGGATGGATTCTTCTTTAGAGGGTTGTGTACAGCCTGTTGATAGTGTCAGACCCTCAAGCACCACTGGTTTAAGCTCAGCAGCTCGATTGCCTGTACAAGTTGCTCTTGTTTCTACTCTGAAATAAGAACATTTTGTGGGTTTTATCAGTTTTGATTACCAATGGGGTAGGAGGGGTTATTTCTCCAGAAAATTAAAGGAAAGAAATTCAAATGAAACTGGACAATTCAGGTTGCATGAATAACATTGTCCCTGTAATGGTACTGCTGTGCATGATGAAACCACTCTCATTCTCACTCACAGCCACTGTACAAGGGTGACACTAATACACATGGAAACAGTGAATGAATGAATGCTGTATAATTCAGATCCTGACTGACTCTGTACAGTTAATTCCTTGATAAATACAGCTTGTGATATGTCAAATGTGTCGCTTTTTTCATTTATTCTCCAATTAGCATCCTCACATCCACGTGAAGACAACTTTCTGAACTGAGCTACAGCTAGAACCTGTTATCTGAAATCAGATTACCATAGATAACTGTCAAATGGGTTTGCATTTTTACAGAAAATATTACTTTTGTTATATTCATACAGAAATAGAACTTTAATACATGGTTGATATACACCATGTATACAACATTTACTTATTCGACAACATGGTTCCCCAGCATGTTTGTGAAGCCCTCCATATATGATTTTATATCTTTGTTATTTCTTGAAACATTTCCAAGGCTGGGCATACTGTCATTCACAACAGGGCTTCCCATTTTTTTTTAGACAACTGGGTTCTGGTAGTGTTTTCAAATGTATAATTTTCATAAGGGATTCATAAAATCCTTTATATAAGAGTTGTAAGTCATGAACCAAACCAACCAGCTCCGAGGAAAATCACAACATCACAAGATTTGATTTAAGTCAAAAAAGTATTTGAAAATCGGTCAAAAAGACAAAGGTACAAGACTGTGTGCTTACCGTCTTTCACCAGGGAATGAAATTCAGTCCCACAAATCACTGCAAATGACTTTGAATTATTGAATTAAAAATGATGGAAGTTGAAATAACACCTGCTGATGGCTTTAACAGGAGCATATACTGTCGAATAACAACATCAGAGCTCACGATAGGTCTGTCTTTAAAGGTTTATAAGTTATTGTTATAAATCTATTCATCTATGGAAAAAATAAATAAATCTTTCTTTTTTTACTTCTGAAACAAGACTGTCAATATTGACACTGGTTTGAGAACAATACATTTGTTTAAAATATTAAATAATCTCTCAAATAAAATAAAAAATACAGATGTTATATATATATATATAATAACATATCTGTATTTCTTGCAGGCTATTGAACGGCTTCCTACCTAAATTTAATCAGTAAAACAATAATGAAACCCATTCATGAAACAAATTGGAAAGCAGAAAACAGAATGAAGCAAAAATGGAAAAGATAACCACTTTACTGGCCAACAGAAAGTGTAATTAAAGAATTATAGAAAATTCTGCATATAAAATGCACAATACAGTTATCCCAAGAACACAGTTGAACTTTTTGGAGTAAAACCATGTCATTTTATAATTTACTCTTATATTCCTTACCTTGTGGTTTTACTGTGTTCAAGATCTATTACAAAAAAAGGCAGAAGCTTCAAGGCTGCAGTCTCTGCAATCTCCACTTTCTACTTTTGTTTTTGAAAATTCACATTCTTCATGTATATCACCACTAAAAAACAAAACAAATGTACTTAAAGACTTACATTTACAGAGGAGGGAACCTTTCCCCCTAAATTCTGAAGCAGATGCACTTCCTTCTAGCCTTTTCCCCCTTCAAAATGGTCTGAGATGCGTGAATCCTTTTTTTAAAACTCTTGATAAAATTATAATTTCTTTCTTATGGGGGAATAAATCTAGCCCGATCAGCAAGACCCATCTCCAAAGACCAAATTGCTTTGAAGGTCTGGCTTTGCCTAAATTCCTTTATTATTACTGGGCATGCAATACTCAGAAGTTAATTCACTGTTTCGAAGACATACCAAGTGCAGAAAAGGCAGACTGGGTTGAATTAGAGTTCTCATCATGCCAGTATAAACTGAGTTTGGTAGTTTGTGCAGCCTTAACCCTTCTTAGAAATAATTTGAGTCCAAATATAATAATCAATCACTCAATAAGAATATGGGCCCAGTTTAGAAGACATTTTGGGCTGCAAGGAACTTCTGTTCTCAAATCACACGTCCCTCCTGTACAGACCCTGCATTTATTTTATGGTTTGATAAAGGAATTAGAGCAATCCACTGGGAAGAGAAATCGGCCTTGGATTTTACATAGTAACTGGCCAAGAAAGTTGTTCAAAAGTTTGCTGTCCTTTTCTGCATACCGAGGCACCATTTTGTGGTCCGTTCCGCATAACGTGGCGGCTCATTTTAGCCATATCGCAGCCATCGACCCACCAGCCCGCTCTGTTCTCCAGATAGCCAGTCCTCCCTTGATCAGCCCCAAAGTGTGTTGGCCCACCGGGATAATGCCCAGTATACCAGATTACCAGTCCAACCCTGAGTTCAGCCATGTATGTATTTACAGCGCTTCACTTTTCCACATTTTTGTTACAAGCCTTATAACAAAATGGATTAAATTCATTATTTTCCTCAATATTCTACAAACAATACCCCATATTGACAATGTGAAAGAAGTTTGTTTGAAATCTTTGTACATTTATTAATAAAAAAAAATACAAATAAATCACATGTACAGCCTTTGGTATGACATTCAAAATTGAGCTCAGGTGCATCCTGTTTCCACTGATCATCCTTGAGATGTTTCTACAACTTGATTGGAGTCCACCTGTGGTAAATTCAGTTGATTGGACATGATTTGGAAAGGCACACACCTGTCTATATAAGGTCCCACAGTTAACAGTGCATGTCAGAGCCGGATGCATGGAAAGAGGCAGTAGTTGTTCCAATAAGGAAACCTGGCAAGGATCCCTCTAAACCAACAAGTTATAGGCCAATAGCATTAACATCAAATGTATGCAAAATTATGGAAAGGATGGTAACAGAAAGGTTATCGTATATACTAGAAAAGAGTGGAAAGCTAGCAAATTATCAAAGTGGTTTTAGGAAAGGAAGGAGTACTATGGATTCAGTGATAAGACTAGAAAATGAAATAAGAAAGGCTCAAGCAAATAAAGAATCAGTCATTACAGTGTTTTTTGATATAGAAAAAGCTTATGATATGATGTGGAAGGAAGGATTGTTAATAAAGTTGCACATGTTGGGTGTAGGTGGAAGAATCTTTAACTGGATAAAGAATTTTTTGTCTGGAAGAAAAATTGAGGTTCGAATAGGGTCAGACATATCAAGTCAGTACGTTGTGGATAATGGAACGCCTCAAGGTAGTGTGACAAGCCCGCTACTTTTTATCATCATGATCGATGATGTCTTCACAAAGGTACCAATGGATATAGGGAGATCTCTGTTGCGGATGATGGGGCTTTGTGGAAAAGGGGAAGGAATATGGAGTATGCAATCAGGAAAGTACAAGGAGCAATTGATGAGGTGGTGGAGTGGGGATATGATTGGGGGTTTAAGTTCTCAATAGAAAAAACACAAACAGTCTTTTTCAACAGAAAACAAATTAAGGAAGGGATGAAGTTAAATATGTATGGGAAAGAATTGGAAAGGGTTGGAACATTCAAATTTTTGGGAGTTATTTTCGATTCACGGTTAACATGGGCAGATCATATAATGAAAGTAGAAGGAAAATGCAAAAAAGTAATCAATGTGATGAGATGTTTGACAGGTAGGGAATGGGGAGCAAGTTGCTCTGCACTAAAAACAATATATGTGGCGTTGATAAGATCTGTGTTGGATTACGGCAGTGTAGCTTATGGATCAGCAGCTAAATCTTTATTAAAGAAATTAGATATGATTCAGGCACAGGCATTAAGAGTGTGTAGTGGTGCTTTTAAAACTTCACCAGTACCTACACTACAGGTAGAACTGGGAGAAATGCCGTTAGCATTAAGAAGGAGGCAGCTGATGACAAACTATTGGGCTAATCTGAAGGGACATAATGATTTCCACCCCACAAAAGTAGTGTTGCAGGAGACATGGGAGAGCACAAGATATGACGGAGATCATTTTAGTCGAATAGGCAATGAGGTAGCAATAGAATTTGGAGTGTTCGATATGAAGATGAGCCCTGCAGTTGTATATCCGATGGTGGCTCCATGGGTACTTGTTTGGCCAGATATTGACTGGTATTTGTTAGAGTTAAAAAGGAAAGAAAAAGATCAAATAGATTTGGTAAGAGCATTCAAGTCTCACGTAAATAAAAATTATAAAGAATTCGTACATGTATATACAGATGGTTCTAAGAAACCTGAGACAGGAGTGACAGGATATGGGGTGGCAATACCTGCTAAAGGAATAGGAATTAATAGAAGAACATCAGATTTTTTAGGAGTATACACAGTGGAAATGGTGGCAGTGTTAGTTGCATTAAGGTGGGTGGAAAAAACAAGACAAGAAAAGGTGCTGATATGCTCCGATTCATCCTCAGTCCTTGTGAGTTTAAGGTCTTTTCACTCAAAAAGCCGTCAAGATGTATTGTATGAAGTCCTTCAGTCAGTTACAAGGATAAAAAATCAAGGAGGACAGGTACAATTTATGTGGGTCCCAGCACATGTAGGGGTGAAAGGGAATGAGCAGGTGGATGAATTGGCAAAGAGGGCTTTAAAGAAGGGAAATATAGAAATGCAAATTAAAATAAGTAAAGCAGAGGTCAAAAGTATCATATGGGAAAAAACTAACCAAATGTGGCAAGAAAGGTGGGACAGGGAGGAGAAAGGAAGGCATTTGTATCAGTTTCAAAAGAGTGTAAAAATAACTAGGTTAGATGGTGGGTACAGGAGAGAGGAAACAGTAATGACAAGGTTAAGGCTGGGGCACTGTGCTTTAAACAAATCACTGAAAATGATAGGAAAACATGAGACAGGCTTGTGTGAGTGGTGTCAGGAAGAGGAGTCAGTGGAGCACATCATTATAAGATGTGGGAGATATGAGGTACAGAGAGTGATAATGAGGAATAGTTTGAGGGAATTAGGAGTGCAGGAATTAACATTAAAAGGATTGTTGAACATAGGTGACAGAGTACAGGTTAAAATATTGTTAACTTTCTTAAGGGAAACTGGTTTGTTTAATAGAGTATGAGGTTAAGAAGGGATATGAGAAAGTGTGTTGGGAAATGAATGAGTGTGAGTGTGTGTAATGAGATTGTGTGTATATGTGTGTGTGTATGTGTATATATGTGTGTATAATATATATATATATATATATATATATATATATATATATATATATATATATATATATATATATATATATATATATATATATGTATATGTGTATGTGTATATATATGTATATATATGTCTATATAATAATAATAATTATTATTATTATTATTATTATGCCCTGCGATGGACTGGCGACCTGTCCAGGGTGTACCCTGCCTTTCGCCCAATGTTAGCTGGGATAGGCTCCAGCCCCCCGTGACCCTGTAAGCGGTTGACGATGGATGGATGGATGGATGGATGGATTATTATTATTATTATTATTATTTTTTATTATTATTATTTTTATTTTTTTTTATTGAAACTAGATTGTAAGCCTATTGTCTGATTCACACTCCGGAGCAGAAGGTGGCGGTAATGCACCAAAAGCTGGTTGCCAACCGCCGTTAAAAACAAAAAAGAAGAAGAAGAAGTGCATGTCAGAGCACAAACCAAGCCATGAAGTCCAAGGAATTGTCTGTAGGATTATATAGAGGCACAGATCTAGGGAAGGGTACAGAAACATTTCTGAAGCATTGAAGGTCCCAATGAGCATAATGGCCTCCATCATCCGTAAATGGAAGTTGGGAACCACGGGACTCTTCCTAGAGCTGGCCGCCCGGCCAAACTGAGCGATCGGGGGAGAAGGGCCTTAGTCAGGGAGGTGACCAAGAACCTGATGGTTACTCTGACAGAGCTCCAGGATTTCTCTGTGGAGAGAGGAGAACCTTCCAGAAGAACAACCATCTCTGCAGCACTCCACCAATCAGACCTGTATGGTAGAGTGGCCAGACAGAAGCCACTCCTCAGTAAAAGGCACATGACAGCCCGTCTGGTGTTTGCCAAAAGGCACCTGAAGGACTCTCAGACCATGAGAAACAAAATCTAAACACTTTGACCTTAATGGCAAGTGTCATGTCTGGAGGAAACGAGGCACTGCTCATCACATGGCCAATACCATCCCTACAGTGAAACATGGTGGTGGCAGCATCATGGCTCATTTAAAAAACAAAACAAAACTTTTTTTTTGTCCACTGTGTCTTCAGTGGCTCTGATGACGGGAGTACATGAAGACTCTTATGTTCACTTTTACAGGCAACAACAGAACATTTATGATGCTTGCGAAGCTGAACCATTATTCCTCTCACTATATCTGCTCCAGCACAGAACAAAATGGCAGACTGAGTGTAGATCACTCAGGGGAGGATCTATGATAATCGAGTGGAGTCCGTCACCTGTCGTGTGCGACCTGCTCTAACGTGACGTCACTTTAGAGCAGAAACTACAACTGTTCATGTTGACACACTGTTTTTGATTAATAGAAATATAAGAAAGAGGAGTGGGTGGACTTTTAACACTGTAGGGTGGTTGTGTACACACATTGCCGACTCACATTTATGTACAAACACCACGTAAAAGTGAATTTTGCATAATAGGTACCCTTTAAAGAGAAATAAGAGCACAAAATGTAAATGTAAAAAAAACAAATGCATGTGTACAATAGGGACACAGATATGAGCAGCACATACATTCAAAGCTCTATTAAAGGTACTGCACTAAAATAGCTCAGACTTCTGCTGTAAACATCATGTTTACGTATAATTAATAGAAACTGTGCACCAGTTTTTAGACATTCTACATTTGAATTGCTGTCTAATAAACATGGAGAAACATTCTTTTTGCCATCAAGTTGTGTTCCAGCATCTACCAGCAGGTGCTAACAGGGACTAAAGGGGCCTCATGAGCAAAGATGCTTGAGTTATTTTGTACTTATTTGTTTTTTGTGCAGCCTGAGTGATGTACAGCACCAGTAAGTGGTCTTTGTACTTTATATTTAGAGTACTTTACTTAAAAGCATGGCTAGATTATATTTTACTCACTCCTTTCTCATTCATCTGCACCGGACACTTCACAGTTGTTTGGCATGTCCCGCCCCCACTTCCTCTTTCAGTGGGAAATATGTTAAAACCCCACTTCACAGGGACTTTAAGGGTCTTATCAGCAATATCATGTGCCTGGCTTCTTAAATGTTTGCTATTTTGAGACTGCAAATTAACATAAAAATGTGGTGTCCAAAACCCTTGAATAATCATGTCACAAGATATACAAAAGGGTCGATGATAAACAAATGTTGCAATCGAATATAACTAGCATCATAGCTGCGCTCTCACTGCAGCAGGATCTGGATCTCGTCTGGTTGTTACTGTGAGTGATCGCTAGATGGCGGTATTTAAAAGAGGAAGTGAGGCGAATGAGCGGAAGTATGCGTGTTGTGACCACAGTCTATGGTTGTGACAGAGCTGTGATGATGAAGTCTTGTGAAGGTTGAGCTGTCATAACTGCAACATATGGACTCCAAATTCTTTAAAAACAGAAATGGGCTGTTCAGACACCGGCACCGACAACCTCCCGTGTGTGTTCATTTCAGCCCATGATAAAGAATAAAGTCGTGTTTAAAGGAGAAACTGATCAGGGTTAGTGCATTTACTGTCATAACATTTAGTGTAAATGATGTGTTACTGAAAGAAAGCTTCTAAACGTGTTTACTGATGTTAGCTCGGGTTGTTCTCTTTTGCGTTGAGGAAATGCTTGTTTGCATGAATCAGCTTTGCACTCAATACTTGTGTCCAGTAAAAATTTTGTGCATTTATTTATTTATGTATTAGGTTTTAGTCTATACTATGTATCTAGTGGTTGAATATTAAGATTATGTTATTAATGTGTTTCTATTGGTTATTTTAAACATGATCCAAAGGGACAACATGAGGTTTGAGGTCTGTCTATGGATTCATGTATGATGTTTATGAGGTTTTTATCTTATTGTTTCTTATGTGGGACATTCAAATGAACCCTTCTCGGTGAACAATAGAGTCATTCAGAATATGTTTCCCCCGCTTTGTTGCCCCCCTTCTCTTTTATAAACTGTGCCACACAATGTTGGATATAATGCATTACTAAGTACATTTTTTTAGTAATTGAATTAGTTAGTTCTGATGTATTTGTGTTAAATACTGTACAGACTCTAGAACAAATCCACATAAAACAATAGTGAATTTAAAATAGAAATGTAACGTCTAATGTTAAAATATATGATTTCTAATATAATGCAGCCCCCTTAAATTCTTTGGCCAGTTCAAGAATAATTGATTTGATTTTATATGATTTATTTGAAAGAATTAAAATAATAATTTCATGCATATGCTTGTATTTCTCATCTGGTTGAGGTTGATAAGGGTTTTAGAAAGTAATTTATAATGCAATTACTTTTCAGACAGAGTAATTAGTACAGTAATCTAATGATGCTGTAGAAGATGTAATTAGTATTTAGTAATGAATTACTTTTTCAGAGTAACTTACCCAACACTGGTGCCACATATCTGGCTGTCCTGAATCATTATCATCATATTGGTGCGCTCTTTCATGTAGATTCATGTATTAAAGCAATGTTCGGGGTACAATACAAGTGACTGACTCTATCAACAACATTTGTTACAAAATAATTTCAACTCGTCCCAGAGTGAGTGAAATCAAGCTAAAATCGTGACTTTAACAAAGAATAAATATGACTTTCAAGAGCATTTACTGCGGACACAATTTTTGCTTGTTTGTAAAACTGAGTTGAAATACATTTCTGTGATATGCAAATTCTCTCATCATTTACTCCCCCCGCTAGATGGTGATCATGATTTCAAGCACGATTTCACATCCTATAGCTCCAAGGAGACTGCAGATTTATAGTGAAAAAGAAGTTATAATTTGGTCTGTTCTCACCCAAAACTGATTGGATTGCTTCAGAAGACATGGATTAAACAGCTGGAGTTTTATGGATTCATTTTATGCTGCACTAACTAAAAAACGATTTTTGCATGTAAAGCAAGTGTGTACTAACTGATGGATGTTTAAATAATTTTCTGTGGAAATGAACACTATGCTTAACTTGTTTCGAACATGAAAGTTTCTTTAATAATGAAAACGGTTTCTACAGATATGTCACTATCTGTAAATTTGTACGATTTATTTTTCATGCAGGGATGGAGGCGCACAGTTCAAGGCTCTGCAGGAAGAGGAAGAGAGAGGAGTTGAATGGAGAGATGAAGGATGGAGAGTGTGTCCAAAAAATTCCACGAAGAACTTCGGTAAATTATACGAAGGCCTCTGTCATCTCATGTTATGTCAAAAAAGTGTGATGGCATCCTTTCTTGTGTACAGTATACACTGATTTTGAGGTCTGTGTTTGTGATTCTAGGGTCCTAGGGATCCCGCGCCATTCGCTGATGAGGTGGAGGCTGCAAAAACACCATATGTTCGCATTAGCATGGAAGAGGCTCAGCGTGGAACTCCAGGTGTGTGAATGCCACCTTTCTCTACATTTATCCTCCATTCTCACACTGAGTCTCTGAACTCATCTCTGATCTCAACACTCAATGAAGAGAAGTTGTTTAATATGAGAAGTGTTTCTGTTTTATTTAGTGATGTGTATGATCTCTCTATAACTCCTCATGTCTCTTTAGAAGATCGTCCTGTGCGTGTGTATGCTGATGGGATTTTTGACATGTTCCATTCAGGACACGCTCGTGCTTTGATGCAGGCCAAGTGCCTTTTCCCCAACACGCATCTCATCGTAGGTGGTGAGTTTGCATACTGAGCTGCAGCTCTTTTGGCAAGATGAAAACCTTTACTTAAATCGCTTTTTTAATAGATGTTTTCTGTCCCATCCTTGTTTTTTAGTGTGCAGCGATGATTTGACACATACATTTAAGGGCTTCACCGTTATGAATGAGGACGAACGTTACGATGCTGTGAGTCACTGTCGTTATGTTGATGAGGTGGTCCGGAACGCTCCATGGACATTGTCATCTGAATTTCTGGCTGAGCACAGAGTAAGTGTCCAGAAAACATTATATTTTACAGGAGTACAGGAAGATATCATGAACAGTAATATAAATGAACACGAATTTCAAAGTATAGCAATGTAGTGTAACATCAGACAGCCCCGTCTCACTGAAATAGGAAAAAGTCTAAATAAGTACAAATACAGTAAATATGATGACCTTCTCCACAGATAGACTTTGTCGCCCATGACGACATCCCATACATCTCTGCAGGAAGTGATGATGTTTACAAACATATAAAAGATGCTGGTAGGTATTGGGACAACCTTGGCATAGTGCAATTACACAACAGTCAATAAATGCATTTTTATATGAAGTACAGTACTATTCAGTTTGATGTTTGACTCTCTTGCTCCAAGGCATGTTTGCACCAACTGAGAGAACAGAGGGCATCTCCACGTCTGACATAATCACACGCATCGTGCGCGACTATGACGTTTATGTGCGACGAAACCTGCAGAGAGGCTACACTGCCAAAGAGCTCAATGTCAGCTTCATCAATGTGAGTGTACTTGACTGCACCCATGCGTTAAATATATCTTCCATACGAAACTATTTCTGTATGCTTCCTCTACTTCTAAATGGGTCTTTCTTTTATTCTTTGGAGGTTGATTTTTTTCAAAACAAACTTATTTTGTCTTTTGTTATTGGAGGGTCACATTAAAACGAGAAATTTATACCAGGCATTCTTATTCTTGTTGCTTTTCAAATGCCTTTTATGTATATACTGTATTATACCGTTTTAACCTTGTCGATGAAAATCCATTATAAAAATACAAATTCATTTTTATAATGATGATAATATAAAGAATGAAATAAACCATTTTAATATTTATTATGTGAAAATGATTTCTGTAAATTTTTCCATAATTACGACTGTCCCACACTATTTTGCCCCAAATATTTGTTTTTCTGAAGTTAGTGTACTAGTTAACTGAAGTGCCCGAAGTTGAAGAAACATCCATATATGAGGATATTCTACCCTCCAATATCAATCCAAAAAATATTATTATTAAAAAAAAAAATAAAAGATTTGAAGTGATGTGTTAGAGTTCATTGATCTACTCTGTGGACCTCAGCTAAGCTCCATGACTCCGCTGCCCTCTTCCTTCCAGGAGAAGAAGTACCACCTGCAGGAGCATGTGGATAAGGTGAAGCGGAAGGTGCGGAATGTGGAGGAGAAGAGTAAAGAGTTTGTACAGAAAGTGGAGGAGAAGGGCATCGACCTCATTCAGAAATGGGAGGAGAAGTCACGTGAGTTCATTGGGAACTTCCTGCAGATGTTTGGCCCAGATGGGGCACTGGTGAGTCAGAACATGTGCAGCTCATTCTGTGCATCTTGTTGAGATGAATTGTTGCTCCCATTCATTAACCCTTTAAGCTCTGAAGGTATTTTTTCTGAAGGCTTAGAACTTCACAAAAAAGAGGGTCAATTGTTTGGGATCATTTTAAAGAAAACATTTTTTTTAATGATATACATAAATAAATTGTGAGACTCCCAGGCTAAGAAACTGCTGAAAAATCACAAAAAAAAAAACAAGCCAAATATGTACTTCCCCCCCCCCCCCCTTATTTTTCTGATTTGACATAATATATCTCACGGTGTAAATAAGATCGCTCCAAAAAACTTCTCTTGTTTTGTTCCCAATCATATCAACTGTAACTAAGTAAGATTTTGTGTTGATAAAACAAAGCAATCAAAAGTTATAGCATTGCAAACATCATTTATGCTAGTGTCCAAAAATGTCTCCAAACAAATAAAACATAATAATTGAACATAAGAACTAATTACACATTCAAATACAACTATGACTAAATATAGGCTCACTCTCCAAAGCATGAATAACGAAATCTCATTCAGTTCCATTCTGTGTCATTTGAGCCATCATCGAGTCTGTGTCGTGTATCTCCATCTCCTGGAGGCCATATGTAATTAGAGTGAACGATCCCCTCTGTCCTAGTCCTCCTGGTTGCAGCAGTCTGAATGCTAATACGATTGGTTTAGCGTTCTATGACACTGGACAACTTATTGCATCATTTCCGATGAAGTCATCTGATCCCAGAAAGATAACATGTTTTTAGCTAGATGTGTGCACATTGTGCTTCATGTGGATTATCTAATGATCTATGCATCCGATTACACTGGGTGTGGGCTCTTTGAGCAAATGATGACTTAAATTTCAATGTGTTCCAGAACTGACGGTTGATGATGACATTTCCGTTTTTATTTGAACTATTCAGTTAAAGATGCGTTTGTCAACAAATACAACTATCCATGTTCATTTATACATGCATGCACTGATTTCACTCTTATATATGACATAATATTATTTGTAACATCTTTTAACAGAAGCACATGTTGAAGGAGGGGAAAGGACGGATGTTACAAGCCATAAGTCCCAGACAAAGCCCCAACAGCAGTCCTGTACGTGAGGAGCGCTCTCCTTCCCCTACCTTCCATCTTCCCTTCTTTACCAAAACCTCTTCACCGTTCCATTCACCTCCTGCTCACCACAGCAGCACAAACTTCAGCAAGGACGAGGAGGACTAGGACACATCCATCTCACAAGCAACTATTTTTCACATCAATCATGGTTCTTCAGCTCAGTTAACTGAACGGTTTGGATTGTTTAAAGCCATTATGAATGGTCAAGAATATAAATGAAGGAGATTCATGGCTGTTTTCACAGAAGCATTTTCAGCTTAAGATTTATCCGAATAAGGAAAATGTATTTAACGGGCCTTCATGCCAAGCACATTAGTAACCAAATTAATCTGTACAAGACTTTCTAAAGATTTCGATCCCACATCTGTTCTCTTGCACACACCTCCCTCGCCCTTCAGAGAGATTTGCCACACACCACTAAACCAAAAGGCGACATATTGTTGGGCTTTTTGTTGGGTACATTTTATGTTAGTCTTGGACCTTGCATAATCATGCATTTTTAGGGCTTAAAGCTTGTTTGATGAGCATGCAAACTGCTTGGACTCTTATGGAGCGCATTACGCTGTTTCAGCATCTGCTAGTAGTGCATAATCCCCATTCTCAGTTATGCTTAAAACTATCACCTACATTCACTGTCTAGATCTTTTCATACTTGAACAGGGGCCAAATTGGAGACTAATTCCAGGATGGGGGAGGGATCCCAGGAACTTTTTTTTTCACCATTCACTCTCTTTATAATTATAGAAAGTTTCTTCTCCTTTTCTCACAGTAAATAGTCTGTTAAAATTAAATTAGCTTTTTTGTAGTCTAGATTTATTTTTCAGTCATTTTTTGTCTACTGTTTCACCCCAACTTTCCATGTCTTTCTGATCTCTTATGTTTATGCTGAACTTTGTTAGCTGTTTCTCTCATAAGGACAATAACTTCTGAGACTCCAGTGTGAAGTAATAATTTTGTGGCCTGGCAATGACAGTGTCTGCCTCTTTTTGCTAGAACTGGCATCCACATCCTGTGCTATTCTGTGGCACAGGTCCCAGTCTTTTTGGAAAGGTTTTGCCTGCTGAATGTTTACATTACCCGAGCACAGCAGGGGACAATGCTAACACAAAAGGGTACTTGTGTTTGTTTACATAGGACAGAAAGACTACAATAGGATTATATGTGTGCCAGCTTTTGTGTTGTCTGAAAAAAAGTCTTAAGAAACATTGTTAAGGGTCAACTTGTTTTAGGTTATTACTGTGAATCAACGGAATGTTATCACAAGCATTCACTGAACCCTTTATGGCCAATGAGAGTAAAATAACTTAAAATATACACTCCATCTCTCTTGTGGGATGTTCACTGTGTTTTCATGGGGACCAAAGACAGACACTACTGTATATATTACAGCACTTTTAATGATCAACAAAAAAAGAATTTTAGAAAAAGGGTAAAACTAATAAAAAACTAACTTATCCTTCAGGACAAATAAATGAGCACATATAAAATGTTGGTTAAAGATACTTGATATTTCAAGTTACATTTCTGCTTTCCAAATTCTTAAACTTGTTCTAACAGCTAGATAATTAAGTAGCCCTGTTCATACTGTACGAGGCAGCAAATGTAAACAAGCCCATATTACCCACCACAGACATGCCCATCATAAAATGCGTCTTATTTCCCAAAGGTGGGATGAGTCTTTGTAAAAATGTACTGCACAGGCAATTATGAATTCATGACAAAGAAGGAAGAAATGTTCCAGATGCTACTATTGCTATATGAGTGAATCTCATGAAAGCGGTCAAAAACGTATACAGGTTACATTTCACCCCATAAGATAAAGAAATAATACAATTATATTTCGCATAAAGCAAATGAAGCTAACGTGGTAACACATAATTTCCCTCTTTATTCTCATTACCATAATGCAAAAAACATTTCCTTCTCTTGACTGAATGCATCTTAATGATTTAATATTTAAATAATAATGATACACAAGTTGTATTTGTACATAATGGTATTATTTGCCTTTAAGGAATATTCCAGTTATTCCCGTTCCAGTCATGTTAAACTCAATCAACAGGATGTGTGGCATAATATTGATTACCACAAAAATACATTTAAATTCGTCCATCCTTTTCTTTAAAAAAAGCAATGTACAAACTGAGTTACAGTGAGGCACTTACAATGGAAGTGAATGGGGCCAATTTTAGGAGGGGTTAAAATGCATAAATATGAAGTTTGTAATTTTATAGAATCACTTCCATTTATTCTTTTGTTAAAACTCATGTATTATTTGAGCTGTGGAGTTGATTAAATCATCATTTACAGTGGTTTTAGGGATTGCTGACATTACATCACCATAGAAAAGTTGTAAAATTGGCTATAATCTTACACAGAAACGGTTAGTTAGTTAGTAATAATCTACACACACATTGTTTATGTCTTGTGACTATACTTTTGTATTTTAACATTTACAGATTGGCCCCATTCACTTCCATTGTAAATGCCTCACTGGAACCCAGATTTTTGCTTTTTTTAAAGAAAAGGAGGGACAAGTTGAAATAAATTTTTGTGGTAATCAACATTATGCCACACATGCTGCAAATTGAGCTTAACTTGTATTGAACCCAGAATATTCCTTTAATATTATTTAATTAATACCATTATTTGCTATTTTGTATCAATCTTAATATTATTTTCCTTGATTTACAATATTTTTACTGTAAAAAAATACTAAAAGTAATGAGTCATCATTTAAGATAATGGGAATTATTAGAAAACTTAATTACTGTACATTTTGTTTTATGGGTATTGTCATGAAAATAATGCAAACAATGCAAAGAACCAATGAATGTCTGAGTTTTCCATGATTTTCTCCAGTTGTTTCATATCTGAATAAGAATTTTTAAACAACTTATTTCAGATTTCATTCATAACATGCGATTTCTGGTCTTTTAAAAAAAATTGTGTTTTGAGAGCTTAACTAGGAAATGTTTACCACTATTAAAATGTATTGAGTTTACCATGGCTGGAAATCACAGTTTTAAAATTCAATGATATTTAAAGTTTATTCATGCCAATTAATAAAAATCCTAATAGTGAGGATTGGAGTGGACTGGACTGGAGTGTATTCATGAGATTCACTCATATTTTCATATCTGAGATTCATAGAACCACATCTGCCTGTAAACAAACCATTGCAGGTTGTTTTTTAAGACACTCTAAAGCTGATCTCCAAACAGAGATGTGTTTACTGCAGTGGGGCCGGACAGGAGAGCAGGTCAGAGTGGTATTAAGCCCTGGAGGTAGAGCAAGTGGTCAATAAATCAAATCTCCATCCATCAGCTATTGTTGGAGGACTGCTCTGGCTTCAGGCGGATGGCCCAAGAGTTGGCGGAGACTATATTACCGCGGCGATGGATGCGACAGGTGTAGGTACCTTCGTTGAATTCATTGGCTATGATCCTCAGATCCCGATCTTTAATTACAATGTAGCCAGGAATGGATGTCAATAGCTGCTCGCCGTCCTTATACCAGCTGAGTAAGACAAATGGAGAATTAATTTAAGGAGATGGTGTTATATTGTTCAACATGAATAACCATCTAAACCGATAAAATAAGTAACATGCATATACAATAAATCAAGTATACTGTATATGACCTTACAAACAACATAAAGAAGATCTTAGAGGTGCGGTGTATCATTTCTGTGCCATG
This sequence comes from Moxostoma hubbsi, assembly GCA_032164185.1. Lineage (NCBI taxonomy): Eukaryota > Metazoa > Chordata > Actinopteri > Cypriniformes > Catostomidae > Moxostoma > Moxostoma hubbsi. The sequence goes on from JAVLUX010000019.1 coordinate 30,228,895, forward strand.
AGCTGCACCAAAAGAAAATGCAATCAACATAGCAATGCTGGCTCAACCAATGGTGTGAGTTTGGGGCAAGACAACCTATTTAACCAAACAACTGAAGCTGTGTTTGTGAAACCTATTTGGATAATGTTTGCAATTCAGTTTGGTCCACTAGTGGTGGAGAAATAAAACACTGCATTCTTTCTCAATGCAGTCCTTAAATTAATAGTTCCCCAATTCACTCACCCTCATACCATCCCAGATGAGTATGACTTTCTTCTGCAGAACACAAAGGTTTTTCAAAGAACATTTCAGCTCTGTAGTATCAATGCAAGCGAATCGTGACCAAACATTTGAAGGTCCAAAAAGCACATAAAGGGAGCATAAAAGTAAACCAGAAGACTCCATTTGTTTAATCCATGTCTTCAGAACTAATATGATAGGTGTGGGTGAAAAACAAATCAATATTTAAGTCCTTTTTTACTATAAATTATCCTCCCTGCCCAGTTGGTGGCGGTATGCACAAAGAGTATGAATCACCAAAAACAAAAGAAGAATGTGAAAGTGGAAGTTTATAGTATATTTTTCCACCCACACCTTTCATATCTGAAGACATGGATTTAACCACTGATTCATATGGATTTCTTTATGCTGCCTTTATGTGCTTTTTGGACCTTCAACATTTTGGTACCCATTCAATTGCATTGTATGGACCTACAAAGCTGAGATATTCTCCTAAAAACCTTCATTGTAGTTGATCTGAAGAAAGAAAGTCACACATCTGGGATGGCATGAGGGTGAGAACATGATGAGAGAATTTTCATTTTTGGGTAAATTACTCCTTTGATCTGTTAGGAGTCAATGTAGCAGTACCTGACTTTTGGAGGCACTCTAGTATTTTTTGTCCCACAGCGGAAGCCCACAACTTTTCCTCGAGGTACAATTTTAATCTTCACATTTTCAGGTGGAGGTGTCGGGGTGGACACTGCATCCAGAGGCTCTGAGGTAAAAAAGAAGGACTTATACTGTGTTGTATGTTACACCATGTCTACACCAGACACAAGTGTCGCACTGAGACACATCAAAACTAAATTGCTCCCATTATGATAAAGAGAACTGTCTACATTGTTCTGATGCAGCAATAAAAATTGACCTAAGAATTCATTTATGAACGATTTACACAAAGTCATTCTATGTTTCGTGAATAATGACAATTAAGTGCGTTTACATGCACGTATGCTGAAACTATCAAAAATCAGCTTAGTCCAAAAATTAGACAAACCAGCGTTTTCACACAACTTGCAATAATTGGGTTATTTTCTGCTTTTAACGTCAAAATGTAAGAAAGCATGCGCACATTGGATAAGCCAGTAACAATGGCGGCAAAAATGTATGTGTGCCAACTGTCATTTGTTTAAAACATTTATGACCTTACCCCAATAAAATAACACCATTTATGGCTTTCACATGACCTAACACATTGTTGGTTTATTTAGCATAATCGGTTGTTCATGTAAATGCGCTCATTATGTTAAATTATTTCGCTATTCTAAAATAGACCATGCAAAGTCAATTTTTCACACCAATGGATTTCCATTGAAAATGAAGTAGGATAAAAAAGAATGTTGTGAAGAAGTGAAAAACTTCTTAGTGTAATGGGAGTGTAATGCTGGCAGGAGATGTAGAAGTGTGATTCAGTGGCTAACCGTAGCACAGGTCGCATCGCTGTGGGCAGTTTTTCTTCATGAAGCTCCGCCTCCTCTCACAAAAACCCAACCGGGCCCAGGCATCACACACACGTTTTTTGTCCATACACCCTGATACACAAATGCATGCATAGGTGAGAGCAATCAACTTAAATAGTGGAGAGATGTTGACCATGTTAAATATGATTAGTTCAAAGCATAAAAACACAAGACACCGAAAACATGCTGCACTTGTATCTCTGCAGTTGTTTTATACTTACCGTAAAGGCGCTGGATGCCCCAGATATCATCTTGGCCGATGTTTCGCTGTCCTGTGTATGTTGCATTAGGGTGCATTAGAGCATTAGGGTCCCGTGAATGCCAGAGTCCTAAGGCATGTCCAATCTCATGAGCAGCTACTTGAACAAGGTCATTCAGCCATACACCTATACAGGACAAGAAAAACAGGACAGCAAACTGGAGAATGAATGAGCGGGAAAAAAAAAATGGTAAACCAATATGATAATAAACCAACAGTCCAAAGTCTAAATGTACATTTACTCTAATACATTTTTAACAGAATGACCAAGAAGCAAAACTGTTTTGTCCTTCAATGCACCCAACTAGATTAGAAAATGCTTTCATGTAACGCTTTAATGAATTTCGATGTAACAACAAAGTTCTGCCATATTGAATGGATTGACACACTGTACTGTTTTTTTAATTACTAATCCTATAGTTTGTTCAATATTCCACAAAATTGGTGCAAATCATCTTCAGACCATGCCTAACAAAAGCCACCAAATTGATATTTGGTGCTCGATACCATAGAAACATGCAAACAAATTTGCCAGTGAAGACACAGAAAAATAAGCTTGTCATTAACTCTGCAATGGATCATTGCCACAATGTACTGTGCCATTTATTATTTCAGTGTAATTTTGGTAATAGAAAAAATATAAAATATAAAATCGCAGTCTGTGAAGTAAATCATTGTGCTTCCTGCTTCCATAACATTTTTAAACATGGTATACCAATGAGTTGATTGATATTCTTTTTCACTTCCTGACCAGCATATCCACCCATTTTAAATAAATGTAGTAGGTCAGGTCAGTACCTTGCTTCCAGCTGAAGCGAGATTTGCCCAGAATCCAGAATTCATGGTTGTCGAAGTGGATCTCCCCACGTGGTGGAAGAAAGGCGTGGGCCAACTCACCATTCAAACCATCAAAACATGGGTGAAGAGGAGACCACCAACAATCTGTATGATTGTACGTGTAGAACCCTAACTCAAAAAAGAAAGCTATTTAGCCTCACACCAATGGAAGGTTCAACTAAATAAAAAAATACTCTGTACAAATGCCATAGGTCAGCCTACCAAGATCATATGCATGGTGTCTTGGCTCTGTTCCTGAAATTTACCTATTGTGATATCAGCACTTTTGTTTATGTTGGTGATTTCATTGAAAGTCAGGGGGGAAACATCACTCCACTTTGTGAAAGCGATACTGATAGCTTTACGGGTGTCTTCTTTATTCAGTGTGTTGGGGAACTTTGTGATCCTTTAAGACAGAGGAAAGTAAATGAGCACCAGAAAAACACAAATGACCAATGACAAACTTTCAAAGAGTCTCTAGGTCTTTTATGTCTGCTATCAATTTGAATGTACATTTACAAGAGCTGTTAATCTATGTTTGGCTATGACCCAACATTTCTGGATTCAATCTTTTGTTCCCAAAATATCAGTCATCAACTGAACCACAGATAATTTTTTTCTCCATCTCCCTTATCTGTCTGTACATACTCCAGGCATTCTACAACAATCATGGTCATCAAATGAAAGGCTCTTGGCCTTTCACTCCAAGTAAATATTACATAATTTTTTTTTCTTTTCTATTTATGTCGATCTAAAGAGTAAATGGTGTCCCTTTCCTGGTGGTCTCCTAATTCTCTCACTTGTAGGTGATGTTGAAATGCTCCCACTTGTAGCCCAGTGGGTTGATGGCATAGCGTTTGGACCGGGCTGGACCTACATGTGATTGCATGTCCACATGTGGATGTGCCAGCATATATGCTTTATCCGACTGAATACTAGCCACCTGAAGGAAATAAAGAAAAACAGATGCTTAAAGTGAGGCTGATAGATACGCTTTTCCTTTGAATACAGTAGCTAGAAAAAATATGTGAACCCTTTGGAATTAGAATTAGCTGGTTTTCTGAATTAATTGGTCATAAAATGTAATCTCATCTTCACCAAAGTTGCAAGTATAGACAAACACAATGTGTAACAACACACAAACAATTATAATATTTCATGTCTTTATTGAACACAACACTTTAAACATTCACAGTGCTGTGGAAGAAGTAAGTGAACCCTTGGATTTAATAACTGTTTGAAACTCCTTTGGCATCAATAACCTCAACCAAAAGATTCTGGTAGCTGCGGATTAGAACTGCGCAACATTCAGAAGGGATTTGACCATTCTTCCTTACAGAACTGCTTCAGCTTAACCATATTCTTGGGATGTCTGGTGGTGTAAATAGCTCTCTTGAGGCCATTCCACAGGATATCTGCTGGGTCAAGGTCTGGGCTCTGACTGGGCAACTCCAAAAGTAGGATTTTATTTGTATTTTTTTTTTAAGTCATTCTGTAGTGGATTTACTTCGATGTTTAGGGTCATTGTCCTGCTGCATCACTCAACTCACTGAGCTTCAGCTGGCGCACAGCTACCCTGATATTATCCTGTAGGATATCTTGATAAATTTGGAAATTCATTTTTGCCTTGATTATTGCAAGCGGTCCAGGCCTCAAAGCAGCCCCAAATCATGATGCTCCCTCCACTATCCTTCATTGTTGGTATGATGTTTTCATGTTGGTATGAGGTGCCCTTTTTAAGTAATATGTAGTGCTGCATGTTCTTCCCAAACAATTCAACCATAGTTTCATCAGTCCACAAAACTTTTTCCCAGTAGCGTTGTGTAGTGTCACGGTGCTCTTTTGCAAACTTCAGTTGCACAGCAATATTTTTGTTGGAAACAGCAGCTTCCTTTGTGGTGTCCTGTCATAGACACCATGTCTGTTTAATGTTTTCTGTATCATACTCTTATGAACAGATATGTTAACCAGTTCCAATGATTCCTTCATGTCTTGAGCTGACACTATAGGGTTCTTTTTTACTTCATTGTGCATTCTGCGGCATGCCCTTTGGTTTATCTTGGCTGCACGGCCACTTCTAGGGAGAGTAGCCACAGTACTAAATCGTCTCCATTTATAGACTATTTGTATAACTGTGGACAAATGACTATCTAATCTCTTCAAGAAAACTTTGTAACCCTTTCCAGCATTATGCAATGCAACAATTCTTGATTGTAGGTCGTCTCATTTTTGCAAAGCATAGTTCATGTCAGCAGATGCTTCTTTTGAATAGCAAACTCAAAATCTTTGAAGTGATTTTTATAAAGTCAAAGTAGCTCTAACCCACACCTCCAATCTTGTTTATTATTTAGATGCCAGGTTTGCCAACTCCTGACTCTATTTAGCTTTAGTTGCCACCATTAGCCTAGGGGTTCACATACTTTTTCCAACCTACAATGTGAATGTTTGAATGATGTATTCAATATGTACAAGAACAATACAATAATTTGTGTTAATAGTTCAAACAGATTGTGTTTGTTCATTAGTTTAACCAAGTTGATGCAAAAGATGATATCAGTGAAGATCCTAAGTAACATGGTGATAAACAAGAAGCCTGCATAGATTAACTGCTCATTTAAATAAAGAGGAGACCAGCAAGAATAAATTCCAAACCAGAACTTCTGTCAGTTCAGTTTTGCTTCTGATCTACCTGATCTCACCTCGTCATATCATTAGTTGCAGTTTTCCATGCAGCCCAAATTTTGAAATATCTGTCACCCACATGCGAACAGATCCACAGAAGAGACCGCCCCCTCCCCCTTGACCCTCAACACTTTTCCTGGCTCTTTTTTCTCTACCTCATCCTTTTTGCACTTTGAAAAGCCTTTACTTCTCTTTCTTTTTACCAGAAGAAAATGTATGGGATCCACCAAGAAATGTCTTGATGTGACAGATTAAATGGGTAGTTGACATGGACTTTTCAAACAGTTTTCATCAGTATTTTAGGTTAAAAAGTTGTTTTCTTCTCTTTTGTTGTAACCAATTTAAAAAAGGTTGCAGTTCATTTAAATAGATATGCAGTGTGACAACTTACATTTTAGAAGGAGAAATATTCTATACCGTCTCTTAATTAATAAATGGACATTAAAGTTGAATAATTATGCATAGCAACTATGCAAAAATGTGAAACATTTTGTTTAAATTAGTTTTAGATGAAGTGTAGTACAGTATGTCACACTGCAGTATACTGCAACCCTTAAGCTGCAGGGGTATTTGATTGAAAGTAAACCTGCAGGTTACTTTCATTTGTGAGGATTACATTTTTCAAACATTAAGTAATTCACATTAAGTAAACTAGGGCACTTGTATTATCTACTTACCGTGTCTGTTCTCCACGCAGGCATGGCCACAGCATTATCCAGCACCATCATCATCATCATCATCATCATCAACAGAGCACAGGAACAAACCCAGCGCATCTTCAAATCACATAAGCAAACACTGACATGGAAACTTTCTTCACTTTTAGTGCTTTCGCCTTGACAGATTACCTTCCACGTTGTGTCTGTGCTTCAGACATATTTAGTCATCCATATATGAAAGCATTTCCACAGGACCAAACCCATCCAAATCTGTGCGCTTCCGATCTGGACACACATGTGCCCACGTCTACGTCCAGAGGGTTTTTATCTCCACGACCAAACGCTTTAGATGCATAGTTGCAGTGCACTTTATTACACTTCTGTTTCTTCCCCTGAACTTTCACTCTCTCCAGGGCACAGAAAGGATCCTGCAGGAGTTAAAAGCGCCGCCCCGCTTCAATCTGATGTGTAACCAACTCCTCCTCTGTTCCCTGGGAGTCCCTTCACTCTCCATATACAAGCAGACGATGATTTTCCTCTCACAATAACGTAGTGGATATTAGAAAAAAAAACATTATAGTTTGCGCATTTCTCACACAAAACTGTTAACGCAACTGTTTTGAAGCCAAACATGACAGCTTTTTCACACACTTACCTGATTTTGCAGGTGTTCAGGTCGCAAGGAAAGGCGATGTCAATATTCAAAGGCACGTCACCTGTTCAAAACGCGCCATTTACGCGAGACGCGGTTTATCGGGAAGAGGGAAACCTGTTCTTTGAGGAAAATTGCGAGAAAGTTCCAGTGATATTTTTTTTTTATGAAAACTATGCCAAAAATAGCTGTTTTTCACTAAAACAAACAAACCAAAAACCTGTAGCCTTATACATTCAGCTAAATAAACCAGTATTAAAGTCAGTTGCAGACATAAACGTATACAGATTAGTGATTTCACACATCATCTTGTCGTTTCATTGAGCAACAAACAAGTTAAAAATGTTGATACCTCTCAGATATAACTTTTCGTGCATTTGCTCCAAATTGCTCCAAAAGAAGCCAAATGTTTAAGAAAAACTTGCTATCTGCACTGCTTTCAAAACTATGTTTTGACTTGTGATGTTCCGTTTGTTAACGAATCAGTTTTTTTGAACAAATCTGTTGTTTTATAATGAATCAGTTGAGTCAATGATCAATCGAATGAGTCATTCATATCATAAAAGACTCGAATTTGTCGCCACCTACTGGAGTAAATATGCAAACCCAGAAATGGTCGCTGAACGAATCAGTAAATTAAATCAAAATAAACAATGAATCAAAATCCCCACCACTATTTGGATAGCCACGAACAGATGAAGTAGAGTGATACAAACAAATAATAATCAAAATAAAGTAAAAACCTCCCAGTGCTGTTAGACTGTATATCAGCACAATTGGAACAATCAGACTCAAGGACCGGAACTAACTAACTGCAGTCTTTTTTCAGCATCTTTAATCCTGTTGCGTTTTAATTAGCTGGTGAAATAAAAAAGTTTCTGGGGTTTTTGCTTTAATTTAAGTGCAGAAAAATCATTCAAAATAACCAAATCTATTGGAAAAGTTACTTTATTATCCCCACAGAAATGAATGGGTAAGTATGCTAACCTGAATTTGTTTCACCCACTCTAAACCACGTCCCTTTTACCGTAGTGATGTCAAAACAAAGGTGTATTTCTCACGCCGTGCATCATGGCCAAATGGTACAGAATGGAAAGTATGACAACTCAAGACTTCAGCTCACCAAATTCCTTAACAAATAATCTTTAATTGAAAAAAATGCCCTTGTCATGTCCTAATTTTTGTGTTTGCTATCATATCGATGGTAACATACTCAACACCCAAGTCAACTTCAACCAAAGAAGCTGACAGCACCATTCTGAAAAGGCCACAAATTGTGCATGCATAAGCTGTGCTCATTAAAAATCCAATGTGTAGAATGAGGTAAAAATGTGGCAATTGAAAATTCTGGCATAACACATGGCATTCATGGCCAAATGGCCCTGAGTCTCTAGCCCTAACCTCATTAATGTAGTTGACCTTTGGGGGGTTCAGGAACAGCCTGGGGTTTTTCACTGTGCTTTACTATAACTTGCAAATCACTATAAAAAGTCTGCCATGTGTTGAATGGAAATAAGTAGCTATTGATGGATTTTTGCTTTGACCTCCAGGGTCAGTGTACCGGCTGTTCTGTTCCATTTGGCTTTACATTAAAAAGGCATAACACTAAACAATGCCCGGGCACCCATCAAGTCCTATTGAGGCCCATTCCTACAAAACATGCTAATTGAATATTTAAAACATGTAGTTTACTACTCTAAATTCTGATTGGATTAGAGTTCAAAGCCATTGTGCATAGACTATAAAAACAGGCCTGTGACCGCATGTTCTATATTAATGTGCAAGTCGCTATGTTGTTTGCTAACAGCAAATTAATTATAGAAAATGAATCATATTAATGTTGTCATACTGCCATAACCTGGCCGAAACTATTGTTACAGGCACTTTAACTCTGAATATGGGGCTGAAGGTTGGTTTTCAGTCAATATCATTAAAAACCCAGTGGCCAATGAATGAAAGCAGGGCTGTAACCACTACTGACATTGAGTTGGACACCCAATCTTCAGATTAGTGATTGACCGATATAGGTTTTTCAATGGTAGATTCCCAGACTTTTAACATTAGGTTTCATCTTTGCATATGGAATTCCTGAAGCAGAGAAAAACATGGATTTGGTGAAGGGCACCTGAAAGGCAGCCTCATATCTTTTGCGAGTCGTTTCGAATTTGGCTGGAGGCCCAGGCTTTGGCTGCACTCCAGATGACTGCGGAACCGGGGGCTGCTTGACCCTTCCCTGTCACTCACTCTGGGAAAGAGCGAAAAATAAAGGGAGCGGGAGGCGGAAGGACGTAGGAGAAAAAGAGTAGCAGGACAGGAGATTCTCTTTCAGGGTTCCTGAGAGATGAGAGTTTAATTGGCCATCGATCCATCAGTAGGTCCTCTGGCTCCTGCACCCACTTAATGATTGGCCATGACGTCAGCCTAAATACTCAAACTAATGAGTGACTTTCAACACAAACACCCCCTGCCCATTCCTGCTGCAGGAAAATAACTCAAATCTTTTCCTAACCCACTATAATGTTTCAACAAAAGTTGGCGCAAGTGCCTGTAGGGTTGAAATAATATTGCCACACACCGTTCCAACCATCGGACCACCCCCACAAATACAAACCCTACACCGAAATATTGTTTGGTGTGATTTGTACTACTTCAAGTTTAAAGTACAGAAACTTTTTATATGGCACTGTTGCAAATCTAGCAAAAAAAAAACAACAACAAAAAAACATGAGCAATGATGGCTGCAGATCTCTTGGTATAAGTATTTACTAGCTTCACAAGTATGTACTACATGCTTGTATCACCATACTGTATATTTTTAGGAATGGTCTGGGCCACAAAAATAGCTCTCAATTAGCTAAACTGGTATCAGGCCACATGGTCTACATGCCAACTGGTTTATTATTCTGTGTAATGGGTAAAGGATGGGCAAGGAGGAGGCGGGAACTGGCAGAACAGTCCATATAACTTTAATTACATAAATTAAACATACATAAACACACACACAGTGGACACGTGTGTGTGTGTGTGTGTGTGTGTGTGTGTGTGTGTGTGTGTGTGTGTGTGTGTGTGTCTCTCTCTCTCTCTCTCTTGAACTGGAGTCACCGGCTCCTCTTTATCCCTCTCCCACTGATCGGGCTGATTCAGCACCGGGCGTCCATTGTTACAGCCCGGTCTGCCCTCCTCCTCGTCACATTAAGCTTTTTGGTTACCTTGGTTAACTTAGTTGGTTGGTCAAATGGTTCAATTGAATGTCACAGATCGTTTTCACAACACAATCTGGTTATCACATGCAACCTAAAACCATGAGATATATCAGCACAGAGGAGCAGTGATGGACCACAACTGGCATAAAAAACAAGCTTTAAAGTTGCTGTAAGCAATGTTAGCCGTTCTGGAACTTAAGTCAGACCGATTTAGACACGCCCCCTCTTTCCAAAACCATTAATTACCATGTCAAGTTAAAAAGAAGTTAAATTTTTTAAAATGCATCTTGCTACATGTTTCATTTGATGCACATCGTGTAGCTTTTTAGCGCAGGTGTCAAAAAGTTTCGAAATGCTGAAGAATTTGTGAATGCAATGAGGACTTCATGTGACTGTTACATGTGATTCCAGATTGTTCTTCACCAAGCAAACTTTCAACACTTTATAAACGGTAAGCCATTGTAAAGAGTGAGCAATTGGGGTTCGAGCTTAAAATCTGACAGTACTAGTCGGGGCGGTTATAGGGTTGGGTAACACATTCTCAGGTACAGGTCATGTTCAGGCTACATTTTAAAGGTGCTGTAAGTGATTTGTTTTCATGGAAAGGTATGCAAAAAATATTCATACTCCTTGAGATATATTACTGAAATAACTGTTGTAAGATATCTCACCTGTCTCTGTAGATTAGACTCAACTTGTAAACAGCAAACAAAAATGTGTCCGCAGTCCATGGACAATGGCGCATTTGACCTGTCAATCATTTTGCATGTTCTCATAGTGTTGCAGTGAATTATTGAGACTTACTGCCATTTTTAAGACAAGTTGTTCAAACAGTTGTCAATTGAGGGCGCTGTTGTTTTTAACAACTGTTTCTGCACGATATCAGTCTCAATAAAGCTAATTTGTTAACTATGGAGAGCAGGATTTTGGAAAGAGGGGGCGTGGCTAATCCAATGGCTCAGTCCTGTGGAAGTAGAACTGCTAAAATCGCTTACAGCACCTTTAAACCCCATGCAGACTTTTAATTAGCTGGTTAGCTAATCCCTGTTAGCACATGAAGATGTTAGGTTAAAATGAACATGAATGTACTGCATATGGGAAAGTGTGTATTTTATTTACTGTGACAAGTCAGCATTTCATCATTTCGAGTTTTACAAAATTTTATGACCTTTCAACTTTTTAATAGAAGTAGGTGAGACTGGGGTCATTTTTTACATTTTGGGGAAATCAAAATCTCAGAAGTCAAAAAAGTTACACATCCAGTTTTTGTCACAAAAGTGGTACATTTGTCTATTAATTACTGATACCAACCAAAGTTTTCTAGTGTAAAAATATTTGATGATATTCCAAGTAAAGTCAAGCAAATTAAATTATACGAAAGGAACAAAATATTCCTCGCTTTGAAAAAAATACAAACAAAAAGGAATGTGCATTTCCTTCAGTGAGTTGTCTTTCTGTAGTCTCATTACTTTGGGTTCTTTCGTGACTTGATCAACAAAATCAAAACACCTTGAGCTGAATAATTCTTTGAACTGTGTGAAAGAAGGCTGATCTGTGATGTGGTTGGTTGGAAACTTTTTGGTGGTTTCTAGTAAGAGGATTGGTTCTGCCTTTGTTGAATGGCAACCAACAGGTAGTTAAGTTCATGGACAGATAACATCTATGTATTACTCAATGTCCTACTTCCTTAAAGCAATTGGAAGGAATCTTCACAATTAAGGAGCAGATTTTAAAAGACAAAATGTATATACATTCACTAAACACGTTATTAAGAACCCTACACTAATACTAGGTAGGACCTCCCTTTTCTCTCAGAACAGATGTTAAATATATTCCTTTGAGATTCTGGTCCATGAAGACATGATTGCGTCACGCAATTTCTGCAGATTTGTCAGCTGCACATTCATGCTGTGAATCTCTCGTTCTACCACATCCCAAAGGTGTTCTAATGGATTCAGATCAAGTGACTGGGAAGGCCACTGAAGAACTATGAACCCGTTGTCACTTTCATGAAACCAGTTTGAGATTACCTTTGCTTTGTGATATGATGCATTAACATGCTGGAGTAGTCATTAGAAGATGGATAAATTGTGGCCATGAAGGAATGCACATGGTCAGTAACAATACTCAAGGCAATGGCATTCAAGTTTTGATTGATTGGTATTACCAGGTCAAAAGTGTAGCAAATAAAACATTCCCAACACTATTACACCACCACCAGCCTAGACTGTTGACACAAGGCAGGTTGGGTCCATGGATTCATGCTGTCAGCACCAAATTCTGACTCTACCATCTGTGTGTCTCAGCAGAAATCGAGGCTTTGTTTTTCCAGTCTACAACTGTCCATTTTTGTTGAGCCTGTGCTCACTGCAGCCTCAGCTTTCTGTTCTTGGTTGACAGAAGTGGAACCCGACGTGGTCCTCTGCTGCTGTAGCCCATCCGCCTCATGGTTCGACATGTTGTGCATTCTGAGATGTTATTCTGCTCACTACAATTGTACAGAGTGGTTATCTGTCAGCTCGAACCAGTCTGCCAATTCTCCGTTGACCTCGCTCATCCACAAGGTGCTCACAGGATGTTTTTCGTTTTTGGCACTATTCTGAGTAAACTCTTGAAACTGTTGTGCTGAAAATCCCAGGAGATCATCAGCTACAGAAATACTCTAACTAGCCCATCTGGCATGAACAATCGTGCCACAGTTTGAAATCACTGAGATTACATTTTTCCCCATTCTGATGGTTGATGTGAACATAAACTAAAGCTCCTGACCCATATCTGCATGAATTTATGTATTGCACAGCAGCCACACGATTGGCTGATTAGATGATTGCATAAGTAGGTGTAACTAATAAAGTGGTCGGTGAGTGTATATTCAAGATACTTTCTCTGAAAACAAGCCAAACATCTTATGCAGTTTTACTCATCAGGTGAATTTATCTTGATTTAAAGATGTTTTTATATTTTTAATTTAAAATGTTACTTATTGTTTAACCCCTCAGTGCTATTGTACACAACCTGAATTAGTGCACAGTAAAATGAGAATAGGTTAATAGTCTGAATGAATAACAAATTCAAGGCACTATGCATGTTGACTCTGCCTCTGTTTTTAAATTATACTCTGAATACGAAGGCAACAATCCATTGAAAAATAATGAATCACAACTCCAATTAGAGTGATTGATTACACGTTTTTATTAGGATTAAGACAACTGTCACAAAGATACCAAATGAAGACGATACACTGTAGTCTATGGAGCCTCATCATCTCTCAGATCTGAAACACACTGAGGTCAGGCGGTAGAGGTGTTAAGACACAAGTGGTCAACAGACGCACAGTTGCTCTAGTAGTGTTGCTTGAAACAAGTGCTTGCAGAGAACAGACATGCTTCAGTTTCTGTGCCGTTCAACCTGAAATACTATATCATGTATATATTTTGGCATCTCCTCCTCCATCTCGTCTTAGATCAGAACTAAGGATGGAGGTTTGAAAATCATATGTAGCAATAATATGAAGGAGCCCCTAATATTCTAGTCCCTCTTCTGAAGAAATTAGTGAAATGTGGCTTTTAAAGGTGTATTCCTTTAAAAGGCAAGTGAAACGTAACGTTAAGTATTAAGATTAGTGTGATAAAATCGCTTACTAACCAGGATTGTGAAGTTACATACAATATTACAACTTTGTTGCCATGACAATGCAATGCTGTAAACCCTGTAAGCTATTTTGACACTAAAATCACATAGAACTGAAATTTATCACACTAAAATCATGTTAACACAATGTTCAAAGCTTGTGGCTGTACTTTGACATGTATTTTAATGTATTTCACTTCCACTGTAAATGTGATTTGTTTTTTAAGCAAGAGGCGAGTCAAAGGTATTTTTAGAGGTAACCAACATTATGCTACAAATGCTGTTGACTGCATTGCTTAACTTGCATTGAACCCGGAACACCTTTTAAGTTGATCCTCCAAAAGTGTTTCTCAATCCCGTTCCTCGAGGCTCCTCCATCAGCACACATTTTTGAAGTCTCCCATACATGACATCCTTCAGAATAAAATTCTTAATTTTCTAACCCAAGTAAAAAAAGACTGCTTAAGAATGTTAGCTTTTTCGTAAACCATCAACGTTTATAGCTAGATGCCTTCAATCTATCATAAGAACTTGAATTTTTGCATAATATTTTGTACATCCAGTCCCTGATGAATTGAATCCGATGTTTAATCAGGAAAATATTCAAAATATGTAGTTAGAGGGCCTCCAGGAGTAACAGGTTTGGCAAAGACTTCCTTACAAAGATGTCTCAGGGGAAATGTTGAAATACAGGGAGAGATTTTGCTGATGTAAGGAATGACTGTGCATTTGAGCAACTCAACTCAAACTGTTGTTTAGCAAACAAAGTGGTAAATGAGGATGGAAAAAAAGTGTGACGAGGAAAAGCCACAAATGTTAAGTCCATGAGAGATGTTGGGGACCCCTGATTCAGAGGCGCTCTCTCTCTCTCTCTCTCTCACACACACACACACACACACACACACACACACACACACACACACCGGCCAAATAAGACTCCACTATATGACACCAAAATAAACGAAAACTCCTCTAAATAAGCCTTTGTGGTTTTGTTCTCTTTTTACACCATCTTAGGCTATAGAGTAAATGCATACATACAGCTGGACTACAGTTCAAGTGGACATTAGTTCCCTTTGTTGCTTTAATTCAAGCATTCTCACCCCTCAATTTTACCATATTGAGGAAATGATAATTCAACATCTGCATATGTAAATAAATATTTTTGGATGAACAATGTTTACGCTCAAAAACATTGGGGGGGGGGGGGGGGGGGGTATACACCAATTTACTGATAACAAGGACAATACCAAACTAATACTCTAAGGAAGGACCACTATAAAAATGAATTAAAATGTTTCTTGGGTCCATCTACACTAGAGATCACATAATCATATAGGAACAACAGAACTCTGGTGTAAATATGGGATGTGGGAAATGGCCACCCGGACACCACCTTTGAGCAGGAACACAGGTTCAGCGCTAATCATGGGATGAAAAGGGGCCGGAGCCCCACATTAGCTGGGATTCAATGGGGACTGGGAGTCTGGAATGCATGTAATGGAAGAACTAGAGGAGAAATGAGTGGGGGTTTCTCTAGAAAAAGAGTATTTCTCATGTGGGGGGTCATGAGAATAAAGATCTTTTATATGGCACAAAAAACTTTTTATTTGATCTGTTTTACCACGCAAGACTAGTTTGCTTCAACTCTGATTTGAGAAGTTTTGGATATTCTCTTGTTTTTGTTTTCCTTTGTTGATGTTTTCAGGGTGATCGGAGCCCAGTATAAAAAGTTGAGGAAGGGAGTGGAGAGTGAGACAATGAATAACTCTATTCTTCCCTTCCTCCATTTATTTGTCTCCTGATCTCTCCATGATGAGGGGCTGCTGTTAGCATCGCGTCTCATAGATGCCGCTGCGACCGATGTAACGCACCCATTTGATGACATCGTGGTCACTGTAGTTCAGCTTTGGCTCAAAGACCTTCAGGTATCGCACTTTAAGCCCTGACGGAGCAAAGGGTACCTGGATAAGAAGAGAGAATGTATCATTAATTAATTAAACGCAAGTCTGCATGACTGAATAAACAAAATCATGCATACTTAACATTACACAAAAGATTTTTGGCGAACATGCTGTTGTAGAACAATTATACTAATATATATATATATATATATATATATATATAAAAACATGCATATCAAAAGTATCTGATGTTTGTTAAAAAACAATGAATGCCTGTGTGAAAAGGGGTTTGGAGTCTGACCTCAAAGTTCATGGAGATGGGTGGTCGAGCCCACTTCTTTTTGTCATTAGTGGGCAGCAGCTCAATCTCAGCACTGATCTGAGACTCCTTCATACCAGCCATTCGCTTGATCCTTTAGAACAAAAAAAATCGATTCCATTTAAAGACTGGATGTTTTATTTTTTTTTTAAAGCAAAATATTATTTAGCCATGAACATCTATAGACAGGCCAGGGTTCCCACACCTTTTGACTAATACATTTCCATGTACTTCCAGTATTTAGAGATTACTGGATAAGCATGTCCATTTATATGTCTGGTAAAAATCCTTGGAATTAACAGTTTTAACAATTATACGTTTTACTCCACAAATGCTTTTAAAAAAAGACAAAAATAAAACAAAATAAATACAAAGATTTGAATGTTCAATGGAGGATTCAGCTTTCTGAGCCTCCATGCAAAGCGAAAAAATAACTACAAATTTTCATGACCTTTAAGATTTCATTAAACTTCCATTCCATTTCAGGCCTGGAAATTACAATTTTAATATCTCTGAATATATGAATGAAGTTCAGCCATGTAACTATGTAGCGCAAGCTGAAAGGTTCCTTGTTATCTGTTAGCCAACTGGTGACATGTTAAGCCAATCGGCTCACATGGTGTAAGCTGATTGGTCTTTTAACATGTAATCAGGTTTGTGACGGGCAGAGGGCAGGGCCAGGTTGTGATTCTGCACACCCGGACCCTTATCAGGCTAATCAAGCCTCCGAGAGGGATAAAGGCCGACTGCGGATGGTGGTGCGACCGAGAGTGTGTGTTTACGGGCAGTTGTCCGTTCTATGTGTTTGTGTCTATTGGTTTATTTCTTCATTAAATCTATTATTTATATTCTCAAACCGGTTCTCGCCGCCTCCTTTCCCTTGATCCCTTCACAGGTACCCAATCATCTTGCGTCACTTTCTTTGTCTTACATTAAAATTGCTCAGCTTTGCAGATAAGCCAGTTTCACTGCAGCAGGCTGCGGGGGTTTTTCTAGATTGCAGTTAACTTCATGTAAAAGTAATTTAAAACCATACAATATGCAAGTTTAAAACTGTGACAAAATTAAAGTTCTCATATTCCAAACTGAAGTTGGCTGAACAAGAAATTAGTAGTTCTCTCAAGAATTTTTGCCTTTAGTAAACAAACAAATTCACATGACGAAAAGAAATGAAACTGAAGACAATTGTTAAGACAGTTGTCGAGAGAACTCAAAAATCTTCATGTTGCATAATTTTTTTATTAATTTTTTTTACATTCTTTTTTCTTTTTACAGTGCACATCATGACCGAGGCACACATAGAAATTCTGTGAATTAGCGTTACACCATTTGGCCAGTGGCCAAAGTACACACGTCTTGGTGATAGATCTGCTTGGTTGCGGGATAGTGTTTTGTGCGTTAATCTATTTGTGCAGCAATCTCTGCTTTGTTGGGGGATTGTCTGTAATGTTTATTTGAGCAGCAGCATGTATGTCTGTGTTTTTCAAGCAGTAGCAAGTCTCTGTACTTCCTCTGCAGCAACAGCAGCTGCAGTAGTATAGCAGATCTAGTCTGCCAAGACCAATATCCGATCAATATTTCATACCCACATTAACATACTATATCTTTCAGAGAGTTGCCATGACTGAAATAGGTTTTCCATGACTGTGGGAAACCTGCATAGATGAATAGGTCCTTAGGTGGGAATGACAGCAATTTGGTTGTATCCGAACCTTACACCCAAGTAAGGGTAATTAACAAGTAAGGTAAAATTGAAGAATGATTTTGAGGATAATGAGAATTACAAAATTCCACCGTAATGATTACTTTATCCTGATTTCTTTATTCAAGACACTCAAACAAATGTCTCGCCATCTGCGTTTGGCCTAAACAAACGAAATGGCAAGTGACGTGAGCAAACAGTAAACTTAAAAAAAGACGGTGAACGTAAAAGCAAACCATACTTCCAAACAATGGCGTTCTCACTGGCCTTGTACTTGGCTTTCCCCTTCATGCAGATGACCTGAACCCCACTGGTGTTGAGTGGGGTGGGAATACGCACCTGCAGAGAAACACAAGAAATTACTTGCACTGCAATAAGTACAAATACATTGTTTCTGATGAATATGTGTGTGGTCCTTGTCCATGCAAAAATCACCACCACAATGATGGGGTGAAAAACATTTCAATTGTGACGACTGTCTTAGCAAGAACAACTTATTAAACATATCACATGTCCATCAGATATTTTTAGACTGTTGAATGTTGTTTCTGTTGTCTGGCTCACCTCTATCTTCTGTGCCAGCAGTGAGGGCTTGAAATTGGACTTGATCACCACCTTTACCTCCAATTTGGTGCGGCCGACCTCTCGGACCAATGGAATGACACGAAAGGGGAGGATGATGTCTTTAGTGGTGCGGTACCTGCGGAAAGGACACGCAAATAACTTTCAGTGTACTGTGTAAAAAAACATGCATAAACACAAACACACACCCATCTATTCACTCACCTCATGAGCTCGTACTCTCCGTCAGGAGGGATGAAGCTAATACTGCGCTCAGAGTCAAACTTGCTGAGACGGACACACTGGTGGAACGTGCAGTCGTCGATCGCTATGGACTGTTTCCCACTGCAGCAGTGGACACAGAGGAGAGAATGCTACAATGAAGGATAGGCACAGACCGCAGACACCACACACACATTATCCATCAGGGCTGGGCGATATGACAGTATATACCCAGTGTCGAATGCATCAAATCTTTATATCGCGTTAGATTTGTTGGCAGGACTGCTTTATGTTTTTACACATTAGAGTGACAAAGAAACTTGAGTCGAAAACTTACATTTTAAAATATTCTTGCGTATTTTTTTTCTTCCTTGCACTGATGCCAGACATTAATTTGTCATGAATAATCATACCTTTTGGTTTGTGTCCATCGAAATAGACATAAAAATAAATAAAAGTACCTTTAGTATTTATTTCTCTGGAATGTGCAAAAATAGGTATTGCCATTTTTTTTAATAACTAGACAATTTTTTAATTGCATTACCAGCAAAGATAATGATATGATGATACAGCTGAAGTCAGAAGTTTACATACACTTAGGATGAAGTCATTAAATCTAATTTAACCACTCCACAGATTTAAATATAAGCAAACTAGTTTTTGCAAGTCGTTTATGACATCTACTTTGTGCATGACACATGTAATTTTTACAACAATTGTTTAAAGAAGTTTACATACAAGTTAACTGTGCCATTAAGCAGCTTGGTAAATTCCAGGAACTGATGTCAAGCCTTTAGGAAATTAGCCTTCTGATAGGCTAATTGGCTAATTAGAGTCAATTGGCCATGTACCTGTGGATGATTTTAAGGCCTACCTTCAAACTCGGTGCCTCTTTGCTTGATATCATGAGAAAATCAAAAGAAATCAGACAATATGTCAGAAAAAAAATTGTGTACCTCCACAAGTCTGGTTCATCCTTGGGAGCAATTTCCAAATACCTGAATGTACCACGTTCATCTATACAATCAAGAGTATGTAAGTATAAACACCATGGGACCACGCAGCCATCATACCATTCGGGAAGGAGACAAATTCTGTCTCCTGGAGATGAACATAGTTTGGTGCGAAAAGTGCAAATTAATAACAGAAACACCAAACACCTTGTGATGATGCTGGAGGAAACAGGTAAACAAGTATCTATATCCACAGTAAAACGAGCCCTATATCAACATAACCTGAAAGGCTGCTCAGCAAGGAAGAAACCACTAATCAAAATCCTCCATAAAAAAGCCAGACTACAGTTTGCAAGTGCACTTGTGGACAAAGATCTTACATTATGGGTGATGAAACAAAATGACCATAATTATGTTTGGAGAAAAAGAGTGAGGCTTGCAATCCAAAGAACACCATCTCAACTGTGAAGGATGGGGGTGGCAGCATCATATTGTGGGGGAGCTTTGCTGCAGGAGGGACTGGTGCACTTCACAAAATAGATGGCATCATGAGGAAGGAAAATTATGTGGATATACTGAAGCAACATCAAGACTTCAGCCAGAAGTTAAAGCTTGGTCGCAAATGGGTCTTCCAAATGGACAATGACCACAAAGTTGTGGCAAAATGGACAACAAAGTCAAGGACAACAAAGTCAAGGTATTGGGGTGGCCATCACAAAGCCCTGACCTCAATCAGACAGAAAATATATGGGCAGAACTGAAAAAGCATGTGTGAGCAAGGAGGCCTACAAACCTGACTCGGTTACACCAGCTCTGTCTTGAGGAATGGGCCAAAATTCCAGCAACAAATGGGGCTTTTCCACTGCACGGTACAACTCGACACACTTTTTGGGGGTTTTCCACTGTAGATAGTACCTGGTACTTTTTTTAGTACCACCTCGGTCGAGGTTCCAAGCGAGCCGAGCCGATACTAAACGTGACGTCAAAATCCTACAGATTACTGATTGGTCAGAGAGAATCGTCACTACCTTCGTCACTGGATTTGACACGGGACATCAACCCGCTAGTTTTAAAGTTTGCTACAGTGATAGCAGTATCATTTGTTCACTTTCTAATTGTAAAAGAAATGGCTGTGCGCAAAACCACACATGGTCAATAAACGAGGTGCAGACGCAGTAAACTGACTTCAACTGTATATACCAACACTATGACTTTAGATTTTGGTCATACCTCCCCACACTGATTCCCAATATGCTAAATAATATGTTTTATGTAAAACTATATTGCCATTATGTTGGCTTCTAACACTGTGACCACAACAAAACCACTTATTTTTGCTGATACCAGATTATAATAGATATGGGGGGGCAGTCATTTGAGGGGCCACAAAATAAAGAGATTTTAATTCAGACTATAATGAAAGTGGCTATCAATTCATACAGTAAGAATCTCTTCAGAAAAATGAGAAGGGGAAAGACTGTTGATATGAGATGAGACAAATCTAGAGTTGCTTAACGCCTAACTTGCACGCTCACACTTCAAACTTTCACAATTCAGGAGGAAGTGTCATCCCATGCAAAGATATGTCTGTATTAAGACGTTTGATGGCACGACACAAAGACAGCTGACATACGGCTAGGACAGGACGGAGTGAAGGTGACAGACCAGGTGAGGTCAGAGTTACCTGCCCCCCCAACTCACTGAAGTTCAGCGGAAAGAGTGGAGAGAAGCACACCAATCAACAGAAAAAATGGAACATAAAAGGACTAAACTAATGGCACCTCAGAATAGTTCATAGTTATATCAAATAGTTCTCTGTAAAGATACAAATACCTACCATCACAAAATGGCAACAGGGAGAAAGACTGAGACCATATGCTAAAGGACTCTGACACAATATATCAATACGCTTGATAAAGAGCGTATTTCTCAGCTATGAAAAAAATACATTCTTTAGGTATGCAGGTGAGCAGTTGAGTATTAATACACTCCGGGACATTTAATCCAGCAAGTGGGCATTGTCCCATGACCCGATTATAAGGCATTGTAACAACAAACATGAAAAATATTTACTCTGGTGTTGTTAAACAAGTTCAATTTAACCACAAGGAACAAACCTTCTTGGTATAGGATATATAGCAATTACAGTTGAAAAGAGCCACTCGAATAGTGTTTTTTCTGCCATTTTATTGTAAATCAGCATTTTAAATTAGACGTCTTCTGTAGTTTTATGGTGGAATAAAGTGTGCAGCGGTCATGCACTTCTGAATATCAGTGAATGTAGTAGGTTATCCAGGTATTTCTCACCTTCTGTTTTATGAATACTGAGGATTTGGACTTACTATTTAGTTGACATACTAGATTTGGCATACTATATATTAGAGATGTATGCATATTTGGAGCCAGGGCATGTCTAGTGTTTCATTGCACATCTTACATTTTTATTCTCCTAGTTTTCAACTTGCTTTACACTTACCCTAACATTCATAAGGCCATACCATCAAGCTGTATACCTAATTCTGAACACAATGATGTAGAAGTTCTGTCCCATGCAGATTAGATGATAATTATTTTCTGTTTAAATGAAAAATATTAATTCAAATATCAACAAGACTGCTCTTTAAGAAAAAGAAAAAAAGAAAGATAAAAAATAAGATTTATTGACCAATAATCAATTCGGTCAATGATTACGGTGAAGCCCTACATCCATTTTTGTCTATCTGGGATTTGCAAACCCCAGCAGTTTT
The DNA here is from genome assembly GCA_032164185.1 of Moxostoma hubbsi. NCBI lineage: Eukaryota > Metazoa > Chordata > Actinopteri > Cypriniformes > Catostomidae > Moxostoma > Moxostoma hubbsi. The sequence continues at coordinate 30,250,946 of JAVLUX010000019.1, forward strand.
TTTTTTTTTTTTTTTTTTAGAATGGATTAAGTACCAAAAGTGTATAGGGACCCTTGGTATGTAATAGTGTTGTTTTTTAGTTTTTTTGCACTCCCATAAATGATATTTTTTAATGATCATTTCATATCAATACAAGTTTGATGACAGGATATCTATTTCTTTGTTTATTCCAAGGGAAAATTGTACTATATTCATAGTTTTTATTTAAATGTCTTAAAAAAAAATCTGGGCATTTTGTATATCCATTTTTGATAAATATACGTGCCAGGTCTCTAAAGACCAGAATAATGTAAGATTGCTTGTTGAAATTCTCATGCATTTATGGGTTACTATTACTTTACTCTTAACTCTATACACAAATTAAGCCATTATTATTCACTATTAATACAAGCATCTCAAAGGAGAGATTCCAAACATAGGATACAAACAAAAATCTCACAAAGTGCATTACACCTCAGGACAACCCAAGTTTATCACTTTGTTCTTTAGATTGGGGGGAAAAGTTCATTTCTGACACTGACCTTTATGGCCCTGAACGTTTGTGAGTGCAGGCTAACTCACCTCTTGCCCGTGTCATCAGTAGTGCCACCTTTGCCCTGCTTGTCAATGATGATCTTGTCATTCATGCCAAACTTGCACTCTGGCATCCCGCTCAGATAGCTTTTCATCACCACCCGTCCTGAGACGTGGGCACTCAACACCTGACCTGCACAAACATATACATGAGGAATTCATTATCGTGTTTAGGATTGTTAAAATTCACCATGAAGTACTAAAACTCTGATCCATATATTAAATGTATCACTTTCCTTGGCCAGTAGACGGCAGTAACACACACCTTGCGGTGACATCAGCAAGTTCACACTTTCCAGCACATCCAGAAAGAGTTCATTGCGGCGATATTTGATGCCCTCACGTCTCCAGCCAATCTGTCCAGTGACCTGACTGGTAATCTGAGACTGCTCCTCTTTTGTCTGAGAAGAATTAGAACATTTGCAGTCAAAAAAACAAGATGAAACCAGATATTTTATCTACTAAAAATGATGCATGTTCATGCAAAACTTCTTGAATACATCTTTGAAGATATAAAAAGTGAAAGATAACTTTGCTTACATGATGCTGGATGCAGTAGGTTGCGGGGTCATCAGGCACGTGATGAGGCGTGACGTGAAGATGAAGGTGTGAGAAATATTTTAAAAACCTTCTCAGGTTCCATGTGCTTTCACAAAAACGTAACCATAAACTCTACACTTCAACACCTCTGTTTTATTTACGTTAATGTAACCCATCTTCATAAAGCATTCACATTGTAATCGAATATTAAGATGGAATATGCGGTTGCGTCATGCAGAACCTACCTGGCTCTTAATACCCTGTTGAGTAATGAAGGTCTTCAAGGCTCCAGTCTCAGAGTTCTGGGGGTATCCAAAATCCAGAATCTCTATAGTGAGGGGACAGAGCCAAATGATGAGTGCTTAGCTAATAAAGCAGCATTGCTTTAAAGACCTTATTTAACAAAATGTCACTTTAAGCTAAGAGATGCTAGTGTAGGGATGTCAAAAGTACCGGTATTTTGATACAAAGTCGATACTAAGATAAAAAAGTTGTCACAATATCAGTGATTATGCAGTACAAGTGTTGTGATGATTTTTGGCTACCTAGTATGGTTATCTTTAGGGGTAGCCTTTAGGGACTGGTACCAATTAGGTAGCAGGGAGTACGAATCTAGAGGGGAGGGGCGGCATATTTCGGGACAACACCGGTAGTGCCAAGTACAGACTCAATTTGATACCCGCGCACTCTCTGAATGACACAAGACTGCTTTCAAATGCTCACACATGAACTTCACAAATTTGGGAAAATAATTAATGCACAATTATTCAAATTAAAATCGTTATAGGTCCTAGTGTGACTATTAAACCACAAAATAATCTAATTTAATGTCTGCATGTGCTGTAAAGCAAATTTGTTAAGCCGCTGACAAGCTGTAAACACCACTTCTGTGTGTGTGTTGTAATAGATGACAGAAAAGAGTGCATATTCACTGTGAACCGTGTGGTGCCTGCAAATTATGTTTATATAATGAAATCACAGCATTTTGCACTTAAATCATCAAACTGGGCCATTTAAACAACGGAGGTGTGAAGCTACCCTAAAAACTCACACAAACTAAAAAGCCATGTCAAAATAAAAGTTTGATTCTAGTAAAATATTATATTCACTAAATGTATATTCAGAAAAATAATAATTATATTTAAGCAATATCTCACAAGCAAGAGTGCTATTGTACAGAATAAACATTTTCCAATGTTTTTCATTTATTTTATTTTTGGCCTTTTGTAGGCTTTTTGAAGACTCTGACTCGGATCCCCCACGATGCATCAGCACCACATGTCATGAGTGCATCCCGCTAAGCTACGGCTCAGACCAATGTTATCATTTATACGGTGATACTCTGTTTTGCAGCACTTCGTTGACAAAAAATAAGACTGATGTTGTGTTTTAGATTATGCTGTGATAATCTTCACAGAAGCGCTTTCTTTTTATAAGTTCAATGGTAGGTTGAAAAGCAATTACTGGTATTTTATTACCATTTTATTAAAGTTTTATGAATTCATTTGATTAGACACTATTCTATGCTAAATTTGATTAGACACTATTCTATGCTAAATTTGAATAATACTTCAAAACATGAAACCCAGAAAAATTAAATGAAAAACACAAGATTTGAGAATTAAAAAAACAAAAGATGTTTTCTTAATTGAAAAACACTTAAAGGAAACATACAGTTCTTTTAATTTTCCTTATCACAGATATTTATCTTTTAAATAGGATTTAAAAAATGTGCTCGATAGCAAATTGTCTGTTTTTGAGGAGGTATCGAGACTCTTGAAATTTAATATGACTGATATTGGTGTCAACTTCTGAAATTTGGTATTGTGACAACACTATACTAATGCACTTCAAACAATCACAACATTTCACCAGATATGCATATATATTTACAGTATTTGTTGTCTGTAAAATGTGGGCAAAAATATTGATGACTTATCTTCTACAAACAAGGGTATAAACATTTTTTGTTTAATAAAATATTTTATAGAATGACAACATCCCCTCCCCCTAAATTATAAACACCATCAACAGCAAAGATAAAATCATGGTTCACCGGTGTCTTTCATTGCACTAATATTTCCTTTCCCAACCCCTTAACTGATTACAACAGAATGGCTGAGATTTATTAATAGCTTTTGAGCACAGTAGAGCTGTCCAGCGAGTTTCTGTCAGACACTGAAGGAAACAAAAGACTATTTAAAAAAGGGGACAAGCTTTCCGATATGTCCAACCCCAACTTCCTGATTAATTAGGAAATACGTCAATAAAAGAAAACTGTGCTTGTCAACTATCTCATGGGGTCTTTGAAGTCAGATATCACAAAGGATTGTATGTAGTTTTGTTACAAATGAAAATCAAAACCATCCATCTCACGTCTGTCTGTCTGTGCAGTATTTTCTTTAGGTTTAGATTTTCTCATCGACCAGTCATAAAAATCAAAACCTAAAAAAACAACAGCACAACAGATGTAGGAGAGTTCAGGGCTGGAACCGGGAAACAAGAAAGAAAAAACTCCTCTGCATCTTAACAGTCAAGCAAAAGAGTAAATATCTCTTTAAAGTGGAAATCAAGTTGAGCTACTTTTCAGTTTGAACAGAGAAGGGTAACATCGTACCATCCAGCAGCTCGTAGATCAAAACAAAGTTGTTCTTGATGTTCTCCTCACTGATCTTGCCAAAATATGCGGCCATGACATCGCACATCTTGTAGAGGAACTCGAACACCATGGCCGCGTTGACATTCTGCTTGGTGACGGCAGCCAGCCAGATGTTGGAGCGTTTGACATGGAAGAAGCTGGTGCGGGCGATGTTGGAGACGGGTGAGCGTACCTGCTGACGTGCATGGATCACGTTCACACGGAATGCATCCACCGCATTCCTCCTGCAGAAAGACCATCAGGATGGAGTTAGTGATGAATTCACCACAGATGAATTGCAAGAGAAAATGAGATAGAAGACATAAGGTATATCAGGCCCGGCCCCATAGTGGGGTCTGGATGTGTTTTTGCTCCCATCTGTGCAATTTTTAATTGTTGTTCTATGTAAACATGCACTTGATGGATGTCTTTGATCATTTTGATGCGTTTCTGGCAATGTGTGGCACGTTTTAAGAGCGGTACAAGTGCAACTTTAAAATACATGTCTGTTCTACAAGCCATCTTGTATGTATACAGACACGGGAGATGTGAGATGTCACGCCTGTGAAGAACAGTGTCTCTGGTTTGGCCTGTTGAAGCACCACAACAACTGGAAAAGAGCAACTGAAGGCTCCTGATCACGTCAGTGCAGGATTATATGCGTGTTTCACCATGGATCATATTACATCTGTGTCATTTGAACATTTCATTGTGGATTGTATGTGTTTTTGGCTCATATCTCCTTGGATTGCTTGTGAATCAGTCACAATATGATTCAAGCTTTTCAAAGGCACTGTTATTGAAGGTTGGGAAGTTTAAAACACTTTCAGACTTGACCACAAATCCATAAGTAACCAGTTTTTTCACGAATGTTTCAAATGTAATGACTGTTTGATAGTTTATGGTTCTGCTGTGCTTGATTGAACGGTTTAATATATTTGGATGCAATGTGATGGACGAGCGTTGTGTGTGTGTGTGAACCCTGATATTTAGTTTTGCATTATTGTGGATTTGGTTAATATTCTTCTGATTGATTTTTAAATATAAATGGTTGTGTATTCGGGGGGCTACAAGATGTAAACCAATCATAACAGTGGGCGTTAACATTGAAATTTAAAGGCAAAAATCAAGCGTTTCAGACAGAGGGCTATAATATTCCTAAATTATGACCTTTTTGGTGCAAAACACTAACATTATAAGTGGACCTCAGGGAACATAATACAATTATTTATAAAAAATAAAAAAGTATGCCTTGGTACTTTTAATCGGGCACATCTGCTTTAAGTGGTCGAGTGCAAATGTTTTTCATATTCGGTTTGGGAAAACAATAACCACATCTGACAAATAAACCACATACGTACATAATATATGCAACCATGCACTTAACATACAAATTAACTCAATATTTAGTCTGTGAGTGAAACAATATGCTCGATCAAGACAGTTTCTAAAATGCGCAACCCTATTAGCTATGCACTAATCGTCCAGTTCACTAACTGCATGTTTTTTACTAAGGATGTGATATAACACCATTTTGTGGAGATGTGAAAAGTTGCGTTTGACAGCGGTCTAGAGTTTAAACAGTTTGCATAAAATACTTTGTATAGGCAAAATACTCAGAAAAAGCTACTTTAAAACACAACTACCATCTATATGACTGATGTTTTCATCTCTTTGTGCTTGTGAATTTTGGTTTGCAGTGTTTTCCCGGACAAGATCAATTAATTTATAGTCACTATTAAGTCACTGGACCTTTCAGATAATGAAAAATGCAACTCCTATTCACTCCCAGATACATGGAAGCAGCCTATAGGCAAAGCAGCCATTTCAGCCCTCATTATATGAAATTCTGCTCATCTCCAGGCAGCATTTAATATACACTTAAAAACTGCATAATATACAGTACATTTAAAATGAGCACAACATTTGGATGGAAACGTATTTTATGTAATGCCACATAGACAGTCAGGTAGTCGTCCACCAATACAAGCCCAACAAAAGGGTGCATCAAGGGCATTTAATGGCTGCAAAGGGGGGGTACTAGTGAGAGCACCATTCTGAAAAATAAAATGAACAATGGTACATGCACTGCAAGTCCACATCAATGGTGCCATTTGGGACAGGGCCAGATATGACTCGTCTGGTTGGCTTGGAGACACACCCAAAATGAGCCCAGCGTCCTCCAAATGTTCTTTAATGTACGTGCTTCTTTACACTTGTGGATGAAGCTTACTATTAAGAGAAAACACTGGGTAGGGAGTTTGTTCGCAGTTATGGCTGGGATAGTGGTAGCTTTGTGGCTCGATGTTTGGGCTGGTAACCAAAAGGTTGTAGATTCAAACCCAGGTTATTTGAGTGTGACAGTCCCTGTATTATATGTACTGTAAATCATCTTGGATAGGCAAGTATCTGCTACATAAAAAATGGCTGAATATTGCAACAGCAATGTTAAAGACTCAGAGGCTTTAGCATATAATTTACATTAGACAGAGTAGGAAACAGACTGACATAAATGCTGGTACATTCATCTTTTATATGATAAGATAATAACATTGTGTCACAGCTAAAAAACTGAGTTCTGGCATATTACTTTTAGGAAAACAACGCTGGAGTTTCAAATGACAAGCATGTATCACAGGGTTTAGAAAATAACCGTCATCGCGCTTTATTTCTGCTGTCTGTTATTACACTATATTTCCCATTATTTCTGTCTAACTCTCTTAATGATCTGCCTTTCCTCCAGGCACCCTTGACATGCACACAGAATACAACTTAATCTTATGTTCTCTCTTTCTCATACTGCAAGGCATGCGTGTATGAACACACACACACACACACACACACACACACACAGCAGCAGCAGAGTTGGCAGGGATGCACAGAGCCACTGTATCCATAGCAACCCTTTTCAGAACAGTCTGTCTCTGTGGTTTTAAGGGATGCCTGGTTTTTCCAGAACTGACATTTCCCTCAACTTCCATGCAATCCAAGTCAGGTACAAACTGTTCTTAAACTCATCTTCATTTGATCTTTCTCCTTTTATTTAGAGATGGTTTATCCCTGCTCAAGGTACAGAGGAGATTGGCAGAATGAAACAGGAATGAAACTGTGACATGAAACTGGGATGAACATGGATGATATGCAAATATAGTGGTGAGAAATCTGATTAGTTTTAGAGAAAGTTCATTTGGACAGTTCGCTTCATCTCCTTTACAGACAAGTGATTCAGTTCAGCTTAGCGAATTAGTTCGAACTAATCATTAAAGCTGCAGTATGTAAGATTCAGAAACCATTGTTATTAATGACACTTGTGGCCGTTAATGGAACTGCAGCCAGTTACCGGTTGCTCGTGCACACACTCCATAGGGACGTGAGCGAGCGAGCATCGACTGTCTGTTGACGCTGTTGAATAGCGGAGAGAAGCACTGAGGCAATGCTCTCGGGAGCGCGCATAAACGTCACATCATTTGGATTTTCCCGGCAAAAGCGACCCGCTCCCTTTGCTTGAAAATCAGTCTACAGGCTTTAAGCGACCCGCTACAAAATTGTGCACAATTGCGCTAAGCCGTTCACACATTGTTCAAATAAAAAGGCGAATATTACATGAAAAATGTTACATATTGCACCTTTAGGTACTAGTAAAAAGTGATCCGTGTATGATTTGGACACAGTTGCCCACGTAGTTCATGTGAACAAAACAAAAACTATTTTCTGTTGAATCAATCCCTGGTCATGGTCATTTTTGCTGTCCAAACCTGAAACACAACCTCACCAATATCTTCAGTCCAACACATCAGACACACTTACCCGATGTCATCACGGTAGACACGGGATATCAGCACCTCGCCCTTGTGGTTGTAGATGAAGAGTCCTCCAATCATGGTGGTCTCGCTCAGTGTTCACAAGCCATTTTAAAAAACTGAATGAAGAGGATGGAGAGAAGCCGTCAGTCATCGGGTGCAGTGAGGTACATTTATGAACGATGAGCTGCTGACAGAGCACACTGAATAAAAACTGCTTGGATACTGATGTTTTGTTAGAAGTGGGCTTTAAAAATCATTTGGCTCGACATTACCATTACAAGAACAGCCCAGGAAGGTTACACGGCAATTTGTTTATAGACAGTAAATCGGATTCATTTATTATCATGTTTAAATATAAAAACTCACTTTGGATAAAAGCGTCTGCCAAATGCACAAGTGTAACGTAAAAACAAAAAAAAATGACAAAAAACAACCCTGAGATTAAATTTCACAACCATGAATGACGCAAAAAAAAAAACGATTTTCTCGTTCAGAAGACCTAAAAATAGACCTATTACAATTAAAAGAAGAATTCAACACACTGGTAAAATATTACTAAATATTAAAATAGTTTAATAAAACACTAAAACAACACCTTGAAAAATAAATTAGGAAGTGTCTATAATACACTAAAATAAGATGAGCTGCTGCGATGCATGCGCATATATATACGCACTTTTTTTTTTTTATAAATATTTTCCATATGAATCACAGCAGCTCATATATGCATATGCATACATATATATATATATATATATATATATATATATATACACACACACACATACACACACACACACACACACTCTTTTTTTTTTTTTTTTTTGCAAATTAAAATATAAATGTTCGTTCTTTTGAAAGACCATGCTTTTAATTCTAAAGGAATTGTTCTGTCATCATTTACTCACCTTATAGGAAAAGTTCACTCCAAAATGAAAAATCTCATTTTTTCACCCTCATGTCATCCCAGATGTGTATGACTGACTTTCTTCTTCTTAACTTTTTTGAAGAATATCTCAGACCTGTAGGTCCATACAATTCAAGTGAATGGTGACCAGAACTTTGAAGCACCAAAAAGCACATAAAGGCTACATAAAAGTAATTAATATGACTCCAGTGTCTTCTGAAGGCACCATGTGACTCCAGTGGTTTAATCTTTGTCTTCTGAAGTGTTCCAGTTGGTATTGGGTGATAACAGACCAAAATGTAAGTCCTGTTTCAATATAAATCTTGACAGCAGTCTCCTTAGAGATCATAATTTCAAGGTCAATTACACATCGTAGCGCATCTGGCATTCTGCGAATGCATAAAGCACCAGGAACTATAATCGAGCTTAAAATCATATTCTTGCCTCGAGACTGTAAAAGAGAATGGCAAATTGCACAGTGAAAAAGGAGTTATATTTTAGTCTGTTCTCACCCAAATGCTGCCTTTGTGCTTTTTTGAGCTTCAAAGTTCTGGTCACCATTCTCTTGCATTGAGGACCTAGGCAGCTGAAAAATTCTTCTTGTGTTCAGCAGAAGAAATAAAGTCATACACATCTAGGATGGCATGAGGGTGATTAGATGATGAGAAAATTTTCATTTTTGAGTGAACTATCCCTTTAATGTTGTTCCAAACCTGTACATATTTTTTTATGTTATGAAACACAAAAGGAGAGGTTCAAGAGAACGAAATTACATAAATTTTGATCTGTTCTTCACAGAAAAGCTATAGTATTGTCTATTAACTACTTTATTGGACTTTTTTTGTTGCTCAAAACATTCTACTTCTCTTTAGTGGCATCCTCTTTTGAGCTCCATGGAAAGTCAAAGATCGTATGATGGCAAGTAAATGATGACAGAATATTTTACTGTGAACTATCCCTTTAAACCTCCAAGACCCCAATCCATTCCACATAGTTCTGATGACCTTCACTCTTGTGAACTATGGGCCAGTATATTTCTGGATGTTCATTTTCTATAAGCTATATATGTTCTTTATGCTAGTGATAACACATAGCTTCTGAATGCAGAACTTTAGCCAGAGTAGACCATATTTGAAAACATATGATCTGTTTAATGATTAAAAGAATATACCTGGGTTCAATACAAGTTAAAATAAATCAGCAGCATTTGTGGCCTAATGTTGATTACCACAAAAGTTTATTTAGATTTGAAATGTATTGAAGTACATGGGGCTAATCGATAAGCATCACGGTTTCGAAAATACAGCCAAAAGATGCAAATACACGTGTTAACATGATTTTAGTGTGATAAAATCACTTACTAACCTTTTCTGTTAAAAATTAAATACAATTTTACAACTTCATTGCCATGACGATGTAACACCATAAACTGACAATTTAAACAACTGTACAGCTCAAATAATAAACAAGCTTTAACAGAAGAATTAATGTAAGTGCTTTTATAATATTATGAGCTTCATATTTCTGCCTTTAACCTCTACAACAATTGGCCCCATTCACTTCCATTGAAAGTGACTCACTGTAACCTCGATTTGTTATTTTGTTGTATTTTTTATTTTTTTAATTGAAGGCCCTCTGTCCTTGAGCCAATAGGATAAACGACAGAATCAATTAAACAGCTAGAGTAATTCCAAACACTTTGAAATGAACCTGAATGCACTAACTGGTGTAACTGTCACAACGATTTATGAATAAAATAAACATCAATACACAGTCTACCCAGCTTTTTCCATTACACAATTTCACAAAACCCACGTGACTATAAAAACCACATTGAGAATTTCAACTAATGGTTTAATCCAATGATTTGTGATTTTCACTGAGACACAACAACAGTTCCAGTAATGTATGCATATTATCACTTAACTAATCTTATTATGATATATATATATATAGATATATATATATATATATATATATATATATATATTTTTTTTTTTTTGTTTTTTTTTATTATCATGTAATTTCTCTGGCTGTACAGCATCCATCATCTCAGCTGACAGACAGAGTAAACTTTTCATATGCCAATAGCAATGTCCGCCACTTTTATTCATATGTATATTAATGTCAGATTTTTTTAAATATCTGTTTTCTCGAGGTTTCTCTGCAGCATCCATCATGTCTGCGGATGGAGACTCAGACCAGCCCTCTGCGACTCCTGTCTGTCTCTCCTCGAAATCACACAAAACAAGACCCTAATAATTATAAATACACGCAGTTCAATCATACTTTAATGCAAACTCTCATTTTATCATTTTGTGTCAAAACTCTGTCTAAAACGAACGGATGTTATTCAATGTAAAGGTATGCGGCCGTCTCTTTCCATTCAAACGCAACATTGTCACGATGTTCAACGAATAACATTACGTTTTCTTTAATTAACGGAGCCAAAACAATCCATGTAACTTATCTGACACATTTCCATTAGTGAATCTAGTTTAAATCTGCCCGCGTCCGACTGGTTAGCTGGTTATGCTAACTAATTAGCCCAGCCCGTTTCTGTCACGACTGACCGGACGTGTGGATTTCACTCACCTGTGTGTGCGTCTCCGTGTGTCCCTCTGGACCGGACTGGCTCAACAGAGACAGATATGTTCGGTTTTGATTGGGACTCTGGGTTATTGAGAGTGTTTGAGGTTTGAACCGTGTTTCAGACAAGAAAGGCTGCGATCACCGTTCACTCTTGAATCCAAGATGTCGCCCGCTCACTCCATCTGCAGCCGTCAGCTGGCACACGCCCTTACGAAAATCCAGAGCACTGATAGTTTCACATGCAAATGAGCTTTGCGGCAAACTTGAATGAATACAATTTGACAAATTGTCCATTATCGCTTTAAGGTTGCTCATTAAGGTTTGCCGGAGATTTACCTCGACCAGCGAATTGCTTCCATATCGCAAGCTTCTGGAAAACATATTTGGCGAATAAAAAGCTCATAATGAGCAGCAAATTTGCAGCAAGTTTAGATTTTTTTGTAAGGACACACACACACACACACACACCCTTAAACTTCTAAAACTGAAGATGAATGCCTATTTGAAAACAGGACAAATCTCATGAGTGAACGAACTACGCGAATGATTTAATGAAATAAAAATTATGGCAATATACTAAACTATTGATTTTAGGTTATTTATAACTACAAAAACAATGTATTTTAAGTTTACTGCAAAATATTCCAGTATCTACTAATCTATATGTAGTTTGATGGTGTAGGGAGACCAACTCCATTGCTTCATTCACAGTAGGTCATGGAACTGGACTTGTTTCGTGAGCTTTATTGGCTGTGGTTCTGATTGGTGGACCTGTCTCTGCTGGATCATGGGTAATGTAGTTGTTCAACTAGAATTCCGCTTTTAAAAACGATGTTGAAATAATGCAGACTGATGGCTTTAACGGAAGCATAAACCATTTATAAACAACCTCAGAGCTCACGGTTGGTGTGTCTTTAAATGTTTACAAGTTATCGTTGAAAATCAATTAGTCTATGAAATAAATGAAAATGAATGGGATTTGTACTTCTGGAATCAGACTGTTCTGCTCTCTTTACATGGTACTTTGAGGTATTTCTAAGAATTCAATAGTATTTCCAAAAACCTGTAGTAGTACCATGGTACTTGTTTGTTAATGGCAGATCAAACTAAAACATATAACGTACACTTACTAAAACAAGAAAAGAAAAACACAACCTCTAATCTATTCACATATGTCCGTTTACTTTCACACACAAACATGCCAAAACAAAAAAGCTCTCTAACACACACATGTAAACATGTTCACACAAACCCTGCACATGCATACTCTCAGACTGAGTTTGGAATGGCATACAACCATACTATTTCTGCCATATGTGCCGGTATACAGTACACAACCATTCGGAGCTCAGTCTTTCTCTCTCTATATTACACACACACAGGTCAAAAGTGACTTTAGAAGAGGCCTAAACACATATTTTAAGGTAGGCATTTTAAAGGCAGTATTAGTATATATGTTTTTGCAAATAATTGACATGATTATATTTAGCAATGAATCCTTGCAGGAACCATGTGTTTATAAATATAGGCTGCATTTCTTGATGTTGTGTGGAAGGCCTTGTTTCGTCTTCATCACTGCAGAATAATAAAAGTGATTTTGTTTTTCTCATGGAAAAGTTGTATCATGCAAAACCAGAAAGATTCAAACTCAGTTTATAGGCAATAAAGTATTTTTTATAAATAAAACCATTTGTTTTGTTTAATCATAAACAGTGTGAGTATTAAACTGAAACTCTGATCTGTTTGCAATAATTAAAAATGTCATAAATGCATCTGGGAAAATAATGGAAGGTTTACATAGAAACAGACTGAAAAATACAGTATACAGCGAGCTGATAGTTAATGATTAAATGACATTAACATTTTAAGTACTGTGTTCAGGGCAGAGTGAGAGAGTGACGAGAGCTGATCTCCATTACACAATTGTGCATCGGGTTCACAGTGTGTGTGTGCTGGATCATATTTGGATATTAAAATGATAAAGATCCATTTTGAACGTCCACAATCCATCTGTAATGTGACATATTTCCAAAAGAAGATGTCAATAGATAGTGAAAAGTTGTTTCTATATGACAGCTGGCTGGAGCTAAGTGGAGGAAAAATAATAAGGCTAGGTGTATAGTGTTATAAGCTGAAAAGCTGTTGTTTTAACAAAGGGCATGAAAGATAACTAAGACAATTTTTTTTCTCCTTTGCATTGGAATAAAATGCACCGTTGAATCTGTCACAATAAGACTAGAAATATGTATTAAGAAAGTAAATAGGGTCAATTTACCATCTTCCTGTCAATAATATTAACCGGTAATATCACAGCCTACTTTTCATAATCATGTCCCACTGTACAGAATATCATTTTCTGTTGAATATTCTGCATATTCAAAAATATGTCATATGACAGAAGTTAAATGTGTTGTGAAAACCATTTCATGTTGTTTTATTTAAACTTCATGCATCACGTGTAATAAATCATTTGAACCCAAAGGGCACAGCAGACTTTAAAAGCCTTGTCAGCAAACTTAATTCTCTCTCTCTCTCACTCTCCACGATTATTAGCAGAAATATTACAACAAAAGACATAAATATGAAATAAATGTCTATGATTCTATCTTTTGATAGTGTTTGTCTTTTAATCATTAAAAATGATTTAAGTTCATCCTTTAAAAAGCAAAAGGTGAGTCACAAGGAGAAGATTACGTCGCTTCTTTGTGCTGCTCTCTGTTATCTTGTCTTTTTTTCAGATAATCTTTGATTGAAAAATGGGGTTTTGCTTGAGGTTGCGAAAATATTCAGAAGACAAAATATGAAAAAGCAGGTCAAGTACGTAAAAAGTACACAAAACCAGAAATCTCCACTCTGACTTCAACACTGCATCCCACAGTCACCTTCAATCACATATCTCTGGTCTCTAAGGGCATCATGGGATACATGAGCTTTCCATCTCTTCCAGGTTTCTTCAATGAAGAAAGTACAAGCCACAGGACACAGGAGGGACAATAGGAGGGACACTCACCATGCTCCATTACCAACCCAACTAAAATGTAATTGTTTTTCTAGACCTTTTAATCTTTATTCATTTCACAGTGATTTGAGCATTTTGAGGGTTGTGTTTTCGAGGTCACCTGAAGCACGTCACATGACATCTACAAAGAACTCACTGGGATTTCCCATGGCCATACGGAAAGACTGGCGCGATGCTGTGAGTTCTGGGGGCACCGAGGACAGGTCTCTGCCAGGAGGTGATCCTGGTGTTGCTGTTATGGGCATCTGTTGTTGGGGAGGGAGGCTGGGAGGTTCATAGACCTGGCTGTGAGAGTGGACACTGTGCAAGCTATGGATAGTATGTGAGCTATGCACACTGTGTTCGCTCGGGGGCGCTGCAGAATGCTCACTGGGAGCCTTCTCTCTTTTCTCTGATTCACTTCCACTGCCTCCGGATCTTCCTCCGGACTCCTGTGTTCCAGCTGCTGCATTTGTATCATTTTTGCTACCACTGCGATTTGAGCCACTGCTATGACTTCCTTTGAGTAAAACGAAAGAAAGGAAAAGTAAGACTGTGTCTCAAAACTGTGTGTCATTACATTCTCTTAAATCAGGTTTTCCCACAATTTATAATCAGTAAATTAACTTTGACAGCCATTCGTTTCTCAAAACAGCAATTTGTAGCTCATGAACTATTTTAAAGCAGAACATAGTTAGAAAATGTTTTCATGACTTTTAAAGACTTTTCTCAGAAATCGCTTACTCCAGCTTTAACACGTTAATGCATGCGATTCATTAAAAAAGTTTAACACATTAATTTTTCTCAATCGAGATTAACACATTTACGGTTAATACAGCATAAACACTGATGTGAAGGGCGTAACCTTTGTAATGTGTCCACACGGAGTGATTATACTGACGCACACGCCACAGAGCCAGAGCACGTCTACCAATTAGAGCCTACAACCTTAGCATAAAATAGCATAACACAGCAGTCTCAAAGACCTTCTATGTGCGGAACTGTCTTAACATGCATGTTGACCGTTACTCTCTCTCCTATGTTAGAGGTTAATATCTCAATAAATTAAAGAATCTCTGACAGCAATTCCCTGTCAGTTATAAAATGATGGAGAAAGGACCTCTTAACACTATTTGATGTACAAAAGAAGCCCAGATGGGGGACTTGTGATAGAAACAAGTATTTGTCAGCCTATGTAAGGCACTTTTAATTACCACAAAAGCACAACAAATCTTAACTATCACCAAAACGCAGAATGAGATGTCTTTGTTTGCAAACGGGTTTCATGGTGAGTTCAAAACGACGCTATACGATGCCATTGACGCTCTGACACGAATCATGAACACAGCTTCACTATTGCTGCAATAAAGCGGATAGCCACAGTCTACCTGCAAATTAATAATTGTGGAGGATTCGAGTTTAAGGGATTTAATGCTCATTGCAATGAATAAGAAACCTATGTGGGGACACATTTTTCAATTAGTCAAACTCCAACTAAGACTTTGGAAAACGTTTAATGTTACTTGAATTGGTGATATTTTAGTACATTTCTATCGTAATACTGTGGAACGCTTTGTTTGGAAAATGTTAATAAAGCATTATATTGTTACATATCGTTTTGTTTTCTTTCCTAAGATGGAAATAAATGCAGGAAAATAAGTAAATATACAGTCAAATTTCAGCACTTTTCAAATCTGTGTTTAATTACGATTAACTACAAAAAATTATGCATTTAATCATGACAAAAAATTTAATCGACTGACAGTACTAATTATTTACATAGAATGCATATAAAACATGATTTATGTTTGTGCGGATAGTTCTTGCGTCAACGTATGCTACCAGGATGGATTTTGCGGTTGTGCGCTATCTCCGTGTTTACAGTGCATCCGAAAATTATTCACAGCGCTTCACTTTTTCCACAAATTGTTATGTTACAGCCTTATTCCAAAATGGATTAAATTCATTATTTTCCTCAAAATTCTACAAACAATACCCCATAATGACAACGTGAAAGAAGTTGGTTTGAGATCTTTGCACATTTATTACAAATAAAAAAAAAAAAAAGTCCCATGTACATAAGTATTCACAGCCTTTGCCATGACACTCAAAATTGAGCTCAGGTGCATCCTGTTTCCACTGATCATCCTTGAGATGTTTCTTGATTGGAGTCCACCTGTGGTAAATTCAGTTGATTGGATGTGATTTGGAAAGGCACACACCTGTCTATATAAGGTCCCACAGTTAACAGTGCATGTCAGACCACAAACCAAGCCACGAAGTCCAAGGAATTGTCTGTAGTCCTCCGAGACAGGATTATATTGAGGGACAGATCTGAGGAAGGGTACAGAAAAATTTCTGCCAATTTCTCCCAATGAGCACAGTGGACTCCATTATCCGTAAATGGAAGAAGTTTGGAACCATCAGGACTCTTCCTAGAGCTGGCGCCTGGCCAAACTGAGCGATCAGGCTCCAGCATTTCTCTGTGGAGAGAGGAGAAACTTCCAGAAGAACAACCATCTCTGCAGCACTCCACCAATCAGGCCTGTATGGTAGAGTGGCCAGACAGAAGCCACTCCTCGGTAAAAGGCACATGACAGCCCGTCTGGTGTTTGCCAAAAGGACCTGAAGGACTCTCAGACCATGAGAAACAAAATTTTCTGGTCTGATGAAACAAAGATCGATCTCTTTGGCCTGAATGTCAAGCGTCATGTCTGGAGGAAACAAGGCACTGCTCATCACCTGGCCAATACCATCCCTACAGTGAAGCATGGTGGTGGCATCATCATTCTGTGGGGGTGTTTTTCAGTGGCAGGAACTGGGAGACTAGTCAGGATTGAGGGAAATATGAATGCAGCAATGTACAGAGACATCCTTGATGAAAACCTGCTCCAGAGCGCTCTGGACCTCAGACTGGGGTGAATGTTCATCTTCCAACAGGACAACGACCCTAAGCACACAGCCAAGATAACAAAGGAGTGGCTACGAGACTACTCTGTGAATGTCCTTGAGTGACCCAGCCAGAGCTGTGACTTGAACCCAACTGAACATTTCTGGAGAGATCTGAAAATGGCTGTGCACCGACGCTCCCCATCCAACCTGATGGAGCTTGAGATGTCCTGCAAAGAAGAATGGGAGAAACTGCCCAAAAATAGGTGTGCCAAATTTGTAGCATCATACACAAAAAGACTTGAGGCTGTAATTGGTGCCAAAGGTGCTTCAACAAAGTATTGAGCAAAGGCTGTGAATACTTATGTACATGTGATTTATTTTATTTTTTTTAAAAAAAAATTTGCAAAGATTTAAAAAAAAACTTAATTCACATTGTCATTATGGGGTATTGTTTGTAGAATTTTAAGGAAAATAATTAATTTATTCCATTTTGGAAAAAGGCCGTAACATAACAAAATGTGGAAAAAGTGCTGTGAATACTTTCCGGAAGCACTGTATATCCGTGTCTCCCGCATTTAGATGTGCAATACAACATGGAAGAGCCTGTCTGTGGACCCACCTCTACTCAGGGCCCCCCTCAAGCCCGGGCACAGGACAAAAGGTCTTGTTGTACCCCCCTATCGGCGACCCTGCATGCAGGTTCACTTTCAATCTCTCTCACGCTTCATAGATGCGTCTCTGAGTTTGCGATTATTTATGCTAAATATTGCTTCTTCATTATTGAAATATTGGACAAAGATTCACAAAAATATTGATACAAGTATCAATACAATATTGTGAGAAAAATTATCATAATATATTTATATTAGATTGTATCGGCACAGCCCTAGTAGGAACTAGTACTATTCATTGCACTTCTAAATTCATCCCAAGCACTTGTGAAAGATGACCCCATTTACACCGGGCATTAATATCCAACTCGAGTGATCTAATTACAAGTGGGCACAGTGCTAAATAAAGATGTAAACCGTGTCCAAAACATTTGTGATCTGTTCACTCAAGCCATGTGAATAAAAGTAAAATGTTATGCTTAAATGAAGGAAGTTCAGCCATGTGGAGAAAGCCGACAGGTTCTTTGAACTTATTATCAGTTAGCCAACTGGCTCGCTCACATGTGACATGTTCAGCATCAACTTGTCTCTCTCTCTCTCTTTGTCTAACATTTAAATATCTCAGTTTTGTAATTATTCTCTGAAACCCTCCACCTCCCCAGCACCACCACTTGTCTAGATCTGCTACATGAGGATTGTATGTATGTCTATTTGTGCAGCAGCATGTCATACATGCTCAATGCAGCATCTCTTGTGTTTCGTCTAATTGTGCATCAGCATGTCCACATGCTTATCTCAGTATGTCTGTGTATGTTCTAGCAGTAGCGAGTCTTCGTACTTGCTCTGCAGCAGCATAGCAGATCTAGTTCAGCAAGACCAATACTGTCAATATGTCATACTCACATTAACATGATAAATCTTTCTGAGAGTTGACATGACTGAAATATTATGCATATTACTACCAGATGGTATCACATGGCGAATTTCAATGGAAAAAAATATCAGATAACAATATTAGGTGTAAACAGGGCTAAAAAGTCAAACTCAGTCTCACCTTCGCTGTGCGGGCTGCCAGCACTGCCTCCCCCAGCCGAGAAGCTGTAGGTGGGATCGTGCACGGGGTGAGGATTGTATGGGTGAGGGATGGGGTACTGATAAGGGAATGCTAGTGGCCAGGGAGCTGCCCCAGGATGTGGCAACGGAGCGAGAGTGTCCTGGTCAGATGCCCCACTAGAACCGTCATGGTCATGCAAAGTGAGGTTGGCCATAGCTGAGACAGGCAAAAACAAGAGGGAAAAATAGTTTACTCCAAATGATCAAATAAAAGATGCTTCAATGAGAGAGTAGAAATGAGGGGAGAAATTATAACAAAAATTAGAAACTCACTGCCACAGAGATCACCAAAGATGTAATAGCACTGTTCGGAGAAGGTGATTTTGTTTACAGTGTGGCGGATGTAGCCAGCTTTTAACAGGTTGTTGGCATATTTACGTGCTTCCCGCCGGTCAGTGAAGCCCTCGACGTGATGATAGAGCCAATCCACTACATCTGAACCTGAGGAGAATATACAAATATTTTACTCATTTTTATATATAAATATATATACAAAAATGAACAAAAGTTCAATCATCATTTACTCACTCTCATGTTGTTCCAGACCCATTTAACCTTGATTTTCCGTGGAACACACAAGGTCATGTTAAGTAGAATGTTAGTCACCATTCACTTTCATGGAATCTTTTTTTCCATACATTATTCTACCTAACATCCCCTTTTGTGTTTAACAGAAGAAAGTCATATGGGTTTAGAGCAACGTGGTGATGATTACAGAATTCCACATTTTTGAGTTCGCTACTCTCCCCGCTCTGTCCATGCAGAACAGAACCATACCGCCAACACTAACAGATGGCTTTAATTGTCTATAAGTCAATAAAAGTATTCATTTGGAGGATGAATAGCTGGATAGCACAGCGAGTATTGATGCTGACTACCACCCCTGGAGTTGCGGGTTTGAATCCACACCGTGCTATGTGACTCCAGCCAGGTCTCCTAAGCAACTAAATTGGCCCGGTTGCTAGGGAGGGTAGAGTCCAATCTCCTTGTGGTCACTATAATGTGTGGTTCTTGCTCTCGGTGGGGCATGTGGTGAGTTGTGCATTGATGCCGCAGAGAATAGCGTGGGCCTCCACACGTGCTACATCTCCGCGGTAATGCGCTCAACAAGCCACGTGATAAGATGTGCGGATGGACCATCTCAGACGCGGAGGCAACTGAGATTTGTCCTCCGCCACCCGCATTGAGGCGAGTCACTACGCTACCACGAGGACTTAGAGCGCATTGGGAATTGGGCGTTCCAAATTGGAGAGAATAGGGGAGAGAGAAAAAAAGTATTCATTTGACGGAAGTGGTCAAAATAAGGGGCTTTGCACTAAATGCACTGAAGCTTTTATTCTATTTCTCAGTACATCCTAGAAAACAACCAGGGATGCCAAGCCATTCTTGAACCTGCTGACTAAAAAGTAATCTGGTTTCTAAATGTTTCATTTTAAAAGCTAGTGATTCAGATGTAACTCTATTGAAAAGACCAGCTTATCTAGCATTACATTTCCAGCTGATCAGTGCTGGTTTGTGGGACCATCATAGCCATGTTCAAAACTTCGCAGCTGAAGCTGGTCAAACAATTAGCTTTTTCTGATAATGCTGATTAACCAAGGAACTCTTGCTAGAACACACCAGTATCCCATTCTGTGAACCAGCATTCAAAAAACAACATATAATGGTGACCAGCTCTGCTGTTTTTTTCAGAATGGACTTTTTTTTTTTTGGTTGAGGGTGCACTTTTACCTATGAAGGCGTGTGGAATGGTGATCTTCAGCCACATTCTGTCTCGCACCTCTAGTCCTGACTCTGGTGATGCCATTGCTTTGGCCACTGTTGCCATGTCACTATGAATGGACAGATGGAATTCGTCAAACCCTGAAAAGAAATGCAGATTGAGAAGGTGCAGAGCAGTCCACAGATATATGATAAATGATAAAGAAGAGCTCTGTGAGAAAATTAAGCTGTTTTAGCCATTAGCAACCAACCAGGGATAAGTAGCTTTGCTAACATTACTTTGGAAGATAAGGACAAATCTAATCTAATGTATATGGTATACATTTTTTACAATTATTTTCATGAACTTCAAACCTTGTGATTGAGGGATTAATCATGAATCTTCCCTAAACACATTCAGTTGTTAAGGGCTATTATGAAAAAAGCAGTGGACTGGCAGATGAAGTCATCTTGAGGTGACAGGAAGGCAGCGGACACAGCAGAGATGGATTATGGGAAGGGTTGGTGGGTAAAACACTTACGTTCGGTCTCTGGAATGGAGCTTGTGATGGAGGAGCTGGTGGAGGTGATTGTGCTCATGGAAGGGCTCATACCGTACACTGGGTACGCCCCCGTCATCGCAGCAGTGTGAGACACCCAGGCAGCAGGGTCTATTGGACGGATTGGCTCACCTGAAAAAATACAGGTGGGAGTAAATAGTGAAGGGATGTCTTATCACTTTAAATACTACCAAACAGGACAAAAACAGTAAAGTGCATTATTAAAATATATCTGTTTATTAAACAGATCCATCTTTAAATTCCAGTTGGAAGAACCACATTCAAAGTCATTGTAATATAGTTGTATATGTACAACTGTTACTGCTTATCAGTTGAAATATCAGTATCTTCAGCATCACCTAGAGTCAGGCCAATCTATATGACTATCTCTACATCTATATAACCCAGCAGAAGACATGTTTATTCAGATACTTAACATTAATAAATCTACCTATGTTCTGAACGTTGGTGTCCTTTATCAAATGGAGTTTAAAATAAAAGAAGCTTTAATACACAGAGGCCGTGCATTACAATGATTTTATCATGATTAGTCCCCTTAAGTTTGGTCAAATCACTGTAACTCATGGCCTTTTGTGGCTTATTGCTTAAATATGGGAGTTATAGCACACTGTTCCCCTTCTGTCACTCACTCGATGTTGTGTCGTTGTAGTGACACTAGGGGTCGCTCTTGAGAGCCCCGAACACCTCCCATTCTTTGAGAAAAGTCCAATGAGAATTGGCAAGTGGAATTGGCATGCCACTCCCCCGGAGCCGAGCGGTTGTACAGTGAGCTGAATACTACTACTGCTGTTCCATTCACCTCTTAAGAAGCATATGCTGTTGGATATAAGGCGCATTTCCAGCGGCTTTCTCTCCTTCTGCACGTCGAGTGTAGATTTTGCCCCTGGGTGCTTCGACAGCGCTAAACGAGTGTATATTCCTGCTAAAGAGTATATCTTCTCTATTAGAGCACACATTGACGTTAAACGTCATTTTAAAGACGCGTCTTTATAAAGATGCCTTTCCGTTTTTGTGTGATTCCTGGATGCGGTCATTATCTCTCCACTTCCGACGGCCACAGGCGCTGCCTCAAGTGTCTGGGCAACGATCACACTGAGGCAGCGTTTGTGGATGGTCCATGTTCTCATTGCGAGAATATTACCATGGCAATGTTGCCATGGATTGCCACTGAACCGGGACTTAAACAGACTCCCGTTCAAGATGCTTACACAGAAACACATTTTGACGTGCGTCCGGCAACATGATTGGTTCGCGGCGGTAGACCTGAAGAGCGTGTATTTTCACGTCTCGGTTCTACCTCGACACAGACCCTTCTAACGGTTTGCTAAACTAAACTCAATTTGAGATCTAACATAAATAGAGACAGATTAAAATATTAAGCCACATGCGCATGAAAAAGACGAACACACAGATGCCTTAAACAATTCGCTGGTTTCCATCGTTGGGCCAGCGAGGTGGCATTTTTACATTAACCAATCATAACAGTGGGCATTTACATTGAAGTTTAAAGAAGACGCTTAGGCCAAAACTGAGCATTTTAGAAATAATGCCGGAGACAGGGTGTAAAATGATCATATATAACTAAATTATGTCTGTTTTGGTGATTTTTCTTTTTTTACTAATATTGTCAGTGGAGCTCTGGGAAAAATATAATATTATATAAAAAAGAGTATGTCATGACCTTTTTAATACACGTTCCTGGTCTTTTTGTACATGATTAACATGTTATTCCAAAGAAATGTCTTCATAATATTTAATCCAAATGTAATAACTTGCTTCACCTCTGAAATTACTTTTTTTTTCAGCTAATGTTTCAGGATAGGTTGTCCTCAACATTGGCTGTACCTTTGGTATAGATTTATGGAATGCCCATGTTTCAAATTCATATAAATTCCTGATGGATAAAATCAAGTCCCACACTACATTTTTGTTCATTGAATATCCAGTTTCACATTACTGAAGTGAAATGGGTTGTGAATATAATTTCATCTTGACTTTCAAATTTGGGACATTTGGGACAAATGACATTTCCCAGTTCTATCAAAGTTTCAATTAATTTTAGAAAAAAATCCCAGTGTACACTTACTCCGTGGGAGGGTGAAACAGCTGCGGGGGTTTGGATCCCAACATTTTGCCACAGTCAGTGTAATGGGACTGTAAACATAAACACACAAGTCATTACTGACAAAAAACTGCTCTTACCTATTTTAAGTTTTAAGAATGTCTGAAAAGGACATCACAGCATCCTTCTCTTACCCGGGTTTATGGACGATTTCTCGAAGCACCCTCACTGCATCATCATTACTCATGTTTTCAAAGTTTATATCGTTTACCTACAACACAAGAGTCTCGTGTCTCAGACATGACAAAAAATAGATCCGCACCAAGAATATCTTTATCGTATTTTAATTGAAAAAGCAAAGACAAATACTGACCTGCAGTAGCATGTCACCAGGTTCAATGCGTCCATCAGCAGCCACTGCCCCGCCCTTCATGATAGAACCAATATATATACCTCCATCACCCCTCTCATTGCTCTGCCCTACTATACTAATGCCCAGAAAATTATACTTCTCTATAGAATGAGAGACAGGTAGAGTGGTAAAGAATGGAAAGAAGATCAAAGATACACATGGTGAGACAAAAGAAGAAAGCATTAATTTAGTGTTGTCTTAGTGTCGTGTCTTAATTTAGAGTGCTGTAAAACTTCAAAGGCACCACAAAATTAAAATTTATCCTATTTTTGAAATACATGTCTGCAGTCTTATATTGCATGATACATCAATGAACATTAATCCAAAGAAGCAACATTGCTTTTATAAACTTTCATCAAATTCATGATTACACATCTCTGAAATACTTGACTCTGATTAGATTATTACGGCATAATGTGGTCATATATTTTTGTTTATGCAACATTTAGTTGCTTATCTGGGTTCAAAGACACAGCCAACAGTCCAACAGCACTGGGATGCTTCACTATTTGTATCACTCTGCTTCTCTGTGTTTGTGGCTTTCAAAATAGAGTTGGGGATTTTAATTAATCATTTGTACATTTTGATGTCTTTCTCCGATTTGTTCAGTGACCATTTCAGGAGATTGCATATTTATGTCAGTAGGTGTCTCAGCTGTGCTGACATATGGAACAACAACACTCTTGTTCATGTGATATTTCTTATATAATTGACCATTATCTCAACTAATTTCTAACATAGTTTATAGTAACATAGAGTCATAATATCACTCCACAGTCTCTTTCTTCTCACATAATAAAATAATATCAACAATATTTCATGTCCATTATTATTTGGTAAGAATCTGTTTAATAAATTGGATAATGTACACTCAGCCAGTCATGAATGCAAAAATTAACCTCTGGGAGGTAAGGGAAGACTGATGACCATGTTGGGGTTTCTTTTGCAATACTGACTGTACATTATCCCTTACATATCATATTCTAACATGTTTCACTTTTCAAGATCCAATCAAATTTCACTGAATAAAATCAAGTCCTGTCCTACGTTATTTCCTGAAGTTTCATGAGCAGCGAATGCCATTTCATGTTGTTGTTAAAGAGTGGTGCATGTTCAAACAGCAGACATACAGATATACTGTACATGTTCACATACTCACCCATGTTTAATGTGACAGTTATGATGTTCAGAGACATGGTGGAGTCAGTTATGCTGCTGAACGATGACGACTGAAGAAATCGAGAGAAAGAAGAGAGAGAGAGAGAGACAGATGATGACACACATATAAAAAGACAACGGTCCAACACTGATAGCTGGCTACAGAGACAGTGGATATGTAGCAGTCACAGAAATCTCACCCTCTCCATCTTGGGTGCTTTGGGTTTCCGTCTGCGGCGGCGATGGCGTCTCATGAGACGTGACGATGTGCTCTGCTCTGTAGAGCTGCTGAACCTACAGTGACATCACATACTGTATGACATAGTATACTTAAAACATCATATTCAACCTAGAATGTGCCTTTTGTGTACATATAATACACATGACAACCCTACAAGCTCTGACTGGTCCTGAGAGTCATGTGATGCTTGTGAACCTATCCTCTGTAGTACAGTAGTAGTGCATCAGACAATGGAAAACCATGCTTTGTGTTGGCTTTCCAGAGCATGTGATTTGAGTGTGCTTGAAGTCATCTTCAAGGGAAGAAGTTTTGTGTCAATGTGCGAGAGTGTGTTCAAAGGGGCCAAAAGTAAACGTTTTTATTAAGCATTTATTACATTTTTTAATAATACGTTTATAATAATAATAATCAACGTACTATATTGGTCATGGTTTCTTCCACTATAAACAATTTAGTTTTACTTGTTTTAATGTGATCAGATAATTAATGTAAATTCCAGTAATTCACATGTACGGGCAAATAAAAAATGCTTCTGATGACAACTGAACAACCCCCATTTTGCTAATTTTCATTAAAGAGTAATTAGAAATGATCATATATCTATATAGTGTATTTCAACTATGTTTTTATAATATGGTTAATTTGTCACAGCAGGAACCCTACCCAGCTCCATGAAAATTATTTAAAGTACCCAACTCAATTAAAATAAGAAAATTTATATTTTGCTGCTTTTAGTCCACATCTATTAGCTTTAAGGTCATCTATACACTAGTGTACTTCCAAATATTGACAACATTTGTTTCTAGAAGATATAAGCATTTAAAATCTTAAGTCTCTCTCTTCCAGCTAAAAAGACTCAAAATCCATGATGTCACGTAGAGGTTGAGAAACCTTGTCCAATCAACTGCATTCTAGAATGAGAACGCATCCTACCCCAGCAACTTTTCAATGTGCCTGGGTGTGTTATAACTGACACTGATCATGCCTTTGCAGAGAACAAAGGGAGCACAATCCATGCTGTAGGGTTGTTCCATACAGAAAATTCCAATAAGAATCAATTAAGTTCTCGTTGAGTTCTGACTGACCATTATCACCTTTCAGCCATATGAAGCTCTCACAATGAAGGGTAATTGTCTTGATGAAGTGGGATGATCACTTCTGAATGGAAAGTATCAATGCGGGAGCTGGACGTGAGGAAAGTTGCTGGAGTTTATTTATATTTTTTTTGTGCAGCCGGAGGTTTCTTGGGATGTACAGTGCCAGTAAGTGTTTTTTAAACTTTATGCTTAGTGTATTGTGATTCAAAACTTGTATTATCTTTTACTCGCTTCTTTCACATTTTTCTGCGCTGGACTTGCACAACAGCTCCAGTCTCGTCATAAGCAAAGTCCACGATGTGCTGTGTGCGTTTGTGGGCTGGTTATGCATTAACTTTGTCAGTTAGATCATCATTCAGTTCTCAAGTCTTTAGAAAAGCTGTCCGGTATTGAGAAGTTTCCTCCGGTAAGCGGCTCTGAGATGAGCAACATAGTGGAAAGGGGGTGTAAACTAAAGCCTTTTGGCATTTTTGTTTAAATCAGACATGTTATTACTTCCTGTTTCTGTAGGAAATACGTTAAAACACCATTTGACTATGTGAATGTGTTGCAGCAGTTCCGAGGTAAAATGTGCACTGATGTATTAAAGGTTAATTCTCTATCGAATTTTAAATGAACAAAACCCCCATATCCAAAACCTGAAACCTAACCAATGTCATAAAAAGCAAATGTGACATGAATGAAAATTGCTGAAGTGACCACGTCATTTTGTGGTGCTTCTATGACACTTTCAAATCACGTGCACTTCAGGACTTGTACCCCGGTCTTTTGCATTGCAAGTGCACTGCTCTATCAGTTGAGCTATCGCATAATTTGATCACACTTGAACAAGCTTGTAAATGTAGTTGGCTATGTAATACAAACGTCATGTGTTATAGTAAAAAGTTGCATGAAGAACCAACCCGATATCACGCCGAGGCGTGAAATAGACACGCCGGTCCACTCGCGGATGCGTGTCGGTGTCACGCTTTGCCTCCTCCAGGCGTGTACATGACACGCGCGCGTCTACGTAGAATACCGTCAGGGGGCGATCGTTTCCTCGACGCCAACAACTCTCCGCGCACCAGAGAGGAAGCGATACCGTTGTCGTCGCGTTGCACGTTCGTGCGGGCGGGATGCCGGCCAATTTCGCCGGTTACTTTCACTTGTGACCATATGTGACAAATAAAGGTTCATTACATAGTGCTGCTTTCATGAAGAAATCCTAACGTTGCTGTAGCCTAACATTGTTATACGTGTGTGTGTGTGTGTGTGTGTGTGTGTGTGTGTGTGTGGGCTGTCGAGTATCTTGTGCTGATGTAAATAAACAAATAAATATATATATATATATATATATATATATATATATATATATATATATATATATTTATTAAAAAAGTGTATTTATTTACAAAAATAAACCCGGAAGTGGAGAACGCGAT
The DNA here is from genome assembly GCA_032164185.1 of Moxostoma hubbsi. Classification (NCBI taxonomy): domain Eukaryota; kingdom Metazoa; phylum Chordata; class Actinopteri; order Cypriniformes; family Catostomidae; genus Moxostoma; species Moxostoma hubbsi. The sequence continues at coordinate 30,278,286 of JAVLUX010000019.1, forward strand.
GTATCGCTTCCTCTTTGGTGCGCAGACAGTTGTTGGCGTCGAGGAAACGATCGCCCCCTGCCGGTATTCTACGTAGACGCGCGCGTGTCATGTACACGCCTGGAGGAGGCAAAGCGTGACACCGACACGCATCCGCGAGTGGACCGGCGTGTCTATTTCACGCCTCGGCGTGATACCGGGTTGGAAGAACAGGGTGAAAAGTGTTTATGAAAGTTAATCTGCTGTTTTACTTGTGATTTGTGTGAATGAAAATTAATGTCATTGGTTGTTTTGGCGCCTCTAGTGTTCATTTCACCAAGAAACTGCCACGTTAAGCCATGTAAAACTAATTTGCCATCATTTCGGTATAGTAACAGGTAGCCTATGATCCTATATTCAGTAGATTGGCAGACATCTTCAGCCTCAGATTCACCTGCTTGTGGAGTCATCCTCCTCTGAGTCGAAGAAGCTGGTGGTGTCCAGCTCACTGCTCATCAGTGTGGATGAGCTCTCATAGCCAGCAATCTTTGGCCTGTGCTCTGGCCGAGAATGACCATTCAACCTGCCTCCTGCAACAAACACAGAGATCAAACATAAGCCCAGACAAACCGGCCTGATGTTTCCTGATGCACAGGTGTACAGTTGAACTGATTTACAATGGATTTCTGTGTAAAATGATTATGATCTTCAGCTAGGTCTCAGTAATAGACAAAAACAGTGTGCTTACAATGACAACCAATGACAATTTTTAAGTCTGTATTGAACACACCTTGCAAACATTTAGAGTGCAGGTTGAAAAAAATGTAAATCCTTGAATGTCAGTCAGGAGTCAGATACTGCCATGTCTAAACATCTCAAATCAGATTAAATGTTATGACCAATTATTCTGAAATCCATAGCAAAATGCAAAGGTTCACATACTTTCTCCTGCAACTGTGCGAGTAAACGCCTCCTCTCTACCTCCTTTATCTATAACTCATGGATACAAATCACATATCACAAAATAGCTCTTGGACTGACTTATGGGCAAACTCACCGCTGTCATGTGTGTCTTTTCTACGAGGCCTCTCTCTCTCCCTTTCTCTGTCTTTCTCTCTGTCTCTGTCTCGATCTCTCCGCAGCAATGGACCCACCTCAGGCTCCGTGTCATTGACCAGATCATCCTGACTTCCAGCGGCATTCGCACTGGACAGAGAAAGACAAGAGGTTGAAAAAGAAAGAAATAAACACTAAATATGAAATATTTATTTAATTTCAATGCAACATTTGAGGCATGTTTAGTTAAGTAAACCATCTGAACAAACTGATTCTACATTTTCTTTCTTTCTATTTCACAGCCAGCAAAGACAGGAAGCCTTTTTAGAGCTAGTGTAACAAAATTGAGCGAAACGATGTGCATCAGGTGCGTATATTTCACACACACACACACACACATATATATATATAATGCTTTATCTATGTATTTTATCATTGATGGTAAATTTACAGCAGTTTGAACATGGAAGCCTGCTATCTTATAAACCGGCTAAATGAGCAATATTTTCTGGCAAGCTTTATCGCTATTCCTAATGTAAATTACACTGGCGGCCAAAAGTTTGGAATAATGTACAGATTTTGCTCTTATGGAAATAAATTTATACTTTTTAAATACTTTTATAAGTGGCATTCAGCTGATCACGATGTATAGTCAGGACATTAATAACGTGAACAATTACTATTACAATTTGAATTTTTTTTTAACTACTTCAAATATTTCTCATTAAAAAAATCCTCCACGTGCAGAAATGACAGCTTTGCAGATCTTTGGCATTCTAGCTGTCAGTTTATCCAGATACTCAGGTGACATTTCACACCACACTTCCTGTAGCACTTGCCATAGATGTGGATGTCTTGTTGGGCACTTCTTGCGCACTTTACAGTCTAGCTGATCCCACAAAAGCTCAATGGGGTTAAGATCCATAACACTCTTTTACAATTATCTGTTGTCCAATTTCTGTGTTTCTTCACCCACTCTAAACTTTTCTTTTTGATTTTCTGTTTCAAAACTGACTTTTTCTTTTTAATTCTTCCCATAAGGCCTGCAGCCCTGAGTCTTCTCTTTAAATAGTACATGAAACTGGTGTTGAGCGGGTAGAATTCAATGAAGCTGTCAGCTGAGGACATGTGAGGTGTCTTTTTCTCAAACTAGAGACTCTGAGGTACTTATCCTCTTGTTTAGTTGTACATCTGGACATCCACATCTCTTTCTGTCCTTGTCAGAGCCAGATTTATTTATTTTAAAAAAAAAAGCAAAGATCTGGGTCTCAGTGAGACGCTTACATTGGAAGTGAATGGGGCCAATCTGTAAACGTTAAAATACTAAATATTTCAAAAGTATAGCCACAAGATGTAAACAATATGTGTGTTAACATGTTTTTAGTGTGATATAATACATTACTAATATTTTCTGTGTACAGTTTTGTTCAAATTTTGCAACTTTTTTGCTATGAAGACTTTAACACCATAAACCCTAAAATGATATAACTTCATAACTATTAAGTGCTTTAAAAAAAAAAACACACACACACATTTCTGACTTGAAATTGGCATCATTCACATTCATTGTGAGTGTCTCACAAGTAACCTCGAATTCTGCTATTTTTTAAAGAAAAGGAGGTATGTGTCGAAATAATTTTTTGGTGGTAATCAGCATTATGCCACAAATGCAGCTGATTGAGCTTAACTTGTATTGAACCCAGAATATTCCTTTAAAGAATATCCAAAGTTTCTCACTGGTAATTACATAATGTGCAGTTATCTCATAAAAATACAACTACTGACTTGAAGGCAACATGCATTTCAGCTGATCCTCATCCTGTGCTGGAAGTAAAGAACAATTTCTATTTGCATCTGTATGTGAGATGATTTTTTGTCCCCTTGGTCTGGGGCTCACCAGCAGAGGGCCCTCATACCTTGTTGCAGTATTTTTCCTAAGTACTTTTGCAGTATTTTTCCTAAGCACTTTTGGCCTTGTTTCCATTGATTTAATAATTAACCTGCTAACACAAACACACTCACACAGTGGGGAGCCACGCTGCCTGACAGACAGAACAGGAAGCACACACACAGACAGAAAACACCAGCAGCACAAACAAATCTGCACACACATGTGGTCACACAGATAAAGAGACCCACTGACCAACAATCCCACAAACAGACATGTGGGAAAAGCTACAAACCTGTGGGGATGCACACTGATAAAGACATTATTAAAAATCGCCGCTCATTCCATTTTGAAAAATCGCAGCCTTTTGCAGTTTAATAATCACACAAGGCCATAAGGCAATTTTGGTGATCTCTGTCCGACTTTCACTCTCTTAACCACTTCCACATTCCCATCAAAATGAGCACTTAAATAAATCAATGCCTTTGTAGCTCAAATATTGATCTAAATAAATAAGCATGTCTTTCTATGATGGTCTGTAGGGTTGAATAGATTTACAAGTAATGATATCTGTGGTTTACTGGAAAATGTACACACACTTACACACAAAGGGTTCTGGTACAAATCTTCTTAACACACTCCCTGTAATCAAGCTGCTATCATTAATGGTATTGATGTCCTTGCACTCTTGAGTTAGGGCTCTGATTAGCTCATGTCAGAGGGAACTAGTGCATTTGCAACCGAAGGGTAATGAGTGCATGTCAACACTGAGCTCTTCCTATGTCTAACCATCACCACACTGGCTCTATACCTAACGATATCACAGTGGATATACAGCATATTATGTGTATAATTATGTAATTTATGGTAAAATACTTTCTCCTATCCCAGTTCCCAATGTGAAGATGAGTACCAAGTAAGTCCATGTCCACACAAATACGTTTTCGTTTGAAAGTTGGCCTTCCATCAACACTGATGGCATTTCGTTGAGCGAAAAATTTGCTCTTAAGTGGATACATTTGAAAATGGCGTCTTTGCATTGTAGTGTGGACAGTGAAAATAGAGATGTCTGAAAACTATTATGTACTTGTTGTCATGTGACGCAGTCATGTTGTAATTCATTCAACCCCAAAAAAAAACAAGATGGCAGCCAATGTTGTAGCGGCGTTTTTGTGCCTGTTATTCACATTGATAGTGTTGTTAAAGATAAATGTTACTTTGTACAACCTTCACATTGCATTCCTTCAAAGGCAATGGGAAGTTTACTCGGAATTGCTGTCCAGCGATGGAACACGAGGACAATTGCGTTTCAGACCGTACATGGAATGGCAATATTTCGTAAGCGCAGTACAGGATATTTAAGACTGTTCATACATTTCAGTATGGATGAGCAAATTTTGGAAAATGCTTGAAAATGGCAGTGTGAACAGAGAGCATTTCAAAAACAAAAACATATGTATCCCGGTTAATGTGGACGTAGCTTAAGCCATTCGTAAGTTGTCTTGTTAAAGAGTGTTAACACTGTGGTGCTTTCAGAAAATTGCACCTGGACTACTTGTTTTTCCAAACAATGTAGTACGAGGGTAAAGACAAATTAGAAAGAGTTGTATGGGACTATGTTTGGAATGGCATACTAACATGCTAATCTTACTATGTCTTTTGTTATTAGTAATAATTTGAATGCATGGATTATCTGGATGGCCAACTACATTTGGTTATGTTGTATAATGTGCAAAATGTGCCAAATCTGTCGAAATGTGCAATAAAAATACAAAACAATAGTTTTATTCCCAAGACATACAACGTGATGAGATCAGGTGACAACTATGTAGAATACTGAAATGTTAATTTTTGCATAATCCATAATGATTCACTTGCTTTTTTTCTATTCTTTTTTCTTAAATAGGCACTTTGCAGTATATTATCCACAATATTCATTACCTAGCAAGCTAGTACTCCATTTAAAACCAAAAATGATTAATTGTTGCATCAATAATTAGTTCAAATCATCATGATTGGTTCCAAACTCAAGGTATTTGAGTTTGGAACCAATCATGATGATTTGAACTAATTATTGATGCAACAATTAATCATTTTGGTCAGCTGGCATACACAATACATACATACAAACACTAACAGATAGTAAGGGACAGCTGTGGGGTTACTGACTGAAACGAAGGGGGTCTGGAGTCTCCGATGCCTCCTGTCCTCTCCAGAGGGGGAGGCAGCTCAACTTGAGTGTCTGCACATACAGAGCCTCCATCAGAACCATGAGAGCCATCTGCAGACACCAGCTTTACAGAAAAAGAGACAGAGAAACAATGGAATTAACTACATTTAAAAGAATATTCCAGATTCAAAACAACGCAAGCTCTATTGACAATGTGCAGCTCGTATTTTGGTTAAAATGTCTATATAAATTATTCCATACAAAATTGCATTATTTTAGCTTTAAAGATGTCTGAATCACAATTTTAATGGTGGGATTACTTTTAAAGGTGGATGAACTTATGTGTTATGTGTTACTGGCAAAAATCCTGTGGGTGGATTTCTCTCTATGTAAATTTTGACTTTTTGGTATCCTTGAATGGCTTCACATAGTCATGACATGAGTGGAAATATTGGAACTTTCGAACAATATATTTTAATGTTTATTTCGATTTCCATTGTAAGATTATTACAGTAAACATTTTTTATTTTTTTTTTACTAAATTAGGGATGAGTCGAAACCATATTGGTAATCGACAGCATGCCACAGCCATCATTGCTAGAACAAAACCAAACAAGGTACGAGACTACTTCCTACATAGTTTCATCCATGTTTTAAAAAAACTCAGGCCTGAGGACACAGGGGGTGTGTAATAGCTTAGGAATGAATCAAATTAATCAGAATGCAATGGACTCATAGCAATGATCATTAAACTCTCTTTAAAAGAGAACATTCAGATGTCTGCGGGACAAACAGAGAGCTTCTTATAAGGCCACATCCGCTCTGACATCCTGCGACACTGGCCACATTGTGCATTTGAGTCCCAACACCACCCCAAATCTGTCTGACTCAATCTTCTCATTATCGATGGGATATTTCAGGAGTGTTTTTCACACACCTTGTGACTTCACTTTAGAAAATGCAATCACTACCAGGGTGAAAGGTTACACAGTTCTCTGAGGCCACAGCAAAACATGCAATCAAAGGGCCAGGTTTTGACAGAAGTTTTAACAGAAAGGTGTGTATTGAACATCACAGTATAAATAAACAGCTACACTGATACAGTACTAGATACAGCTGAAAAGGCGCAGTAACATCCTGACGACTAGAAGGCCCTCTGGCATATTTGCATAAGTGTTTCAACTCCAGCAAGTACTTAATGGGCAGAGCCAAGTCCCTCCCTGCCTGAGAGCTTCCACAGTCTCTGCTCTGCATTGGAAAGTTGCTGGTGTGAATCTGAAACGGGGGCAGTAAGAGGACGCACATATTTCCAGAGACCCAGGTGTCTGCCTCTCCTGGCTGCCACATTGTAAAAGCGCATCTGAAGATGGCAGGATGTAAAGCACATCTTGTGTTTCTCAGTGGAACTAGGATTTGAGAGACTGGGATCTTGCAGTCACTCTAAACATGAGATGTAGCTGTGGAGCACAGAACCGCTCTGAAAACACTGTAATAATGCTCTAACTAAATATAGACATGGACAGAGCAGCGCAAATAAACTTTGAAGTGAGCAGGCTATTTATTTATTTAATTAAATCACAGCCCATTGTGATATAATAATCACACAAGGTCATATATGTAAAGCTGCTTTGAAACGATGTGTGTTTTGAAAGGCACTATACAATTAAAAATGACTTGATATCGTGATTTGGATTCTGTTTTGATTAATTGTGCAGCCCTAATAGGGAAAGTGAGAGTGTATTCATTTCATGAGCATTTAGCTGTAAATTATACAGGGGAATGCAAATGCATTGAAACTGAACATGCAGGTATTAATCTCCAATCTTAACATAATGTGCAGTGTCAACTCTAAGTAAGCCATTTGTAGGTTCATTGTAGGTTCAAAGGTGTGGCTTTGAACCCACAATGTGGTTTCATTTAACGAGTTTGCCTGCCTATATAATCTTTAAGTAATATAGGTAAACGTATATGGCTTGCTGTCTGCAAAAGAGGGGCTAGAGGATGAGGGACTAGTGAATGCATTAAGATAGCTATAAGGCAGAAACTCTTAGAATAGGGGATGGTGATGGGGAGTTGGAGGGATGCCGAAAGGATTGTCACCAGGGAGAGGTAAGCAGCAGTTTATATATTCTACAGTTAATTGTTTGATTAGATGGGCAGGTTCCTCTGAACCTTCATTATTAACTCCATTTAGTGACAATAATGGCACAGATATTACACACTTGACCATTAACACAAACACACATACTTACAGTAGACAGACACCTGGCCACAAAAGCAAAACAACAGAATTAAAAGCTAAATATTGCTGCAAGCAGAAATTACGTGGCCAAGCACATCAATGGCAAACATTTAGATTGAATACAGAATTCTGGTGAACATTTTAAGCAGAGTGGTGAAAAAGACATTTGTTTTATTACTTAAAGCAGTGTTTCCCAAACTGGGGTATGTGACATGACCCCAAAATTCTGAGATTTACCATTCTTTTAATTTCATCACAGTCTAAAATAACATTCAAGCCAGTTCATGTACAATGGCAGCCAAAAGTTTGGAATAATTTGCTCTTATGGAAAGAAATTGGTACTTTTATTCACCAAAGTGGCATTCAGCTGATCACAATTTATAGTCAGGACATTAATAATGTGAACAATTACTATAACAATTTGAATGAAAATTTTCAGAACTTCTTAAACTACTTCAAAGATTTCTCATCAAAAAATCCTCCATGTGCAGAAATGACAGCTTTGCAGAACTTTGCAGCTGTCAGTTTGTCCAGATACTCAGGTGACATTTCACCCCACACTTCCTGTAGCACTTGCCATAGATGTGGTTGTGCTGTTGTCTAATGTCTGTTTCTTTGCCCACTCTAACCTTTTCTTTTTGATTTTCTGTTTCAAAAGTGACTTTTTCTTTGCAATTCTTCCCATAAGGCACTCCTGAGTCTTCTCTTTACTGTTGTACATGAAACTGGTGTTGAGCGGGTAGAATTCAATGAAGCTGTCAGCTGAGGACATGTGAGGTGTCTATTTCTCAAACTAGAGACTCTGATGTACTTATACTCTTGTTTAGTTGTACATCTGGCCTTCCACATCTCTTTCTGTCCTTGTTAGAGCCAGTTGTCCTTTGTCTTTGAAGATTGTAGTGTACACCTTTGTATAAAACTTCAAGCATTGTATAGTCTTCATTCCTCAAAACAATGATTGACTGATGAGTTTCTAGAGAAAGCTGTTTCTTTTTTGCAATTTTTGACCAAATATTGACCTTAAGACATGCAACTCTATTGCATCAGTAATGTCCTGACTATACTTTGGGATCAGTTGAATTTCACTTTAGTGAATTAAAGTACCAATTTCCTTCCGAAACAGCAAAATCTGGACATTATTCCAAACTTTTGGCTGCTAGAGTATTTCTCACAGGCAAAAATATGTTTGTGTGCCCTCTAGTATAGAAACACCAAAATGGTTGTGTCATAAAGGTCAGATAAATATGCAATGAAATAACCCTATCTTTTGGGGTAAAAAAAAATATGCATATACTCGTGTCTTGCGTCACACAATTATCTTTTTTCACGAGCCCAACACACATCTAGGTGACATAGCTAAGTGATAGCAAGTAAAATTGATACTTCACTCTTTTACCAAACTTGTACATGTTTGTCGTCGTTTTAGTTTGTCTGTTTTTTCCCGCAGTTTAAAATAACATTTTTACTTAAGGCTAGATGCATAGGGAGTTTTGATTCATAAGTTCATAAGCTTTGATGACAGGTGTCTGACAACCAAATAATTTTCCACATTCACATGCAGTAATTTTAACTCACATGCCGAGTACGTTGATAACTAATTTGCCATGGTTGGCCATACTTCCTGTCCACTATTTTTTATTTAATTGACAACCTACTTTTCTAGAGACACTCCAGACAAAAATTATTAAAAGCTTTTTTTAGAAACCAAACCGTTAGAGGTTTGTTGGTGGCGCTAGAGGGTTGGAGTGAGAGACCCCAAATTTTGGTCAGTTACATTTGAGAGTATCCTCTATAAGTGTGCCAAATTTAAATTTCTATGTATGGTTCTATGGGCTGCCATAGACTTTTTCCATAAAAATAATAAAAAGAAGAACCTTCGGTGCTTGACCGCTAATTACATCCATCTGATGGCTATGATAGGGTCAGAAACTCCATCCAGCTACAATACACACACACACACACACACACACACTAAAATATTCTGTCCATCATCAGTGGGACAGAAAAGGAGCAGATGTGCGCTAACCGCTAAACACTCACGCTCCACTGATTGATCTCAGAGCTCCCAAACCCTGTGTTCAGAGATACACACCTCCCTCACACCTGAGCCACACTAATCAAACCTTCACCGACAACACTGAGATGGAGGGCACGTTCTGAGGTTCATGAAATATTAGAAGGATAAATAAAATGAAGGAAGGTATCAACAGTCTGCAGATGTATGTGTCATTGTGAACGCTCACTCACCCATGATACAACACGTCCATTGACACACGGTAGTTTGGCGTTATCATCAGAAATTTCTTCCTTCACCACCCTGTTGAGACAAAAAGATGACAGGTCTGCTGAATGTTTGACCTGAGAAAAATCTGCCACCATGAAGCTAGGGTGTTGTATTTGGTTGACAGGGCACTGGAATGCACCTGCAATGGTGTTCTGGGTGGTTGCTTACTAGCCATGCCAAAAGAGGTGCATTGCTACATGCTTTCAATTGATTATTGACATATTCTTGCTTTAGTGATTTTGCATTGAAAATTAAATACATTTATTTGAAAAAATAAAAACTTTTATACATAAATTTTTTTAATACATTTCTAAATTAAAATTGCCCTCCAAACGAAACCAAAAAGCAATTCAAATAACAAAGTGATCATATATATACACTACCGTTCAAAAGTTTGGGGTCACTTGTCTGAAATGTTTCTCATGATCTTAAAAATCTTTTGATCTGAAGGTGTATGCTTAAAAGTTTGAAATTAACTTTGTAGACAAAATATTATTCTGCCAAAACATATACATTTATTTAATTACAAATCTAAAATTTCCTAAAAAAAAAAAAAAGTTTTTGAAATGGATGACTTGGATCAAAATATGAAGAAAAGAAGCCAATAAGTGCCCAACATAGATGGGAACTCCTTCAATACTGTTTAAAAAGCATCCCGGGGTGATTCCTCAAGAAGTTGGTTGAGAAAATGTCACGAGTACATGTCTGCAAAATCTAGGCAAAGGGTGACTACTTTGAAGATGCTAAAATATTACATAGTTTTGGATTTATTTTGGATTTTTTGGTCACAAAATAATTCCCATATTTCCATTTCTATTATTCCATAGTTTTGCTGACTACTATTATTCTAAAATGTGAAATAAATAAATAAATAAAGAATGAGTAAGTGACCCCAAACTTTTGAACGGTAGTGTATATATATATATATATATATATATATATATATATATATATATATATATATATAAGTAACCACCTTTCCATTTACCGTCAGCAAGAATCTGTCTAAACATGCAGGCGGAAAATTACATACACAAGTGAAGACATAAAAACAATTATAAATATTTCAAAAATTATAAATAGAATGATGATAATAATCACTGAAATATAAATCATAGTTAGAGGTGAATGTGTTTTAGTAATATTTTATGCTTTAATCACAGATATATAGGCTGCAGAGTTGCGTTCACGATGAACAGATCTGTGGAAATAAAGTGAACTGAACACAAAACACCTGCTGAGCCGAGATGTCCGACCGAGGTCATTTGCAGCACTCAGAGATGATACTGTTCTTGCAAAAAAATAAAAAATCAGAAGACAGAAACAAAGAAAGAGTGAGAACCTTGCCTATGGGCAAACTATTTGTAATATTAATTTGATAATAATAGCCTAATAATAATTTAATACATGGGAAAATGAGCTTGACATGGTCAAAGGCATCAGCTATTGGCGATCACTCTGACCATCATCGATCCCCGAGATCATCGTCTGTCGGCACAACCCTAATGTGCATTTCTGTCTATAAATTAACAAAATGTTCAGATAGTCTCCTTGCTGGTTTTTCCGACACATTCAGGACACATTTCTGCTTTTGCCGGTGTTGCTGCAGCTCGCTTCATGTGTGCATTTCATTAGGTTCATTATTATGGTTTAATATTTCTCTGTAATGTAGAACAGTGTTAGCAATGTTACTTATAACATTCTTTCTCAGCCATGGAACTCAAACCATTTTCTGATGCCCCCCAATATATACAGTATATATATATTTATATTTAAGTAATTAAATTAATATCATAAACATGCGACAAATAGTCGACTAATGGCTGGTTGGGGGCAGCCCTAATTAAATTACGTGGATGTAAAAATATGTTCTCAAAACTAGGAGAGAGAATCGTACAGAAAAACTGCTATGCGCTATGCTTGTGTTGACAGCTTATGTAGTAAAATTGTAAGTAACGTCATCATTTAACTTTAAAGTCAATGGAAACACAAGCCAGTTCTGAGAGCCATGTGTTAAAATCCCTAACCCTAAGTCTGAGCAATAGTAATAGTGATGCTTTTACCACTAAATAAGTAACGGCACAAAGATCAGCCCAGTTTACAATAGATGCCCCCCCCACCCACACAGGTTCATTTGGACTCTCATAAAATAAAATTCATTGCACACGCCCCCTAGCCCATCCTCCTTCCCAGCTGCTTTATAAAAAGGTGCTGACCCTGACTGATTCCGGTCACCATGGAAACCTTTGTCAAAGAGAAGGATGAAAGACAGCTGGCTGGTAAAACATGAGGTTTTCAAACATAGACTATGTGATCTATTAATAATAAAAAATCTATAGAGCAATCATGATTTCATTAATGCAATATAAATCAAAACCACTCGACTATCTTTAATCATACCAAACATCAAAGCAGTGTTGGTCACTTCAGCGGTGACAGAACTGTGAAGTGTGCTGTAGAGTAACAGCAATACTGTACACAAGATAATATACTCACTGTTTCCTGTACGATCTATGTTTAAAAAACAATACACAATATGAACACTATTTTGGTCTATGATGCCATGTTTCATTTCACCTAGGTCTTTCTTAGCATTAGACGGCATGCCAACAGACCATTTACGGAACATCTGATACATATTGCACAATGGCCGATGTAAGCAAAAATTTATTTTGGTAAATAACCATATATATTGTATCACGATATACACATTTTTTTGTTTATTTAAAATGATATCCAATGATGTGGATAGTTGAAATGGAATTTCAAGCACTGTCAGATGTGTGCTATACTATTACAACTAGCTAAAACTATTTTAAACAGCATTTTCTTATTTTGAGTTACTTTAATGGGTAACACTTACGGCCGAAACACTCAAGTATACATGCAAATACGTGAACTCAGACGCATCTTGCAACACAAGCTCGATTTCACACGTTGTTACTCCCTAAAATGTGTCAGACATCTATTCATAACTTAACGGAACTATGCGTTGTATTCTCAACGTTGCCGCAAGGTGTACTAGAGAAAGATTAGAGTGAACTGTCTGCTTCTACCATGTTTTCTCTTTCAACTCAACTACTGTCATGGCGACACAACAGTTTGAAGAGAATATTGCTGAGCAAGTAATGTAAAGTCAGTATATTTATAGCAACTTAATATCACATCCAGTTTAATAGCACAGACATTTGAAGGTAACTCTATTGCCCTTTTAGGTACTGAGGTTTGTTTCTGCCACGGAACGCAAGAACGCATGTTAAGCATGTTCAACTGTACCGTGCGTTGGCTATGCGGTGGTCAAGCGCTCGCATATGCATTCACGTACTTGCTTAGGTTACGTTTCACCCTTTATGGTTGTATTTGTTAACATTAGTTACCTACATTAGTTAACATGAACTAACAATTAACAATACTTAATAGTCTCGGTTAATTCTACATCTACTAGTCCATTTTTAGCATTAAAAAGTATAAGTTAACATTAGTTAATACAATATGAACTGACATGAACAGACAATAAACAATTGCATTTTTATAAATTGGCATTAGCCAAGATGAATACATGCTAAGAAAATGTTATTATACATTGTTATTGATAGCTAATGCAAACATAGTTGTGAAATGTTAACCAGTAATTATCATACTTGCAGTTTCCGTGACCTCATATTAATTGAGACATTGTTTTTTTTTAAAAAAAAGATTGAAAGGTGATCAAAATAAGGTGATAAAATGGTTCGACTTGTCACAGCACCTAAAATACACATTCTTGTATGCATGCATGTTAACCTAACATGAAAAAAAAGCTATTGGACACGTTATTTCTCATCTACCAAGCTATACGGTATAGTGCTTCTTTTTTAGTGATTTCTGTTTTAAAAATCTGCTCATCGTGTTTGTAGTGGCTCTATGGATGTTTTAAAGTTATGACAATTTCCACACTGAGAGGCATTTAGACATACAAGACGTAACTGTACAGTGAAACAACAACAACAACGTATTAAAATAAAAAGCTTTTTCTCACAAAATTGCATATTTCCAACATTTTTAGTTTTACTTAAATTTTTGTGGTGCAAACATTAATGCATTTAAATTAATATCATGAAATCAGAGTGATGCAAACAATGAACGTATAATTATGAGATGTGTCAACTGGCCATTAAAATTAAGCAAACCTTACTTCATTTTGAACGTTTTTTACTACAAACAACATGATCCACAAGAATGGTGAGGACGGCGTAATATTTTTCAGGTAAGCTGTCTTTAAATAAATTATATAAAATATTGGAATTTGCCTTTTGAACAAGAGTGTTTCATAAGCATGAATATCGAGAGAGGGGGTGTGTGACAAGGAGGAGTGAGTGGCCGGGACATGAGGACGCACACCCGCCGCTGAATCATCCTAATCAGCTGGGAGGGGGATAAGGACGAACTGGAGATGCCGTTTCGGGAGAGAGAGAGAGAGAGAGAGAGAGAGAGAGAGAGAGAGAGTGCATCTATGTTTTGTTGTACTGTTTAAATTTGAGGTTGATATTAAAGTTTTGTTGATTGTTCACTCTGGATCCCGCTTCCTCCTTGGTAGGGAAGGCAGAGTCTGCCACAGGGTGGCTGGTCACCTTTTACATCCACAGATATTGTATGTTTTTCTTGAGTACAGGCTATGTGCATGCTCCGTGTATTTCACAAGAATATGATCATCCATCGTGTGACATTAATGTGCAAGTATTTTCTAAGTATATGTGCATCCATGGGGTTGCTGGTATGCGTGTGAAACAGTGCATCGAGTATCTAATTTTCACAAGCCATTTTCCTATATGCGTGAGTAGGCAAGACTGTTAGTTGTCAGATATACAGATATACTGTAGCCCATTTTTTCCTCTTTTAAGTATATCAACATGTGAATACCCAGCTTTCCATATAGAAGCAAGACAAGTTATGTGGCAACATTTGGAATCCTACAGGAGGAAAGCATTCAGAGGTAATTCAAAATATGTACAGTACTCTGCAAAAGTCTTAGGCACAAAAAATGTTTTACAAAAGCATTTGTCTTAAGATGGTTATTTATATCTTCATCTTTAGTGTGTCAATAAGAAAAATACATTTAGACTCCCAAACATTTATTTTGCAAATAGAAAAGAAGAACAGAGAGTCCTTCACAGATGGAATGGCTCCCACAGACCCCATATTAACATCGTGTCTGTCTGAGATTAAATGAAGAGACAGAAGCAATTGAGACAGTCTAAACAGATAGAAGAACTGTGGCAATTTCTAAAAGAAGCTTGGAACATCCTATCAGCCAACAACCAAGAAAACTGTGTCCAGGTGTAACTAGAAGAATTGGCGCTGTTTTGAAGGCAAAGGTGGTCACAAAAAATATTGATTTAGCTTTTTTTTTTATGTTTACTTTGTATGATGGTAATTGATAAATGAAAACTTTGCATTGGCATTATTTTTGAAGACATCCTCATAATGCAAAATGCTTCACAAGTGCCTACAACTTTTGCACAGTACTGTATATATATATACACTCACCTAAAGGATTATTAGGAACACCATACTAATACTGTGTTTGACACCCTTTCGCCTTCAGAACTGCCTTAATTCTACGTGCCATTGATTCAACAAGGTGCTGAAAGCATTCTTTAGAAATGTTGGCCCATATTGATAGGATAGCATTTTGCAGTTGATGGAGATTTGTGGGATGCACATCCAGGGCACGAAGCTCCCGTTCCACCACTTCCCAAAGGTGCTCTATTGGGTTGAGATCTGGTGACTGTGGGGGCCATTTTAGTACAGCGAACTCATTGTCATGTTCAAGAAACCAATTTGAAATTATTCGAGCTTTGTGACATGGTGCATTATCCTGCTGGAAGTAGCCATCAGAGGATGGGTACATGGTGGCCATAAAGGGATGGACATGGTCAGAAACAATGCTCAGGTAGGCCGTGGCATTTAAATGATGCCCAATTGGCACTAAGGGGCCTAAAGTGTGCCAAGAAAACATCCCCCACACCATTACACCACCACCACCAGCCTGCACAGTGGTAACAAGGCATGATGGATCCATGTTCTCATTCTGTTTACGCCAAATTCTGACTCTACCATCTGAATGTCTCAACAGAAATCGAGACTCATCAGACCAGGCAACATTTTTCCAGTCTTCAACTGTCCAATTTTGGTGAGCTCTTGCAAATTGTAGCCTCTTTTTCCTATTTGTAGTGGAGATGAGTGGTACCCGGTGGGGTCTTCTGCTGTTGTAGCCCATCCGCCTCAAGGTTGTGCGTGTTGTGGCTTCACAAATGCTTTGCTGCATACCTCGGTTGTAACGAGTGGTTATTTCAGTCAAAGTTGCTCTTCTATCAGCTTGAATCAGTCGGCCCATTCTCCTCTGACCTCTAGCATCAACAAGGCATTTCCGCCCACAGGACTGCCGCATACTGGATGTTTTTCCCTTTTCACACCATTCTTTGTAAACCCTAGAAATGGTTGTGCGTGAAAATCCCAGTAACTGAGCAGATTGTGAAATACTCAGACCGGCCCGTCTGGCACCAGCAAACATGCCACGCTCAAAATTGCTTAAATCACCTTTCTTTCCCATTCTGACATTCAGTTTGGAGTTCAGGAGATTGTCTTGACCAGGACCACACCCCTAAATGCATTGAAGCAACTGCCATGTGATTGGTTGAATAGATAATTGCATTAATGAGAAATTGAACAGGTGTTCCTAATAATCCTTTAGGTGAGTGTATATATATATATATATATATATATATATATATATATATATATATATATATATATATATATATATATATATATGTGTGTGTATATATTGTTTTTATTTATTTTTTATTTTACAGCTGTTAATTGTGTTCAGACAATATCAGCTAATTGGACAGTTTGTCTGCTTTGAAGACAGTGGAAGAACATTGCTGCTCTGATTCTGTTTCCATCTCCACTGAAAAGTTCTGCACTATGAAGCTTTTAATAAGACTTGTAATTTCTCTGTTTGTTTGTTATTGTTTCTACTTTTAGTGCCTGCTGATTTGGATGGACATTGGTTGCAAACTGTTAGGATGCGCTCAACTGTGCCATATTAATAAAAATTATATTCTGGGTTAAATACAGGCTCAATTGACAGCATTTTTATTATAATTGATTTGATTGGTTGATTATCACAAAATTCCCTGCTTGAAAAAGCTTTCATGCTTACATAAGTAACTTACATTGGAAGTGGATGAGGATAGCCAAAAGATATAAACAATATGCATGTTAACATGATATTAGCATAATAAAATCACTTTCTAACCTTTTTGGTTGTAGTTGTATCCAATATTACAACTTGATTGTCATGATGCTATAATAGTAATCCCGGTTTGTGATAATAACATGTTAACAAATATAATGTTTACATTTAGTGTCTATACTTTTGAAACAGTGTGTACTGAAACAGACGCACTGTCACGACAACACTTGCCTGGCGGAGAGTGGAGGCTTCACCCCCACTCGGTTCAGCTGATTTGGGAACGCTTCGGCAAGGCCCAGGTAGACCTGTTTGCCTCCCGAGAGACCTCCCACTGCCCGCTCTGGTACGGCCGCTCAGAGGCTCCCCTCGGGGCAGATGCACTGGCACATAGCTGGCCGGTGGGGCTGCGCAAGTACGCATTCCCCCCAGTGAGCCTTCTTGCACAGGTGCTGTGCACAGCTGTGCTGTGCTGTGCAAGGTCAGGGAGGACGAGGAGCAAGTCACTCTCGTGGCTCCTTACTGTCCCACCCGGGCCTGGTTCTCGGACCTCGTACTCCTCGCGACAGCCCCTCCCTGGCGAATTCCCCTGAGGAAGGACCTTCTTTCTCAGGGACGGGGCACGCTCTGGCATCCGCACCCAGACCTTTGGAACCTCCATGTCTGGCCCCTGGACGGGACGCGGAAGATCAAGCTGGTCTACCACCCACGGTCGTAGCCACAATCAACCAAGCAAGAGCCCCTTCTACCTGGCAACTCTACGCCCTGAAATGGCGTCTGTTCGTCAATTGGTGTTCTTCCCGGGCAGAAGACCAACAGAGGTGCGCAGTTAGGTCGGTGCTCCTGTTCCTACAGGAGAGGTTGGAGGGGAGGCTGTCCCCGTCCACCTTGAAGGTGTATGTTGCCGCTATCGCAGCTCACCACGACCCAGTAGACAGCAAGTCTCTGGGTAAGCACGACTTAATCGTCAGGTTCCTAAGAGGTGCCCGGAGGTTAAACCCCTCCCGGCCAAACCTGTTCCCCTCCTGGGATCTCTCGGTGGTCCTCGCCGGTCTTCAGAGATCCCCTTTCGAGCCGCTAGAATCAGCTGGACTCAGGGCTCTCTCTCTAAAGACGGCCCTGCTGATCGCGCTCGCCTCCATCAAGAGGGTCAGGGACCTGCAAGCGTTCTCTACTAACGACACTTGCCTGGAGTTCGGTCCGGCAGACACTCATGTGATCCTAAGACCTCGACCGGGCTATGTGCCCAAGGTTCCTACCATGCCCTTCAGAGATCAGGTAGTGAACCTACAAGCACTGCCCCGGGAGGAGGCAGACCCAGCCTTCTCACTGTTGTGTCCGGTACGTGCCTTGCGTGCCTACCTGGAACGCACCCAGAGCTTCAGGCGCTCTGAGCAGCTCTTTGTCTGCTTTGGAGGACAGCAGAAAGGGAACGCTGTCTCCAAACAGAGGTTGTCTCACTGAGTGGTGAATGCCATTCTGCTGGCCTATCACACCCAGGCCGTGTCACCCCCTCTGCGGGTTCGAGCCCACTCTACTAGGAGAGTGGCATCCTCATGGGCACTGGCTAGGGGCACCTCCCTAGCAGACATTTGTAGAGCTGCGGGCTGGGCAGCACCTAACACCTTTACAAGATATTACAATCTCAGGGTTGAGTCAGTCTCGTCTCGTGTTTTCTCAGGTCCGAGCCCGTAGAACTCGGTACACGTCGACGGTCTGACCGGGTGAATCGCTTGTTTCCAGCGCCGTTTCCCTCTGCCGAGGCAAAACAGTGCGCTTCTTTCCCAGAAGACCTAGGTCCCTGGTTGATTCCTCCCTAGCCCTTTGGGCCCGCAGCAGTTCAGCGGAGGAACTTGCCGGCCCAGTCCACTACGGGTACCCCAGGCTACCCCTACTGGAATAGGTGTTCCACAGATTAGGCCTCCTACGCGGACTCCTCCTGTGTGGACTTCCGCGGTACGGTCACCTTACGAGCTGACCCGCGTCTCCCTTAGGCAGTCCTTTGCTGCCCTCCGGTCGCCGTGTTGTAGCAACTCCACCCTCCTCGAGGTTGGATCTACCACCGTGCCATCCTTCCCACATGTGACCCAAGAGGCCATGTGATGTATTTTGCCACCTCTACCTCCCCTTTCGGGTGGGTGTGGCCTCCGCCGGCTCTTTTCCCCCTAAAAGAATAGGAATTCGGGTAAGACCCCCTTCCCTCGATGCGGTAAGGGCCCCGGCTGCTCTTGCTCTATGCCGAGAAAACATAGAGAGAAAAGAGGCCCAGCCAGGCTTGGCCCGTTCCCTAGTTGGGAGCGTCACCTTGTTCCCCCCTAGGGTAACCAAAAGGATTCTGATGACTTTTTTGGGGCATTGGGGAAGAATACGTACAGCCTGAACACAGTTGGTCGCTTGTGCACATAGAAATACCTGCCCGCTTCTGTGTAAGCAGTACACGTACACGGCTCAGCGCATGGCGAGTTTTGAAGTGGACCACTAGTGTCGCTTCTTCAACACGACGTCGAAGTGAGCGACAGACGGGGAACGTCTAGGTTACGTATGTAATCTCCGCTCCCTGATGGAGGGAACGAGACGTCGTGTCTTCCCGGCCACGTCGCTGAGCCGAGCCGCTGAGGTGCCCGGAACACTCCCGGCTCCTCAGAAAAATCCTGAATGAACGAGGGTATTTCCCTCGCCTTTATATCCGTATCCGGAGGCGGGGTATGCAAATACTGTTCGCCAACTCTCATTGGCCTTTTTTCATAGATCAGAGGTATCTTTCGGCACTCAAGAGAGACCCCTAGTGTCGCTTCTTCGACACGACGTCTTGTTCCCTCCATCAGGGAACGGAGGTTACATACCTCCTAGACGTTTTCCAGCTAAGTTTACTTAGAATGACCAATTTTAATTTGCTTAAAAAGCGCGATGCAAAAACGATATGTACATATTTTAAGTCAATCCAACTCATAATTTTTTTCAGTGTACTATAAAAACATACTGTAAATTTCAAAACTTAAAACTTCCTCCCCAGTCTAAAAAGAGCATTTAAATTTACCACCTTGCTGAAACGTCTCGCTTTGAAATCTGTCTGTTCGTGACGTCACAACACATTGCTAATTTGAGTAGGCCTTCCGTGGCTAACTATTCCTAACATAACACCTAAGGGGACCCATCTGGACTATTTTGAATTATTTTGTATATAAATATAAACTACACAGACCACTGCCATGTATCTAGCCACTTTTCAAGTTACAACACTGAAAGGGAGAAGCAATTCTCTTTCATTAAGCTGCTGCCTTTTTTGTTTTGAGCACAAACACGTAATGGACACATTCTTTCATCCATTTTAATTGTTGGTGTATGTAAACATACGACTTCTTTGACAATCTTGTGTGTTTCTGGCAATGTGCACCTCAGTGCACCAATGGTATGTGTGTTTTTAGCTCATGTCAGTGTCAACAGTCAGAATATGATTCAAGCTTTGCAAAGGAACTGTTATTGAAGGATGGGGCCGTTAAATACACTATCAAATCGTTGACATTTATAATCCACTGTATTACTCCATTCACGGTACTACTTGTTTTTTTTTTCTAGAGAGAATTCTCTACATCAGGGGTCTGGCCGATGCCAACCCCCCCCATCTCGTGAAGGTGCTTTAATGAAAGAAAACCTGTCCTTTTGTACAAAATGAGTTAACACAGTTAATGTAATAAATTTGCTTATTTTATTACTGATCACAAAATTTTGTGGAATCTTAAAAATGTCTTAAATTATGTCATACTACATTTCACTACATCACACAGAGCTGGGCAATCACTAGCACACAAGCAACAGTGAGAAAGGAGCTGGCTATTTATTATTAAGACATTTTTTGCACCTGCATTCCAATCTATGTAATGATGTAATACTTCCTCATGATCATGCAGCATGTTTTCATCAGCTGAATGGGAGACTAAACACTATTAAAGTGTGACGTGCATCACAAGCCAATCAACTATTTTGTCAACCCTAGTTAATATGCATTATCACACAACATTATCAGAAACGTCTAGGTTACTGTTGTAATCTCCGTTCCCTGATGGAGGGAACAAGATGTTGCGTCGAGTGAAGCGACACTAGGGGACTTTTTGAAGGCATCAGTTACCTCTGAACTTGAGAAAATGCCAATGAGAATTTGGCAGACAGAATTTGCATGTCCCTCCCTCGGACGTACAGGTATAAAGGGAGGGAATCGTGCATCTCTGGAGGGAATCGTGGGTCTGGTCGGGGAATTCCTCAGCTGAATTTGCGGACCAGAGGGCTAGGGAGGAAGAACATCCAGGGAGTGCGAATCTAGTGGACTCTCCTGGGGGAAAAGAGCACACGCGATCATCTCAGTGGAGGGGAAAGGCGCTATGTGCAAGCGGAACACCCGGTCAGACATTCTGCATTCCCGAGAGAACACAGGACGAGACCAACTCAACCCTGAGACTGTAAAATCTCATAAAGGTATTGGGTGTTGCCCAGCCCGTTGCTCTGCAAATGTCTGCTAGGGAGGTTCCGTTGACCAGTGCCCATGAGGATGCCACACTTCTCATCGAGTATGCTCGAACTCGCAAGGGGGCGGGAACGGCCTGGGTGTGATAGGCCAAGGCGATGGCGTCAACGACCCAGTGGGAAAGCCTCTGTCTGGAGACAGCATTCCCTTTCCGCTGTCCACCAAAGCAGACAAAGAGCTGCTCACAACATCTAAAGCTCTGAGTGCGGTCCACATAGGTACGCAAAGCACGTACCAGACACAGAAACGAAAAGGCTGGGTGTGCTGCCTCCCGGGCAAAGCACAGGTCGACCTGTTCACTTCCCAAGAGACCTCCAACTGCCGAGGCTCCCCTCGGGACAGACTCGGGACTGGCACAAATCTGGCCCTGGGGGCGGCGCAAATGCTCATTTCCCCAGTGAGCCTACTTGCACGGGTGCTGTGCAAGGTCAGGGAGGACGAGGAACAAGTCACTCTGGTAGCCCCTATTGGCCCACATGGACTTGGTTCTCGAATCTCACGCTCCTTGTGACTGCCACTACCTGGTGCATTCCCTTGAGGAAGGACCTTCTTTCTCAGGGATGGGGCACCCTCTGGTATCCATGCCCAGACCTCTGGAACCTCCACGTTTGGCCCCTGGATGGGATATGGAAAATGTAAGTGGCCTACCACCTGCAGTCGTACACACGATCAACCAAGCCAGAGCTCCCTCTACCAGGCAACATTACGCCCTGAAGTGGTGCTTGTTAGGCGAATTGGTGTTCTTCCCGATCTGAACACCCGCAGAGATGCGCAGTTGGGTTAGTGCTCTCATTTCTCCACCTTGAAGGTTTATGTAGCTGCCATATCGGCTCACCACGACACAGCGGATGCTAAGTTGTTAGGGAAGCACAATCTAATTATCAGGTTCCTTAGAGGCGGCTGGAGGCTGAACCCTCCCAGGCCATGCCTGTTCCCCTCATGGGATCTCTCCGTGGTCCTTTCAGGCCTTCAGAGACGCCCCTCGAGCCGCTAGAATCAGTCGAGCTCAAAGCCCTCCTTGAAGACAGCCCTCCTGATCGCGCTCGCTTCCATCAAGAGGGTTGGGGACCTGCAAGTGTTCTCTGTCAAAAACACTTGCCTGGAGTTCGGTCCGGCAGACACCCATGTCATCATAAGACCTTCAGGGATAGGGACAGACGGGGAACTATTACACATTCCATCCCATTATGTTGAGTATTTTGAATGATCTGTTGAAATGCAGACATATGCACACGCATACACTTGCTGTAAGTCTTTATTTTCCTGAGTGTATTTGCATGAGTAACAGATTATATCCCACAGTATGTAAACAAAGCCTTCAGATTGGAGTCTGGCTAAACACAATGATAGACAGCTTGCTATGAATTCCAGTCTGAGCACTTTGTTGCTTTTAGTGAGCGGATTTCACATTGTTCTACAGTGTGGGATCTAATCCTACTTGGGCTATGTAATAAAAACCCAGCAGGGATGGTGACATAAGAGGCTCAGAGAGCAGCTCTACACCTCCTTTTTCTCATTCTGTACTTCTCCTCTGCTCTCTTCATTCCTTTAGCAGCATGAGGTCCCACTTCTCTTTAAGCAGCCTCTTCTGAAATCTTGCTCAGAACCGAGTCATATTTTTACTTGAAGGAATAGAACAAGCAAAAATGAGAATTCAGACAGCATTTACTCACCCTCATGTTGTTTCAAGTCTATATGACTTTCTTTCTATTGTGAAACACAAAAGGTGAAATTTTGAGACAGGGATGATGCTGCTCTTTTCCACACAATGTAAGCATATTGTGAGTGAGGCTGTGAAGCTCCAAAAAGGACAAAAAAGCACCATGGTGGTATCTAGGGATGTTAAAGAATAATCAATGATCTAATATATTTTGGTAATAATTTGATCGATTAAGCTTATCAAGGTCGATTAATCAATTTCAGGACAAATGCATTCTGTAATAGAGAAAATTTACACTAAAGGGTGCACTGCACTAATATATTTCTTATGTCATACATTGTTTGACATCACGCAGAGGGGTAATCATTGGCACACAAGTAACAGTGAGAGAGGAGAAGGCTATATTATTTATATGAAGTTTTTTGCACCTGCATTCCAATCAACATCTCAAAGAAATCCTTCATCATGATCACGCAGTGTGATCAGCTGAATGGGAGGCTAAACACAATTAAAGTGTGACGAGACTCGTGCTGTGCATGCAAGCCATTCGTGCATCACAAGCCGATCAACTATTTAGCCCTTTGCGGTGAATCGCACATGCAAAATCCTAAAACTTTATTTCCAGGTTTAATTTATATTTTGAATAGAGTCATATTTTTATCAGATTATGTTTTCTCTTTTAATGTAATTTTGAATGTGACCGTGGTTTAAGGAGACTGTACCTGTATTCTGGGTTATAAATCTCAAGGATTAATAGTGGTGTTTTTCTTATTACATCACGTGTTGTTCTGAAAGCAAAAAGATACAAATGAAACAGAATGTAGGCTGTCATCAATGCAGCCTGACCGAAGCAAAGCATGCGTGTTTCCTCACGTGAGTAAGCGCTGCTGGCTCATGGTGCGTGAATGGCTTGCATGCACTGCATGAGTCTGTTGGGTATACTGCAGTCTAGTCACATTTTAACTTATTGTTTGGCCTCCCATTCAGCTCATGAAAACACGGTGCATAATCATGAGGAAGGATTACATCAAAATGTAGATTGGAATGCAGGTGCGGAATATCATATTAATAAAATAGTCTACTCCTCTCTCGCCACTGCGTGGCATGCAATACTGGCATGCATGCCATAGGTTGCCTAACCCTGCTCTACATTTACACAGCATCATATAAACTTGATCAAATAAATTTCTAACTTGCGACCTGTTTCACTCAACCGTCACTTAATTTTAAAAGCCACACGTGTGAACATAACGTTGTAAAGCAGATCATATTCGTGGGCAAGGAAGAGGCGAGAAACCGTCTTGACATATAAATAATAGGTTTAACGGAAAACTCAAAAGACAAACACATAAGAGGACGGACATGTCCGTAATTGAGCTCTCTCTCTCGATCGCCGTCTGCGAGTGGTCTTTATCCCTCTTGACGGCTTAATTAGCCTAATACGGGACCGGGCGTGCGTAATCACGCACCGGTCCCGCCCTCCACCATGCCACAAACGTATACCAGAATTCGTAGCCCATAGTCTGCCTTAACAAAACTTAATTTCACCAGGAAACAGAACTCTATGTGGTCGGAGAAGTTGCACTGTAGGAAGTGCACATATTTGTGGGCATGCAAGATCGAGTCTGGTCCGTGCCAATCCCCATTCACTCTCACTCTCCTTCCATTACCCTGTCCCCCTACACTTTCCTGTGTATTAAAGACAAATGGCAAATTAATCAGTCCAGTCTGACATCATCCACCGATGCATCATTTATCTATCCAACTTTATTATCTCACCACTTCTTCCTTTTGTAATATAAAAATTTAATTTACATGAAATAAATTCATAATTTTGAAATTAATCTGCTGTTTATATCCAATTACGGAGCTTTATACATTTAGACTTGTCATATATCCTTTCTCTTTCTCTCTCTCTCTCTTCCTGTCAGATGAAGCTGATCTAATGAAATCCTTCAGCAGTGACTGCATCTGCTGAATTCACATCTGTTTAAACTGATTGTGTGTTGCAATGCATGCTTATTCATTACTTGTGACGCATGTTCCGGGCATAATGAACACGGGAGCGGATTTACTGTACAGACAAGCTGCCATATCTTTTCTCATCAGCTGAAAACGGACACCCACTGTCATCTGAACCAGTGTCAAAAGCCAAACTGCACAAGAGAGAGACACAGTGTGAGTGATAGAGACTAAACGGCAGCCAGAGAAAATAATAGTTTTGAGATTTTAAACTTTGTCAAATTAACATTCAGCATTCAATTTGTTGTATAACTGTATGTACAGTGTCTAATAATGCATTGGAAAGATAGACTTAAGTTTATCTTGCAAAAAAGCTCAATATGAATTGAATCTGCCCATTTGATCCTTAAATAATCCACTGGAAAACAGCAGAAGATTTTGCATCTATTAATTACAGCATGTCCACAGATTTTATGGCATGTATACATATACAGTACTTGTATCAAAGATTTAAACCTGTAAAAATTTGTCTAATTAACTATATCTGCAAACACATCTGAACATATTAACGTGTTCATATTTATATAATTAAAATAAATAATGACTAACCAATTTCTTGCAAGTTCTTTGAGAAAAAGTATGAAGTAAATATATTTATGATTATATTTTTTTAATGCTTATTGTAATGTATCATGTACAGTTGAAGTCAGAAATGTACATACACCTTGGAATTGTGGAAAACATTCCCTGTCTTAGGTCAGTTAAGATCACTACTTTATTTTAAGAATGTGAAATGTCAGAATAATAATAGATAGAATGATTTATTTCAGCTTTTATTTCTTTCATCACATTCCCAGTGGGTCAGAAGTTCACATACACTTTGTTAGTATTTGGTAGCATTGCCTTTAAATTGTTTAACTTGTGTCAAAAGTTTTGGGTAGCCTTTCACAAGCTTCTCACGAGAAGTTGCTGGAATTTTGGCCCATTCCTCCAGACAGAACTGGTGTAACTTTGTCATGTTTCTAGATCTCCTTGCTGACAAATGCTTTTTCAGTTTCGCCCACAAATTTTCTATCATATTGATCTTTGTGATCGCCACTCCAGTACCTTGACTTTGTTGTCCTTAAGCCATTTTGCCACAACATTGGAGGTATGGTCATTATGGTCAAAAAGTTTTATTTTATTTTCATCAAACCAGAGGACATTTCTCCAAAATGTAAGATCTTTGTACCCATGTGCACTTACTGAACAAACTATAGTCTGGCTTTTTTATGGTGGTTTTGGAGCAGTGGGTTCTTCCATGCTGAGCAGCCTTTCAGGTTATGTGGATATAGGACTCGTTTTACTGTGGATATAGATACTTGTCTACCTGTTTCCTACAACATCTTCGCGAGGTTCTTTGCTGCTGTTCTGGGATTGATTTGCACTTTTCACACCAAACTATGTTTGTCTCTATGAGACAGAATGTGTCTCATTCCTAAGCGGTATAATGGTTGTGTGGTCCCATGGTGTTTATCCTTGCATACTATTGTTTGTACAGAAGGACGTGGTACCTTCAGGCATTTGGAAATTGCTCCCAAGGATGAAACAGAATTGTGGAGGTCCACAATGTTTTTGTGGTCTTGGCTGATTTCTTTTGATTTTCCCATGATGTCAAGCAAAGAGGCACTAAGTTTGAAGGTAGGTCTTAAAATAGATCCACAGGCACACCTCCAATTCAGTACACCTCCTATCAGAAGCTAATTGGCTAACTGTCTTAAGGCTTGACATCATATTCTGGAATTTTCCAATCTGCTTAAATGCACAGTTTCACAGTTAGTGTATGTAAACTTCTGACCTTGGAATTTTGATATAGTCAATTAAAAGCCAAACAATCTGTCTGTAAACAATTGTTGGAAAATTACTTGTGTCATGCTCAAAGTAGATGTCCTAAATGACTTGCCAAACCTATACGTAGCTTGCTTCTATTAAATCTGCGGAATGGTTAAAAAATTTGTTTTAATGACTTCAACTTAAGTGTATGTAAACGTTTGAGTTCAACTGTACCATGATTAATCACGATAAATCTCAAAAAACTTTGTGATTAATAAAAAAATGATCGATTCACAACCCTAGTTAATATGCATTATCACCCAACATTATCAGAAACTATGAAACATTCCATCCCATTATGTTGAGTATTTTGAGAGATCTGTTGAAATGCAGATATATGCACACGCATGCACTTGCTGTAAGTCTTTATTTTCCTGAGTGTATTTGCATGAGTAACAGATTATATCCCACAGTATGTAAACAAAGCCTTCAGATTGGAGTCTGGCTAAAGCACAATGATTGACAGCTTGCTATGAATTCCAGTCTGATCACTTTTAGTGAGCAGATTTCACATTGTTCTACAGTGTGGGATCTAATCCTACTTGGGCTATGTAATAAAAACCCAGCAGGGATGGTGACATAAGAGGCTCAGAGAGCAGCTCTACACCTCCTTTTTCTCATTCTGTACTTCTCCTCTGCTCTCTTCATTCCTTTAGCAGCATGAGGTCCCACTTCTCTTTAAGCAGCCTCTTCTGAAATCCTGCTCAGTCATATTTTTACTTGAAGGAATAGAACAAGCAAAAATGAGAATTCAGACAGCATTTACTCACCCTCATGTTGTTTCAAGTCTATATGACTTTCTTTCTATGGTGAAACACAAAAGGGGAAATTTTGAGACAGGGATGATGCTGCTCTTTTCCACACAATGTAAGCATATTGTGAGTGAGGCTGTGAAGCTCCAAAAAGGACAAAAAAGCACCATGGTGGTACCTAGCGATGTTAAAGAATAATCGATGATCAAGTAGTTGTTGGTAACAATTTGATCGATTAAGCTTATCGAGGTTGATCAATTTCAGCACAAATGCGTTCTGTAATAGAGAAATGACTGTCGGAACAGTTATCGACCACTAAAGGGCGCACAGCGGCCTTCACGCTACAGATCACATCCTGTTTACAACACAGAATAAAAACCACACCAACTTTGAATTCTTCACTTCCTTGCTTGTAAAGATAGATCGCTTCTCTATAGATGAACATTTCATTGGCCATATAAACCGCAATAGTGTGTCAAAGTAGACCATGACTAGATGGATTGGGTATTGGTCCGACGAGCCCGATCCAAATCTGATACTGTGTTAGTCATTGTGGAGTGGAGGGGGGGCAGGGCCGGGTTGAAATGTCGCACGCCCGGTCCCCAATCAGCCTGATGGGGCGCGCGAGGGATAAAGGTGGCCATTGACGATGGTTCGAGAGAGAGAGATCAATCACGGACATGTCCGTTGTGTTTGTGCTTTTTGTTTAAGTTCTTTATTAAAATATTATTTACGTTGACAAGCCGGTTCTCACCTCCTCCTTGCCCATCTTAACCCCGTGTTACGTTGGTGCTGAAACTCAGGAAGGAGGAGGGATGCCCATCGCAGAGTCCTCGACACTGCCGTCCACCCAGGGGAGCGCCGCTGCCCTCTGCCGGGTGACGGAGTGGCCTGACCGCCCGGACGCGGGGAACGGCTGCCGTCCGCGGGGCGAGTGGGGACTGGATTCCCCGACCGCCTGGAGCGAGGGAGCCGCTGCGGGGGGTGGAGGAGTGCCCTGCCGTCCCCAGAGATGTGGAGGGGTCGAGGGAAGACCGCAGTCCGCGAGGGGAGGAGGGAAGTAACTCCCCGACTGCCTGGAGCGGTAGGGCCAGGGGCGGAGGAAGGTCCCCACGCATCGCCAGGGAAGCAGAGGGGCGTTCTGTCCGCTGGGGGTCGGAGGTTGAGTCCGGTTCGCCCGGAGAGGAGCGGCTTTTGTCCGCCGGAGAGTGTGGAGGAGTGTTCGAGGACCACACGATGGTACATCAGAGAACCGGTGAGTGAGCTTTTTCTCTCTCTCTCCTCTCTCTCTCACTCTTTCGCACCATGTTGGCCTTTTCCCTCACCCATTTTGTTTTTTTTGTTGTTGTTTTCCCCTCCTGTCTCCTCCCAGGTCGAGGAAGGCGGGGATAACCAGCCGCTGACGACGGTTTGTAAAGCATGCCCTTGTGGTCGCGATTAGGGGTTCTTGCTCTCAATGGGGTGTGTGGTAAGTTGTGTAAGTTGGATTGCGGAGATTAGCATGAGTCTCCACATGCTGTGAGTCTCCACGGTGTTATGCACAGCAAGCCATGTGATAAGATGACTGTCTCAGAAGTGGAGGTAACTGAGACTTGTCCTCCACCACCCAGATTGAGGTGAGTAACCGCGCCAGCACAAGAACCTACTAAGTAGTAAGAAATGGGCATTTCAATTTGGGAGAAAAGGCGATCAATAAAAAAAAAGAAAAAAAAAAAAGTTTCGGCTGCCATGCAAGGAAAGAGTAACAACACCTTTAAGACCCATCAGAAGCCTCTGTCAATCGATCGGTTCGGCAGTGAACAGAACAAGCGCACAAGCAGTTAACAGTACAGGGAAGGAGGGACAGCCATGGCCTATTGCTTTTCATTAACTGCGTTGCTGATAATGAAAGTAATTATGCTACATCATATCTTTGAATGGAGAGTAGTGCGTAATATACTTTTGCATAAAAATGTACATTTCTCACCATCAGTCCATTGTATGAGAGTGCACACTCACGCTCTCTTTCTCACACATACACTTATGCATTGCATGAGAGAGAGAGAGAGTGCGCTCTCATCTTATTGAGGTAAGAAAATTGCACTGAAGCCATAGACACAAGTTTGGCTTAAAGGAAAATTGACACACTTGTTTTAAGATGTTAAATGGTGGACAACATTTGGAATCATCTGTTTTTTAAAATCTCTACACTCTCTCATGAACCCCCGTTTGGGAAACCTTGCCGATGCCTTTCTGTCAGCTTGAACCAGTCTTGCCATTCTCTGTTGACCTCTCTCATCAACAATGCATTTTTGTCTGCCGAACTGCCGCTCACTGGATGTTTTTTGTTTTTGGCACCATTCTGAGTAAATTCTAGAGACTGTTGTGTGTCAAAATCCCAGCAGATCAGCAGTTACAGAAATACTCAAACCAGCCCATCTGGCACCAACAATCATGCCACGGCTCAAATCACTGAGATCACATTATCTCCCCATTCTGATTGTTGATGTGAACATTAACTGAAGCTCCTGACCCATATCTGTATGATTTTATACACTGCTGCCACATGATAGGCTGATTAGATAATCGCAAGAATAAGCAGGTGTACATGTGTTTTTAATAAAGTGCTCAGTGAGTGTATGCTTGTCATTGGCGGGTAGGGTTGTCAACTTATCGTCACGCAAATACGGGACACATCAGCATTTTGAGCACTTAAAAGGGACATTACTGTTCGATGGGGGAGGGGGAGAGTAGTCCCCCCTGGGCATTTTTTAAGCTTTGTCCATCAGGGCTTGGCCGTTTAAATGCTGAAACACAGGACGTACATATCTTACATAGGACATAGTAAAAATATCCTATCCATTAGGGAATATACTCACTTCCGTTCTGAACAAAATGAATAAAACTACATATTTAACATGTATAATTAAATAATTATTTAAGAAAATATAAGTAGATTTCCCAGCTTCATAAATTATAAGTATTTATACAGTTACGTATACATATAATGAAGTAACAATGACAAGCGACACAACTCGGTCACATTTCAGCAATTCACATTGGACAGTGACTCTCTTAAGTAGCATTTAAAGCCTGTCCTCGCACCTCAATGTTAAGTGCAACTTCGGAAAGTGCACGTAAAAAAAAATTCTGAAAATTATTAATGATTCACTAAAAAGAACTGGCTGATATTTGTTTGGTGGGTAGCACTGTGTACTTTGCAGTAGATTCAAAAGAACCCTCTTATCCATTCAGAAATCCGACGACACTGTTTATGTATGTTTCACGCTGCAGATGAAAACAAAAAACAGCTAATAAGTGTCATTCGATCAGGAATGAAGTTTCATTCTCTTTATTACAAACAAACTTCCACAATTTTGTAAGGTTCTTCAGATGTCCTCACTGCACTCTTTTTTTGCTTTCCTCCCACACATGACATTCAAAACATCTCTGGTGACAACGTGGCTGCCTAGCAAGATCGATTATATAAACTGACTGGAAATTTGGGAATTTTGAGGGGGTTTCTGACTTTTTCAGCCAAAGATCTCTTTTTTTCATGCACTTTAGCCACACACAATACAAAAATACTTTCACATATACACACATACACAAACTCTTTATCAAGCTAGCCCAGTGGTTTTGGGGCAGTGTGTGCAGACAGCTCATGTGTGTAGACAGGACCCATTGATTTGTAAGCAGAGCTCATCTTTAATGAAGAGATCCTCCGTCTTCATAGCCCGAGTTAATTAGATTTAGTCCAGAAAACGACCCTTCACTCCAACAGCAAGAAAGATGGAGGAGGAGAGAGAGGAGAAAGGAGAAAAGCACAGTGGATGAGAGTGAAAAGGAGGGATGTGAACACTCACAAAGCACTTTAAGCCTGCATTCGTTTTTTCCATCTTCTGTCTTCAGAGACACAGCCAGGCCAAAGCCTGAGACAATGAGCCAGTGATGCAAAGAGATCCACAGAGACCCATAACACACACACACACACACACACACACACACACACACACACACACACACACACAATGCTAATAAACTGAAAATCACATGCATGTACAATATGCTAATACTGTCCAACTGTACTCTCGCATTTGCACCAGAGTAAGGACAAGACAAGAAAATAAAGCAGGGAAAGTAGGTCAGTCTCCTTTAAAGAAACATCACTTCCATCAGAGAGAACAAGTCAAGTAAAAAGAGCTCTCTGCTTCTCAGGTTTGCCAGACTGACCAAGAGCAGTCTCTCTCTCTCTCTCTCTCTCTCTCTCTCTCTCTCTCTCTCCCTCACTGTCTCTCTCCCTCACTCTCTCTCTTCCTCACTCTCTCTCTCTCTCCCTCACTCTCTCTCTCTCCCTCTCTCTCTCTCTCACTCTCTCTCTCCCTCACTCTCTCTCTCTCCCTCACTGTCTCTCTCCCTCACTGTCTCTCTCCCTCAGTCTATCTCTCTCTCTCTCTCTCTCTCTCTCTCTCTCTCTCTCACACACACACACACACACACACACACATTTCTTTCAAGACATATAATGAAAATCTAAAAAATCTTTATCATGAGAGATTAAATACTGTGTAAATGACAAACCATGGGCTTGATCTCACTCACTTTATCTCTATGTCACACACACACAATCTGTCCACTAGGGCTGAGTGATAGGACGATGTTATCGGATATCACAATGTCTTACAAAGATCCTGATGCCGAGACAGAACAAGCACATGTAAAGTGTTTTCACTCTTTTTTCTCTGTTTCATTCATCGGAAAACTGTTTGCAAGAATAATGTCGTCTATGAGAATGCTGCACATGATCTCCGATCATCTCGGGAGGTGCTGTGAGTTTAGTTTGTGAGTTTTATTTTATTTTCTTTAAGCAGCATTAAATGTATAACCAAAATGCAATACAAACACAAATTCGATAAGAACACACATTTGGCAGCATTTTTCGGCAACACAAGGAAGTTTATTAGGCTTAATTATTTTGATTAGTATTGTCTTTGCATTTACAATTGTCTTTGGTTCTTAATCTGTAGGCTATTTGTAATTTTCAGTTGATTTTCAGTTTAATTTGTAGTTGATGTGGATGCTTGCGTGATGGCAATGGAGCCATTGGAGACGGTATATTTTTTGATTTGGGGAGGTGGTTAAAAAAGATTTTTTGATCACTTCGTTATTTTATTGCTTTTTCCGTTTAGTTTAAAGTGCAATTTAAATTTAGAAATGTCTTTTGCTCATGTTTTTCATGTACATTTTTAAAGCAAACTCAATAAAGTAAGAAAGTTAACCGACCCTCTGCAAGGGGGTTGACGATGTAATCGGATATCGCAATATTTTTTAAGCCGATTATTGCTAAAAAAAAATTTTTACATATCGCCCAGCCCTACTGTCCAACACAAATCTCCAATGCAAACACTTTATCAGCAGATGCATGCTGAGAACGAGTGCATGTGTGTGTAAGTTAACCAGCTGTGCTATTCAATGATTCTGCAATACAACATGAGAAAAGGTAGATTCATGTACATACAATACCCAATCTTTTTTTTTTCTCTGGAACGGCAAGCTAATTAATTAAAAGCTACTCATTTGAAAAATAGGTGTCATTTAAAAGCTTGGAGCCTCTTAACTTCTGAAATGAGCCGATATAACAGTACAGTATGCTGATTTAAATGAGAAATAAATGACATTACACATTGTTTAGTGCCTGTTTGTATGAGTATTTACAGTAATCCTGATGAATGGACTGAGCAGTATGGCGATATATATCGCAATGGGACAGAATAAAATGTCAATCAGTAGACGCTCCTCCAGGCTGCACATGAGACCGATGGTGAGAGACAAACACGGAGAAAGATAAAAACAGAATGAAGGATGTCTCCAAATCTAGTCAAACATTTTTTATTTAAAGGTGCCGTTTTCTGACATTCATGGATGAAAGTGCTCTTTCTGAAGCGAGTGTGCGGGGGTTAAACACTGCATTATAGCAGCACAATTAATCGTAATCATATTATGTAATCATGAAAACTGACGATTATTCTAGTGAAGTCTACTTCTGTTGCGTTAATGGTTTCTATTTAGAATGTGTTTTTACAGCGGTTAAATTTCTAACCAATCCCAGACGTGTGCGTTGAGCAATAAAACGACAATTGTCGTTTTATTGCTCAACGCACAACCAGTGAGTCTACAGTCCAATCAGTCATAAAAACCAATCCTTATGTGCAAGTTTTAAATAGACCGATGCTTGCTTAAAGTATGTTTCATCTCTGTTTGCGATGGCACACAAAAATAAGTGCTAAAGAAACATCTGACATCTGTGTCATCTGACACTCATAAACAAGCTGTAGAACAAAGGTGTGCAATTTTTTATTATTTTCAATTCCTTGCATGTCGCGCCATTTTATTTAACATAGGTAAACAAACCACAAACGAGCAAAGCAACAAAAAGAAAATGATCCAGACGTTATAATCAAGGTACAGGCAGTGTCTAAATAACTGATTCATTGTGTGGTTATATTTATTATGAGAGCATTTGTGAGTGCAGAACTCTCTGCCAGTGAGCTTGTGCTGAACTGCAGGGCTCAAACAGTGAGTGACAGCTTCAGTCATTATAGTGGGAGAGTTTGAATATTGTTGCGTACAATTTTTTAAAAAGGAATAACAGTTGTATTTATGTATTAAACAACTATAAAGTGGCTTGTTTTGAAGTCAGCTTGTTTTGGATGTTTTGGAGATAGAAAAAGTCTTGAATGTCATATTTCCCAGACCATTTTCTTTGTTATCGTGTCTGCTCAAATAAATACCTATTTGACCCACAACTGCTGTTGGTAGCTTGAAATTTTTACTAATCAAACAAACTCTCAAACCGGCTGATCTTACCTTCCAAAGTGCAACTGCTGTGACAGATTTGAGGCCAAATATGATCTAATGATCTTATGTGAACAACATGACAATACAGGATTTTACATGCAGTTAGTGTCATTACCGTGACATAAAATTCCGTATAAAATTATATAGAATTTTGGTCATATCGCCCACCCCTAAGAGAGAGAATAATGAATTTCTAACAGATGTAATAATGCACTATACCAAAATGAGGCAATAATTTAACAGCATGTAACGAACATTAAACAATAAACCATTTTCCATATTCTGTTCATGTTTCATGAAGTACACGCATGATGTTTTAGTCACATTTTTGTTATTGCTTCATGAAACATAAACGGAATGAGAAATGCTGTGTTGTTACTTACAGCAGCAGACTTTAGGGCTGCAACTAACAATTATCAAACTAATCTAACGATTATTAGAACAATTATTTGACTATTCTGCGATTATTGCTCTTAACCGACTATTCAGCTTGTGCCCGACTGAAAAGGTTGTATTAAACGTGCTTAATAACAATAAAGAGAACAAAATCATCTTTTAAAAATACCTCTAAATGACATTCACTGAATTACAATGAAAACAAATACTTGGATTTGTATTGTTTAATTAATTTACATCAATTCATTTAATTCACTGCAAAAAACTAAAAACTATTGTTATCAAGTGTTTTTGTCTCGTTTTTCATTTAAAATTGTCTAAAAATCCTTAAAACAAGATACATTTACTTGAGAAGCAACATATGATATATTTAGACTTGCTTTAAGAGAATATATCTTAAATATACGTGTATTTTATAAATGTATGTTTTCACCTTTTCATACTTTTGCCAGTGCAGTTAAGACAAAATAAGACAAAATATACTTATTTTCAAGATACATTCTCTGAAAGGAAGTCTAAATATATTATATGTTGCTTTTCACGTAAGTGTTTTGTGTTTAAAGGATTTTTAGATATTTTAAAATATTAAAATATTGAATATTTATTCAACATTCTCCAATAATAATGTTTTCTTCTGCAGTATAGCTGCTAAAGTAAATGTAATGTACGTAAGGAGTTTTAGATATTTATATTGGAAAAACAAAACAATTTTTTGGCTTTGTATAATGGGATAAGTCTACACTCTCTAACCATTTTGGTCACTTTGGTTTGGTTCATCTTTAACTCACAAAAAACAAACTAGAGATCGAATCACTGAATTTCTTCACGATAAGATACACACCGTGACATATATATAATGATTCACTATCCCATCACGCATTTTCCAAACTGCATTTTTGCACCAATGAAGTGCACTTCGGGAAGGGGACACCACTCGAAGAGTCGTTCCAAACAAAATTAAGAAAGATTTTTTTTTCACAGAGGGCCCTTTTCCAAGACTTTTAGTGAAGGATACATTCAAACTGTAATGCCATATTCTCTTTAGAGAGCCCACATCAGGAGCTTTGTCCTTTGTGGTGAGTAGAGCATTAGGATGATCACTTTCGCTAGCTGCAGCAAGC
Source organism: Moxostoma hubbsi (assembly GCA_032164185.1). NCBI lineage: Eukaryota > Metazoa > Chordata > Actinopteri > Cypriniformes > Catostomidae > Moxostoma > Moxostoma hubbsi. Next base: position 30,314,240 of record JAVLUX010000019.1, read on the forward strand.
GTGCACGCGAGGGATGAGCATATCAGCCAGGAGAAGTTTGAAACTATCTCGTGCTGTTTTTCACACCAGACCGCACAGAGAAATGCCAGTTGCCGATATATCGTACATCCCTGTTTTGTTTTCAAATAGACTTGATTTTCAAAAAATGAATAACCTTAATTATAACTAAAAGTAGAAAATATATTGTGATTTGATGAATGCCATATAATGAAATCAATACCGTGTGCATTTCCATTTCTAATGTAATGTTTTACCAGTGTCCAGCTTTTCTGTGAAAGGATCCTCCATCTGTCAGTGAAATGACTGTGTGTGCATGTTTGCATGTATGATAATCATGATGCTAATGACCTTACTGGCCCAGCAGCTGTTATGAGAGAGATTCAAGAGAGAAGCTGACACAAACACACACTGCACAAACAGTTGCAATGTATAACAACTACACACTCTGTGTACTTCTACTCTAAATCTATCTAGATGAAAAACTAGTAGCCCTTTTGGAAAAAAGAAATGTACTTGACAAGATCTTCCCGCCAATGCCAGTTTCTTATAGAACAATAATTATGATCTCTTCCCTGAACTGGTGACCTTAAGATATCAGCGAGATGAACTTCATCAAACAGTCATGCATTACGACATGTGCCCCAGCCTCATGACACATTCCAGCCACTGGAGGAAATTATCATGTAGATATATCCAGCACTGGGGAGAGGGAGGGAATGTGTTTTTTTGTGTGTATACAAATGTGTGTGTTTACATGGCAGGTTGAAGTGTAGCATGAATTGATAAAGTTTACTGCTGGCATTCTGTGATCATAAATTACACCGCTCACTGAAGCATGAAGCTGTGTGTATGTGTGTGTGTGTGTGTGTGTGTGTGTGTGTGTGTGTGTGTGTGTGTGTGTGTGTGAGAGAGAGATACACACATCGTGAAGGAAGACATCAGCCTATCATTAATCCAAACTCAAATCAATCTGCCTTTTCACTGCATAAGCCATAAAAGCAATAGAAACTCAGACACATCAACATGCAGCAATATCACAAACAATGGCTGGAAAAGGAAGATCTCAACACCCCAGATTCCTAGATATTAAAACGTATTTAAAACGTTCTATAGGAGTTCCTGTTGATTTTTATGGCTCAAGATGGTGTTGGTGAGCCTGATCTCATGAAAATCACATGACTGTGGTGACAATTTTGCAAAGTTATATTACATGGGTCTTCACACATACCACGACTGTTCCAAGTCGAACTGAGTGCTGCTGAAAGTGTTACATTTTCTCCCAAATAAGGGAGTTTGTTTTAATTCAACAAAACCCCTACTGTACACCTAAACCTAACCGATAGTGTCATAAAAAGCAAATGTGAGATGAAAAATGCAATTGCTGAAGCAATCACATTTTGTGTGTGTGTGTGTGTGTGTGTGTGTGTGTGTGTGTGTGTGTGTGTGTTGCCTCTTTGACACTTACAGCTTGTGTGTCGATGTGCTTTTCGGGACTCGTAAACTGGTGTTTTGTTTTGTAAGTGCACCGTTATATCAGTTTAGCTACAGCGCAATATGATCACACATGATCAAGCTAGTAAATGTAGTTAGTCATGTAATGCAAACCTTAAAATTTACCTATAATAAAAGTGTTTAGATGTCAAAAGATAGTACTGTGTTCACTGTGTGATGTACTGATAATCTGCTGTTTAACTTGTGATTTATGTGAAAGGAAATAAAAGGCATTGTTGCTTTAGCGTGTCAAGTGTTTATTTCTAGGGCTGGGTATTGATACAGATTTCCAAATTTGATTATTCAGAATAAAAAATAAAAAAGTCATCCTTGACAATCAGTCTGGTACATCCTGATCATCCTTTAACAATGACTTATTACTGTCCGATTAGATATCAATATCACTGAAGCTAATATTGCTTCACCTAGTTTGCCTATTGTTCCAGATCATTGAGATGAAGTCAGACAATGTTTTGATTTGGAATCGCACGTAGCGTAACTGGCATGGAACAAGCGGGACTGTTTTATATCATGCCCTCGTGGTGGAGAGTCTGGAAGTGATTATGCCACAGGGTATGGAACAATGGCTGGCTATTCACCTTGACGAGCTCGTTTGGACAGTACTTTGACACAAACAAGCAATGTGAACTGAAAAAAAAATGTGTTATGAGGGCCCTGTTTTGCAGGTGGTGGGCGGGTTTGTGGGTGTGTGAGGTTTGTGTAGCTTAGCTCCTAAAGGAAAACCCTGAAGCATGCCAACAAAAGCAAACAAAAAGCAGATCGCATGAACTTGAATTTAGCAACATGACACTGTTCTTTGTGGGTTAACAGTGACTGGAAATCTGCTCGGAGGATCAGCGAGCACAATTCCCGAGTGATCAGCTGTTTCAAAGCCAGCATTCCAGACCTCAGACGCTTGTTTTGAGTGCTGCACTAGAGTGTACTTCACCTCTCATAACAAGAGAGACTATGAGACAGCACATTATCTGCTGGGTTGTTGACCAGATCTAAATGATTTTTAAATTCCTCCATCTAAATACGCAGCCTGCTACTTTTATAAACACAGCTATAGTACCGAAACAGCATCATGTAAATAATAACTTTTCTTGAGCCCGATATGTAGGAATTAATAAAATTATCATGACATGTCAAACATCACATTATCTGCACCTAACCTAATTAATATTCATGAGTTTCGCCACTTCATGACATTGAAGTGGCGAAACTCCACCCCCACCCACTCAAAGTGTCCCTACCACTTTTTTAAAACAAATTTATGCCCATGATCAGAGGCGGTTAAAGCATTTAAACCACAAAGGTTAATTTCTCTCTCACTGAGTTTTTATTACTTACACATTTAAAAAATAATAATAATATTTATAGAGGAAAATTTTCTAGATGACAAAATCTTTTATAGCTGACTTATAAAATTGTATGATTTTTTAAAGCTTAAACTAAGATTTTATTCATTTTCATGAAATCACAATTTTAAAATATCCTTATATTTCCAGGTTTTCTACGACTGTGGTGGGAACCCTGGAATATTCTTCTTCGATCACATTTTAAATGACAGTGATCATGTTACAGTGTCATAACGTGAGTACATACTGAGTAAAAACAATGAGCAGCATGTACTTGTAATTATGTAATTACAAATGGTTATTGCTATTGTAATTCATTGCATTACACGGGGACACATGTAAACAAGTTTCTCTGGGTTCACACCAGGTGTCAATAAGCAAAAGCATGTCTCTTCCTTTAAATAATAAAACAATCTCAGCTTTTGAACGACACAACGCAGAGGCTTTAAAGCCTCCTCCCACTCACAGATGAGAACATATGAGCACCTTTAAAATGACACGAAAACAGAAAACACGCAGTTAAGTGTATCTTCTGAGGTTGTGTGAGGCATTTGCGAATAGACAGAAAATAAAAGAAATGGCGTTACCAAAATAAAGCCGTTAAAAGCGGTCGGTCTGAGGTAACGATACTCACTGACATGAACAACGGCCGATACAAATACAAAGGGGTTTTCAGTATTTTTACATGCATAGTGTGCCTTACCCGAAATCATCGTCCATAGATTTGAAGAAAAATTTGTAGTTGGGTTTATTGAGGACATTTTTGAAGTCGGCGAGAGTGACGCTTTCCGCGGGGATGGGTAGTTTAATGAGGTAGGGAGTCTCCTGCTCGTCGAGGTGATAGATGATCTTGGTCTCCGCCATGGCGGGCCGCTGCTGAGGGACAGGCCGCGTGCATCAGCCCCACAGCCGGGCGCGCTTCCCGCTTCCACCGCTGAGCGCTCCTGTCCACCCGCAACCTCTGCACGCTCTCTTCTGTCAGTGACAATAACCCAATTACTGAGTATCCTTACAGATGTATGCAACACAAATCTATCTAACGGTATGATTATATATGTATAATAGATGGTCCTCGGCGATTTATTTCCAGTATAAAGCGAAAGAACCGTATAGGTCAGTCCACACTGTACTCCCTATGCATACTGTTGCTTTTTCCTCCTCTCTGTCCTATGGAAACAACTGTTGGCCGATGTGAGATAGCCCCTCCTATCGATTTACCACTGCGCTCCCTCTACAGGACGAGTTATACAATTTTTCTACCGGTCTTTAGATGCTATACGTTTACTTTGAGCTCTTGTTTCTGGGGACGACACATCTCAGTTACGTAAGCAGACGTGAAGTCGTGCTGTTGCATATTAATCACTCGTTTTGACTACATGTGTGACGGTAGCCAGCTGGTAGGTAGCTGTGCAGTGTGTAAACATCACTTCCCTGGACTCAAGAGATGCACTAGCGACTGTCACACAGGCGACGCCGGTTCGAATCAGGCTCAAAGCGAGTCGAGCAGGACACGTTGCACATGCGCACAGAGTGGAAGTAACACAGTAGACGATGCAAAGTATATAATATGTATTATTATCTTAATATACAATTAAATAAAGTATTAGACTTAAAGTACACCTGTAAAATCTATTTTATTTTCTCTTTACATAATTATAATTCACCTAAAATGTACCTCATACATTCCTTTCTATAGGGACTTTGTTCCCTTCTCACTCAAAGTGCTCGCGCTTGTTAAAGAGTGGCGTGCTGTCATAGCAACCATGTTACGTTCCGTTTCCGTTAGTCCTGAAAGCCGTCTCATTTAAAAGAGGCTTGTTTAAAGGAGGACACTCGGTATACTGCAGTCTTCAAAGGACGCGTCCTACGTAGCTTGCAGCCTTCCAAACGTGACACAGTTTGAAGAAACCTGAAGTGGACAGAGTACACTGGTTAATTAGTGCGCCAATAAGGCCCTCTAGAGGACAATGTAATTCCTACACATTTGTTTATTACAGCGGTTCTCACAACTCGTCCTTGGGGGTGCTTAGCAGGACCTCTGGAGGTGCACAAGAAAATATTTGTCATGGCTTAAAACTTACTTGGTTATAAAATCGCATGTCTGACGTTCTTGATGTCAAAAATGTCAGGGTTTTCTTATAGTGGTATTTAAAACGAAATCTGAGACGAACACGGAATTTGTACATTTCATTATCTTGTGAATTTGGGTCGGAAATGTGCTTAATTGCAATAATAAAAAAAAATACGTTTCATTGTGCTAAACATAACTTTTTTAAATCTCGGGATATCGAATAATTCTGACGTCAAATTACCCCGCCCATTTTCATATTTGGCGCGAGATAACAGTTAATTAACGTACACTCACAAAAATGGCAAATTGATTAAAGACAGGCACCCACAAGAAATGGAGGGACAAGAAAACATCGGTAAATGCTGAGTGCGATTTAAGAGTGAAACCGTCCTCCATTACACACAATTGCGATGAACTTTGTGCAAATATCTAGATCCATCCATCATACTGAGAGAAGGTACAACATTAAATAAAAATAAATATAATATATATATATATATATATATATATATATATATGTGTGTGTGTTCATTATTTGTCAACTGAAATTTCTTGGAAAGATGTTTTAAAGTCCCTGTGAAGTGTTTTGATTGCAGTTCAATTTGGTGTTTATGACAAATAAAGCTTCTAAAAAGTTTTTTTTAAGTATTTTAAAAATTGATGTAATGCAATTTTTTTAAGTCTGAAACAATGTCTCATTTGTCAATAACATTTCAAAGTGATGCATTTTTTTAACCTCACCGCCCAAAAAACGTCAAGTGGTGCAACCAAATATTTGTAAATATATATATATATTCCTACTATTAATTCTAAGTGAAATGTTTGGCAAGTGTCCAGTGTCAGCCGTGCAACACATTATTATTTTGTGGTTGTGTTTTGTATTTACAATAATTTAAGCTTTTTGCATTCTAGTAGCCAGGAGTATCTTTAGCATCCGATTTTACATTTAAAGACTGAAAACTATTATACAAATATACAAATGCATGCATTCAATACAATAGCTATTCATGTTATAGTTTTCAGCCATTTGTTCACTTTGACCTATTTATTTATTGGTTTAAATGAATATTTTACCTGGTCACACAACCTGACGGTTATCAGTTATGCCAGCTGACAACATTTGTAATGACAGGAAAAATGCTGAATATTTTTATTTTTATTTCAAATTCAAAAAAGTGTTTTAGTCAACTGTCACTATTGAAGTAAAAGTAGTAAAAACAGGATGCATTTCCCTGGCATTGAGTGACTGTTCCCATCTCGACAGAGCAAGTCAGCAAACCTCTTTTCTCTGGATGGCCAATTTCTTTGCAATCCTTGATATGTTCCATTCAGTTGTAGATTTTGCCTTCTGCTTCTCAGACTTTTTTCCCTAAACCCTTGTCCAACCTTCGGGACATTTTCGTCTTTTTCATTTTCTGTTTTTCGATTATTTTGACAGTGTTAATGCAAACTGCATAAATTTAGCTGAAGGTGTGTATTTTTGGGGGAAATTTTTATATTTCAACCTCAGTTGTTAAAATACATTTATAATACACTGTGTACACAAAATAGTTCAGGACCTTAAGGACAAAAATGTCCCCATTGAAACCCATTAAAACTGCAATATTTGATTCCAGTGCCACTGAAGCATAAAATCATGAATTTTATGATATTATGCTTTCATTCCAGAGCCCTGGCTTCAGAATTAAATTTTTTATATTTCCCACCAGATGGTACCAATTTTCTCATGTTTATCATTTTCTGTTTGCTGTATTATAGAGCACTGCAGGCCAGTTGAATAAATGATGCAGCTAAATTGTGTGGCTGTGTTAGGATGGATGTCAGAGTATTTTGTATGTGTGTATTGAGAAATTTGTGTGTGTGTGTGTGTGTGTAAAAAACAACAGTGGCATTATGTAAACAAACTGGCATTTAAAGGGTTAAAATCCAAAAAAATTAGTGAATATTTGACAGTTATGATCAAGACTGATGTTGGTTAAAAAAATGAACTAATTGAAAGTGGAAAATAATATTAATATATAATATCATTATGGCAGTATTTTGATGCAGATTTTTGTCCTCCAAGGAACTCTGAGTAACTTCTAAATCAGACACAGAGAAAGAGTAGTGCAATAATATTGCTTTTGGAGACCAAACACTTTAAAAAATGTACATTTAAATACTGAATTCAGAAATTATAATAGCCACATAATGAAGAAATGTTAGCACTCCTCAGAACATGTAATCTTAAGTTCCTATTCTTTGGCATTTTCTAATGAATGAGGAAAAATGGCATTGCTGACGTGACAGTTGAAAAAGTAGCTCTTACTGTATATGAGGAGAAAATCATCCAAAACGCTCTAATCCTGCAGACTTTGACCTCTGAGACATCCATATGGTATCCATTAAAGACTGCATGATTGATTGAATTAAGAATAAAATCACATTGTGACTTTGTTTGATTTTAAAACAGCTTGTCTTATAAAACAGTCCATTCAGAACTTCAGTCAGCGATGTGTGATCGTGGGGTGCCCTCTAGGGGTTATAGGGGCACATGCTAAATTATGTTTATCACATTACAATTGAAATCATCTTGTCGGACAGCGAAAGATGCATTTGATGGGTTCCAATTACCTTCTTTCCCCCTCCGTGAAAGACAGCTGAATGTCAAACCATACTTTCCTTACAAGCGCTTTGGGTGCGTAATATGGGACCGATGACCACTTTTCAGTAACTCACCTTTTAATCGATTCTTATTGGAAATTCAGTCTGCAATGACCCTACAGCATGGATTGTGCTCCCTTCTAAGTGCCCTGCAAAGGCATAATCAGTGCCAGTTAGAACACAACCAGATGCCCTAAACAGTCGTATGTGGAAGGAGCATTCTCATTCTAGAATGCAGTTGATTGGACAAGGGTTCTCAATCTCTATGTGACATCATGGATGTCCCTTTTTGGATGCAAGTCTTTTTAACTGAAAAAGAGAGACTGCAGATTTTAAATGCTTATATCTTCTGGAAACAATTTATTTAAACGTTTAGATGTACACTAGCATATAGATGACCTTAAAGCTAATAGATGTAGACTAAAAGCAGCAAAATATTAATTTTGATACAACAGTACAACCCATTAAAGAGACATTAAGTCTATCCCACAACATACATGTCATTCAAATTAAAAAATTAAAGCTGGTGCTACTGTGAACAAGGTGAATTTAGTGTGAATCTACAACGTATCCTTCAAAATGCAATACTTACTAAAGTTAGTGTAACTATAGTAAAACCGTGGTGATATTAATAAGGGCATGAAGCAAAAGTGTGGCTGAAACAGCATCTCAACACACTGGCTGAAAGGATCAGTAAGACATTTAGTCAGTAAAACAGGCAGTGTTAGATCAGGGTGGAAAACGTTTTAATTGTTGGCCACGCAGTGTTTAAACCTTCAAGTCACAACAGGCATGATTCTATAATTTAACAAAATTATTTTACTTGCTGAAGAGTGTCTGTCATATGACCTCTGATGCAAGAAGATAAAATCAAAGGTGGGAACCTCAGTCATAACACATATTCTGCACACAGATTTCATTTATTACCTGTAAAATTTGACTAGTTATCCTTTGTGCTAGTCATTAAGGCCACTAATGATCAGCATGGACCCATCCAGCTGAAATCTAAACCTCAACATCACTCAATGCATTTTTACAAAATCAATTTCTGTTGCTTTGTCATCAATTACTATTTAAAGGTAAAATTCCCCTATTAACAAACATAGGAAAGGAGTGGGGGAAACACATTGCTTTCATGAACAATAATCATCTCACCACAGCATCTCATGCCCTGAAAAAGCATCTAACACATGGTGTATGTTTTCTAGGACAATGGTCACCAATGTCACCAAAGTATGGCTCAAATAACATAAATACAGGCTGTTCATGTAGACAGCAGTGTTGAAAACAGCCATGGTGTTGAAAGCTTTGAAAGGCACTAACATGTATCCACCTCTTCTGTCTTGATATACCTGAGACTCAATGCTGAGGGGTTAGCACCAGGAAAGAGAGAGGTGAGAAACACAGATTCCAGTAAGTGGTAATCAAACAAAAAGGAAACAGTCCATTTAGCCAAGAAAGGCCGAGTATGGTCTTCATCTGGCCATTGTGGGCTAATGAGTAGATATGTGCATTTATGACAATTCTCAACAACTGTAACGGGAAGGGGACTCGCAAGGGATTCATCCTCCACAGAACACTTCTGCTATAATGAATGCAAAAAAGATTCTAGGAAATCTCGTCAAATCCTCTGCTTGGTTCCTCAGTCATTTTGGAGAACAAACAGATGGATCATGGATGCAAACATAACAAATTAGGTGATGTGCATTGTCTAGAGGAACACACACACACACACACACACACACACACACACACACACACACACACACACACACACGCGCACACACACGCACACGCACACACGCGCACACACGCGCACACACACACACACGCGCACACACACACACACGCGCACACACACACACACGCGCACACACATACCTAACAGATTACAACCAGAAGCCTTGATAAAAGACATACCCCTATCCATATGTGTGTAGACACAAACACTTGGAACGTGACATAATAACCATCATATACATGACATTGGTCTTCCACTTGGTACCACGACCCTGAGCAGCTTTTTGTTTAGCTTATAAAAATCAGTGTCTGGATTTTTAAATAGACATCCCAGTGTTGGAGATAGTGTACATCCATGATTCATCGCTATGGTCCAGTCTCAGCCAGATAATTCAAGTTCTGTCCTGTTCCTGCCCTTCTGTTTCACCTTAATCCTTCGGCTTCTTTACTGTTTTGGATTCAAGCAGACACATTGACATCTCGCAGTGCGATGGTCCCATTGGTGGGTGGTGGGTCTGTGGGTGGGGAGGGGGCGGAAGGTGGTGATGTGTGTAGAGAAGGGGCTGTGCTGGTGTTGAGGGCACTACTTTGGAACAGTATTTGCTGTAGAGTCCTGCGTAAATTAGGGTGCAAACGGGCCTGAGTTTGATAAAATACTTCCACAGCAAAACACTTCATCACTCCTCCACACAGATCCTCGTACAAGGGCACTGTGTACATCCGTGAGGTCTGGAGAGTCGAGAGGAAAAGGAAGACGGTTAAAAACTTCCCAGTGCTAGGATAGACAAGACAAAATACTTATTTTCTATAAATACAAAGGCCTTCTCTTAAAACTGCACATGAGTACAAAAGGTCAAGTCATAATGCCCTAGTGAAAACAGTATTAGAACACTTGTGTACTTGCATGGACTAGTCAGACTAGTATAGGACTTGCATGACTACCCATTTTTACTAGTAGATAAGATGCCCAGAAAGGTAGCAGAGTAGTCAGCGAGTCTCTTTCTCTCCATGTCACAGCGCAAAAAAAGTCATGTCCCTAAAGTTTTTTGATGGGTTTCAGGGCGCATTGGAAGAATTTGGGTTTCTTTGAAAATGAACACTTTAAATGTCCACAGCACATTGCATCGACGTTCCTTCATATATGCTTAGAAAACACAAAACGCACTTTATTTGCACTTTATCATAATTCTAAATATATTTGGCATATATTTGAAAATGTATTTGCAAGCACATACTCAGGATGCAGTTTTTAGACTAAGGACTCACCGTATGGAACAAGCACAACTGAAATCCTGTGATGCACAACTATCATGTCGACACAGACTAAATGTGACGTCTAGTGGCAGGACTAACTGACTAGTCGGTGTAACCCCTACACAAGTATAACTTTGACTAGTATACCATACATATGTAAATAACCTCATTTTTTATGTTGTAAACTGAAGGATTAAGTCAATAGAGGTGCTGCTAAAATGGCTTCAAGTGGCTTATTGGTTTTATAAAGTGGTGGCAATGGCAAAATCAATGTTCAATAAATAATTACATTTATTATTAATAATGATCACAATAAACAAGTCTAAGGCTAACGAAGATCAAAATTCATTCATTGCTCTGTTCATTGTCTTAATTTTAGAAAAAGATATTCAATACAGAATTCTTTTGATAAGGGGAAAAAGAAACCAGCCAAACCGGTATAACCATTTCTTTTTTTTACATTTCTGTAAAGAGTTATGACATAGTAGCAGTTAATATGTAAAGGCTAGCAGAAATTGTTTATTAGAATCATTGGAATACTGAATTGTCATATAAAGCAAAAAAGAGTAAGTTGAAAGGGATGTATTAAAGTAGCACTTAAAGGGACAGTTTATCCAAAAATGTAACATCAGTCAATATTTCCTCACCCTGTGTTGTTATAACTATGGCCGCGTATCGCCAGTCACCTCACAATACGATACAGACTGCAATACACGTCACGATATTAGTATTCGACTGTAATTCACAAGCTTTCAATTCCAATTTATTTGGGTATATTTCAGTTATAATATCATATTTGCTTACATAAAGAAATTCTCTTTCAGCTAATGCTGTTATTAATTATACAGGGGAGGCCTTCCAACTTGTTAAATTAAGGAAAAATTAATTTTACAAAGTGTATTTTTAAAATATAGAAGAATAATATAATAGAATAATGTGCCCCTGAACAAAGGGACATTCATCCACCAAGGCACTTGCAAGTTCCCGGACATTTCTGGGGGGAATGACCCTGGCTCTCACCCTCCGATCCAACAGGTCCTAGACGTGCTCAATGGGATTGAAATCCGGGCTCTTCGCTGGCTATGGCAGAACACTGACATTCCTGTCTTGCAGGAAATCACGCACATAACTAGCAGTATGGCTGGTGGCATTATCATGCTGGAGGGTCATATCAGGATGAGCCTGCAGGAAGGGTACCACATGAGGGAGGAGGATGTCTTCCCTGTACCAGACAGTGTTGAGATTGCCTGCTATGACAACAAGCTCAGTCTGATGATGCTGTGACACACTGCCCCAGAGCATGATGGACCCTCCACCTCCAAATCGATCCCGCTCCAGAGTACAGGCCTCAGTGTAACACTCATTCCTTCAACGATAAGCACGAGTCCGACCATCACCATTGGTGAGACAAAACCATGACTCATCAGTGAAGAGCACTTTTTACCAGTCCTGTCTGGTCCAGTGAAGGTGGGTTTGTGCCAAGAGGCGACGTTGTTGCCGGTGATGTCTGGTAAGGATCTGTCTTACAACAGACCTACAAGCCCTCAGTCCAGCCTCTCTCAGCCTATTGCGGACAGTCTGAGCACTGATGGAGGGATTGTGTATTCCTGGTGTAACTCAGACATTTGTTGTTGCCATCCTGTACCTGTCTGGCAGGTATGATATTTGGATGTACCGATCCTGTGCAAGTGTTGTTACATGTGGTCTGCCACTGTGAGGACGATCAGCTGTCCTTCCTGTCTCCCTGTAGCACTGTCTTAGGCGTCTCACAGTACGGACATTGGAATTTATTGCCCTGGCCACATCTGCAGTCCTCATGCCTCCATGCATAAGGCATGTTCACGTAGATGAGCAGGGACCCTAGGCATCTTTCTTTTGTTGTTTTTCAGAGTCAGTAGATAGGTCTCTTTAGCGTCCTAAATTTTTATAACTATGACCTTAATTGCTTACCTTCTGTAAGCTGTTAGTGTCTTAATGACTGTTCCACAGGTGCATGTTCATTAATTGTTTATGGTTCATCAAACAAGCATGGAAAACCTTGTTTAAACACTTTACAATAAAGATCTGTAAACTTATTTGGATTTTTACAAAATTATCTCTAAAATACAGTGTCCTGAAAATGGAACGTTTCTTTTTTTTTGCTGAGTTTATTGTATTGCATATATACTGTATATTTTGTTACATGTTTGATGCTTAAATGCCTAATTTGTACTATTTACAAGTATTTACATTGATATATAGAACAAGTGCTAAAACGGTACAGTCTCTTTAAGGCAAGTGGCAAGACTTTGATAGAAGTGTTTGTTTTGGTCAAATGGCTTCTTTAAAGCATCCGTGATATGCGTGATTGGAATCATATGTTTCTTTTGCTGTTTTTGATCGATAACTGACTATAGAGAAGAGAAAGGGTATTAAAATAGACGTTGGTGAACCCAATTCAAATAGTTAATCAGTGCTGAACTTCTTAGGCATCACACTGTGATTGAAATCTGAAAAATCACACTTTTAATCTCATATGTGAGTGGTTTAGGGTTGTGGAGAGAAAGAGCGATCTTGGAATTTGTATTAATCGACATCCGATCGTTCAAATGAAGATCACGATTAAGTGGAAAATTAATATTTCTGACCAGACCTAGAGCCTCAGACCTAGAGCCAAACACCCATGAGAGAGACCCTGTGTGTGTCCGTGAAAGAAACAGCCTCAGTTTTAGTCTCTCTCAGTTTTAGAACTATTTTTGACTACAAAAATAGTTTAATATAAATATCGATACATGGATCTAAAGTATCGATACAATATTGTGAGAAAAAGTATCACAATATATTGATATTTGATTGTATTGGCATTGCCCTAGTTATTACCCCTTATGACTTTTGCTTAACAAAAAAAAAAATTTGCTCAGTTATGTCATACAATGGCAGTTTATGGTGATCACCTCTAACAAGCTTCAAAAAGTAAACAAAAGTATAATTCAGAAGTTTAATAAATTATTGTATTACTCAAACCAAAAAAAACAAAGTATTATTTCGTGAAAATCTTCACTGACTGTTGCTCTCCTGTGCATGTGAGAGTGCACAAGAGCCATAGAATATATAGCTCCCGCTTGCAGGATGGGGCGTTCAAGCAAAAACTATTTTTGTTTATCTAAAACGGGTCTGCCACAGTGCACAGGAAAGCAACGGTCAGTGAAGATTTTCACTAAATAATACATAAGAATTTGGTTTGTTTCTCTCCAAACCTTATGGTATGCCTTCAGAACAAGACATGAGTCAATACAATTATTTATAATTTATTAGTCTTCTAAATTATTCTTTTTTGTCCTTTTGATGCTTGAAAAGTGGTCACCATAATCTGCCATTGTACGACATCAGTGAGCACAAAATGTTTTCACAATTTCTCCCAATTTTTCTTTGTGAAAGTCCTATGGGTTCTAACAACACAGAGGTAAGTAAAAATGACTGATTTTTTTACTATTTACAAAACAAGTTTGTGCTTTCTCACAAGCATATGTAAATGCTATATGAATGTTCTCTCAGCTACAGTCTGAGGCACTTCAATTTAAATACTTCATTCACTCACGTGCTTATGTAAGAAGCTGCGAACTCGAGGCAGATTGGGATAAAAGCTGTTCCGCACCACGATCTGCAGCCATCGAATCTGAACTTCAGCGTTCATGTCATCCAATAATGCAGAGTAGCAGCTTGAGAGAAGACTCATCACCTCTGAACAGTCAATTAAATTTCACATTACAAGTGAACAAATGTCAAGACATCAAAGGAACAGCCTACAATGCAAATAAATCGGAGGGTGAACTACCTTGAGGCAAAGGTGAGCGGTCTAGAAGTCGGTCCAGGAAGAGGACAGTCTGGAAGGTGCTCCAGGTGGAGAGATCAAATGTTGCAATCACCTGGGGGTCAGGGGCATCGGTGCCCCAGGTATCACACAAGTGCTGGACAGGGCCTGTTAGAGCCCTACCCGCTGAGAGATCTGGTTCACATAAAGGAAGACCACAGCCATTTAACCATCGCTCAAATTCCAGTCCTGAGCAAGAGGAGAGATAAAGAGGAAGGGGGGGAGGGTGTCACATTTCTGTTTATTTAGCCTCCATCTCTTACACTGTAACTGTTGCTTTGACCCTTTGCCGTGTGTTATGAGTGGCTCAACAGGGATATTCCTAACTGAGGACAAATGGAGCACAGCGAGATGATTAAGTATCTGTGTGCATTAATCATCATCTCTCATTTTGTGGGTGCGAGTAAGTTGCCACGACTCACCCTCTCGTTGAGCGACGCAGCTATCCTTCAGCTCAGGGAAGAAGCCAAGGAAGAAGTCCAATAGATCCTGAGCGACTACGCTGCTGAACCTGAACTTCTCAATGTAGGCCTGCACAACCCAGGGTGGAAAGATTCAGAAAAAGAAGATACAAGTGTGTTCTATGCCTTATGCACTATGAGGTATGAAAAATCATCTATGTGTTGTGAATTTTTGGTGTGTTTCTCACCCTAAGAAATCTGTCAAATCGCTTGATGTCACCGCACAGCTGTGAGAGGTAAGAAACAAAGCAGAAGCCTTTCTCATAGGTGAAAAGATTCATTAGACTGCTGGGGTTTATACCTGTGAAGAAAGAGAAGGAAAATAAATAACATGGTGTAACATATAACATAAATAAACTTTGCATAGGAG
The DNA here is from genome assembly GCA_032164185.1 of Moxostoma hubbsi. Lineage (NCBI taxonomy): Eukaryota > Metazoa > Chordata > Actinopteri > Cypriniformes > Catostomidae > Moxostoma > Moxostoma hubbsi. The sequence goes on from JAVLUX010000019.1 coordinate 30,329,481, forward strand.
GATTTTTCTTGCTTTTGTCTTCGTAAAGATAAGTAACAAGGAATATTGGAAGTTTTTAGAAGTTCTCTATGTACCACAAAAGCTATTTCAGGTGTAGGGAGAAAGCACAATGTGCCAAACGAAATAGACTATGAAACATACAAAAGCAGGATATTGTTATAAGGACTGTACCTGGCTCAAATTTTGCCTGCAGCTTACTAACAGGGTTGTTATCTCCAAGCAGGCGCATCTGTCTGTGCAGAGCATCTAAACGGAACACTGTCTCAAGACAGGTGAAGGCTTCTCCTGTTCCAAAATAGTGAGCAGATAAATGTGAGGATGATTCTGGGATATGGGTAGGCATGAATATCTGTACATTGAAAATTTGCATTTGTCAGGGCATACTGTAACACTTGTGTACAAACAGGCATTGTTCTATGAAAGCATGAATATAAGTGAATGGTATCTACAGTATACCCAAGTATGTGTTTACCATAGCCCTACATCTGTATGTATGGAATGTAGGATATGTATAAGGATGCATTTACCATAGGCCTCTGTTGTAATGCGTCTCTGAGCGTAAGTGGCCAGACCCTCACTGAGCCACATCTCTTCCCAGGTAGCATTGGTGACAGCATTACCAAACCAGCCATGAGCAATTTCATGGATGACGTCAATGAGCAAAAATTCCTGACTTTCCAGTATGGAGGAAATGATGAAGGTAAGACAAGGGTTTTCCATGGCAACGATGGGGAAGGAAGGAGGAAGGAACACTATGTCATACCTGCAAAGAGGTAGGTTGATGGCTGAATATACACTGACTGTGTGAAATGATTGATATAAATGAAAAGTAACAATATATATTTTAGGCTATCAATCAATAATGTTTTTTAATCTAATTAATTGCTTGATATGCTGAATAATTCATTGCATATATAAATATTGCTGAGAAAGCCCCTTAAATATGGAGCAGAGGAATCCAGCAACACTTGCAGTGATAAACTTTAAAATAAATAACAAAAACGAATGCTTTTCGTCACCAGTAAAGTTTATCACTGCAAGTGTTCCTGGATTTCTCTGCTCCATTCCTGTTGTTTCTATCCATACACCTTGCGAGTGGGTAAAGTAGCGCCAGATCTACTTCTACAATAAAGCCCCTCAAATAACAATATATAATGATTAAATAATTATAAATAGTTGTATTTAAATTAGTGCTGTCAATCAATTCAAATGTTTATTCAAATTTATTCTATTACATACCGATTAAATGCAAAATAGTTTATAAATAATCATAAATATAATAATTCAGATAATTAAAATACAGTAAATTATTGTAGCAGACAAGTGCAACATTGATTGATTGATTATAAAAAAAGGCAATATATTGTTTATTTCCAAAGCCTATCATTGGCCTAAAGTACACAGCAATCCATATTTTAATTGAATTAGTCAATCTGTCCGAAATAGATTTATTATAAGGGCTTGTCTAAGGACGTGTCCATGTACACCTGCATCAGACGGACGCTTCTCACTTTGGTTGCATCAAGTCATAAACACAGCGTTTTAGGATTCCGTGTCAAGTTAAATGTAGTTTGAAACAGAAAAACATGTCTCGAGACCCCTTCATTCATAGTTGCACTCAGTCCAGTTGTGTTTGAACGCATCCTCATCTTGTGCTGTAGCTAGTGTCAAGTAAATTTTGTCATGTTGCAGCCTTATGCTAAAATGGTTTGATAAGGCAAAAACCAAAGTTTTTATAACTTTGCAAATTTATTAAACAATGAAATGAAATATCACATTGACATAAGTATTCAGACCCTTTGCTTGAACATTTGAAATGTTCCATTTCACTGGATCATCTTTGAGATGATTCTACACTTTGATTAGAGTTCACCCGTGTCAAATTCAGTTGATTGGACATGATTTGGAAAGGCACGCACCTGTCTATATAAGGTCTCACAGCTGAAAATGCATATCGGAGCAAAAAACCAAGCCATGAGGTCAAAGGAACTGCCTGCAGAGGTCAGAGACAGGATTGTGTCGAGGCACAGATCTGGGGAAGGCTACAAAAATATTTGGGCTGCATTGAAGGTTCCAATGAGCACCGTGGCCTCCATAATTTTTAAATGGAAGTAGTTTGGAACAACCAGGACTCTTCCTAGAGCTTTCGAAGGCCCTAAGGGCCTTTGTAAGAGAGGTGACCAAGAACCTGATGGTCACTCTGATTGAGCTCCAGAGGTCATGTGTGGAGATGGGAGAATCTTGCAGCAGGACAACCATCAGAGCAACACTCCAGCGAATCTGGGCTTTATGGCAGAGTGGCCAGATGAAAACCTCTCCTCAGTGCAAAACAAATTAAAACCTGCTTGGAAGGATTCTCAGACTGTGAGAAACAAGATTCTCTGGTCTGATGAAACAAAGATTGAATTGTTTGGCCTCAATTCCAAGCGTCATGTCTGGAGGAAACCAGGCACCGCTGATCACCTGCGCAATACCATCCCAACAGTGAAGCATAGTGGTGGTAGCATCATGCTGGGGGGTGTTTTTCAGTGGTAGGGACTGGGGAACTGGTCAGGATTAAAGGAAAGCTGAACACAGCAAAATACAGAGATATCCTTGATGAAAACCTGCTCCAGAGTGCTCTGGACCTTAGACTGGGACAATGTTTCACCTTTCAACAGTACAATGACCCCGAGCACACAGCCAAGATAACACAAGTGCGGCTACAGGACAACTCTGTGAATGTCATTGAGTGGAGCTGACCAGCAAGAGCCGGGACTTGAACCCAACCGAGTGTCTCTGGAGAGACCTGAAAATGGCTGTCCACCGACGGTCCCCATCCAACCTGACAGAGCTTGAGAGGATCTGCAAAGAATAATGGCAGAAAATTCCCAAATCCAGGTGCACAAAGCTTGTTGAATCATACACAAAAAGATTTGAGGCTGTAATTGGTGCCAAAGGTGCTTCAACTAAGCACTGAGTTAAGGGCCTGAATACTTATGTACATGTGATATTTCAGTTTTTTCTTTTTAAAAAATCAGTTTTTTGCTTTATTTGATTTTTTATCATTATGTGGTATGAAGTGTAAATTGATGTGATTTATTTTTTATCATCATTTATTTTAAAGCATTTTATCATAAGGCTGCAACATAAAATGTGAAAAATTAAAGTGGTCTGAATACTTTCTGAATGCACTTTGTGTCAGTGTGTGTGTATGTGTATATATATATGTGTATGTGTATATATATATATATATATATACATATATATATATATATACATACATATACATACATATATATATATATATATATATATATATATATACATATATATATATATATATATATATATATATATATATATATATATATATATATATACATATATATATATATATATATATATATATATATATATACACACACACAGCTCTGGGAAAATTAAGAGTCTACTGCAAAATTATCAGTTTCTCTGGATTTACTATTTATAGGAGTAAAATGAAAATTAGTTTTATTCTATAAAGTACTGATTTCCATATTTAGACCACATTTCTTCCAATTTCCAAATAAAAATATTGTAATTTAAAGCATTTATTTGCAGAAAATGACAACTTTCTGTTGTACAAAAATACCCCAAAAATATGCAGTGTTTTCAGACTTTCAGAATAATGCAAAGAAAACAAGTTCATATTCATTTTTAAACAACGCAATACTAACGTTTTAACTTTTACAATTTCAATCACAGCTTTCATGCATCTTGGCATGTTCTCTACCAGTCTTTCAAGTTGCTGTTGGATGACATAATGCTACTCATTCAAGCAGCATGGTTTTGTTTGTTGGCTTCCTCTTGAATCTGTCTGATTCCAGGCTTGCTGAAGCACCCCCAGATCATCAACGATCCTCCACCAAATTTCACAATGGGTACAGGACACTGTGGCTTGAAGGCCTCTCCAGGTCTCCGTCTAACCATTAGACAACCAGGTGGATGATTGGTGATGATCTGGGGGTGCTTCAGATGATCTTGTCAGTACTTTACAGAATTAAACTAAAATGTAAATTTTACTCAAACACATACCTATAAAGAGTAAATCATGAGAAACTGATAGTTTAGCAGTGGTCTCTTAATTTTTTCCCAGAGCTGTGTGTGTGTGTGTGTGTGTGTGTGTGTGTGTGTAATATATATATATATATATATATATATATACAGTGAGGAAAATAAGTATTTGAACACCCTGCTATTTTGCAAGTTCTCCCACTTAGAAATCATGGAGGGGTCTGAAATTGTCATCATAGGTGCATGTCCACTGTGAGAGACATAATCTAAAAAAAAAAAAATCCAGAAATCACAATATATGATTTTTTAACTATTTATTTGTATGATACAGCTGCAAATAAGTATTTGAACACCTGTCTATCAGCTAGAATTCTGACCCTCAAAGACCTGTTAGTCTGCCTTTAAAATGTCCACCTCCACTCCATTTATTATCCTAAATTAGATGCACCTGTTTGAGGTCGTTAGCTGCATAAAGACACCTGTCCACCCCATACAATCAGTAAGAGTCCAACTACTAACATGGCCAAGACCAAAGAGCTGTCCAAAGACACTAGAGACAAAATTGTACACCTCCACAAGGCTGGAAAGGGCTACGGGGAAATTGCCAAGCAGCTTGGTGAAAAAAGGTCCACTGTTGGAGCAATCATTAGAAAATGGAAGAAGCTAAACATGACTGTCAATCTCCCTCGGACTGGGTCTCTATGCAAGATCTCACCTCGTGGGGTCTCAATGATCCTAAGAAAGGTGAGAAATCAGCCCAGAACTACACGGGAGGAGCTGGTCAATGACCTGAAAAGAGCTGGAACCACCGTTTCCAAGGTTACTGTTGGTAATACACTAAGACGTCATGGTTTGAAATCATGCATGGCACAGAAGGTTCCCCTGCTTAAACCAGCACATGTCAAGGCCCGTCTTAAGTTTGCCACTGACCATTTAGATGATCCAGAGGAGTCATGGGAGAAAGTCATGTGGTCAGATGAGACCAAAATAGAACTTTTTGGTCATAATTCCACTAACCGTGTTTGGAGGAAGAAGAATGATGAGTACCATCCCAAGAACACCATCCCTACTGTGAAGCATGGGGGTGGTAGCATCATGCTTTGGGGGTGTTTTTCTGCACATGGGACAGGGCGACTGCACTGTATTAAGGAGAGGATGACCGGGGCCGTGTATTGCGAGATTTTGGGGAACAACCTCCTTCCCTCAGTTAGAGCATTGAAGATGGGTCGAGGCTGGGTCTTCCAACATGACAATGACCCGAAGCACACAGCCAGGGTAACCAAGGAGTGGCTCTGTAAGAAGCATATCAAGGTTCTGGCGTGGCCTAGCCAGTCTCCAGACATAAACCCAATAGAGAATCTTTGGAGGGAGCTCAAACTCCGTGTTTCTCAGCGACAGCCCAGAAACCTGACTGATCTAGAGAAGATCTGTGTGGAGGAGTGGGCCAAAATCCCTCCTGCAGTGTGTGCAAACCTGGTGAAAAACTACAGGAAACGTTTGACCTCTGTAATTGCAAACAAAGGCTACTGTACCAAATATTAACATTGATTTTCTCAGGTGTTCAAATACTTATTTGCAGCTGTATCATACAAATAAATAGTTAAAAAATCATACATTGTGATTTCTGGATTTTTTTTTTTAGATTATGTCTCTCACAGTGGACATGCACCTACGATGACAATTTCAGACCCCTTCATGATTTCTAAATGGGAGAGCTTGCAAAATAGCAGGGTGTTCAAATACTTATTTTCCTCACTGTGTATATATATATATATATATATATATATATATATATATATATATATATATATTATATATATATATATATAAAATATTATGTATGGAACTGACCTTCCCCAAACATAAGGCCCAAAGAGCCCCTCTGCAACATTGAGCCAGCGCTCCACACTGCCACCAAGCTTACTGACTGCACAAGTCAAAATGCAAGGCTCTGCCCACACACGACTCCTGAGAGCAGAGAGCAAAGAGATTATGGCCCAGGTGAAGCATCATATACTAATGAAAATAATGCACTCTATTACAAAGATTCATAATAATGGACCTGAGATGTTTGTAACGTAGGCTTGCTAAAAAGACTAACATGAATTTCCAGCAGGCCAGTTGTCTGTGATTAAGCAGCCTAATCAAGACATACCAGTATCCCAGGCTGAGGATCAGAATACCACCATCCACAACACAAATTACACTGTTTTTTAAATTACACTATCCCTTCTTAAACACACCTTGGCCCAATGTCTGCATGCTGAAGGTCTCCTGCAACCAGGGCAACTAGGTAGGCTGGGACAGGGTACTCCATGGAGAACTGGAAAACCCTGTCCTGTTTAGAGTATGCACTTCTTGAGGCACTCATCAACACTGTGACACCCTCTGGTACCTGCAATGACAGAGCGCAAACACAGAGGTAAGGGGGAGGATATCTTTATTAAAGGTATTACACGAGTGTGCAATAAAAATGACATGCAACCAGAAAGCAGCAATAATAATGAGCTCTACAGAATTCTGTCAAAGTTATTTAGGTTGTTCCGAGCAGCCAATTAGATAGACTTACCCGGACAGTGGCAGAGTAGGTGCTTTTGACGGCTGGCGTGTCAAAGCAGGGAAAGAACGAGCGATTGCAGACAGAGTGACCCTGAGTGAAGACTAATGGACGAGTTTGTCCACATGTCAGCTCTGCATCCAGCCACCAGATCTGATGGAGGAACCAGGTAATCATGAGGTGAGGGAGAAACTAACAATTAAATGTTCTCTAAGAGAACAAGACAAGAGCTAGGAACTTGCAAATGCTTTAAGGCAGCTAAAAGCATAGCTCCAACTGGCTTAGTTTAATTAGTACTTTTAAAAAAAATGTGTATAATGGTGTATAGATTATAATTAAATAATTTATTTATTTTGTTGCCGTGCCAAAGGTGAATCTAAAGTTGAAAAATTAAATATTGATTAAGTTGCGAAAACTAAGGACAAATGCCCACATAAAGATGAGTACATACAAATACCCATGTTTATGTGTGTGTGCGTCAATTTTACGCCACTAAAAATACACTAAGTAAGTGAGTGTGTGTTTTGCAGGGTTTGAACAGGGTAATAAAAACTAATAAAACAACACAGAGGAGGGTTAGAACCTAAATGTTTAAAATTACCCCCCGTCCCTGCTAAAACACTTTGTTTGTGACAAGCGGCAGAAAATAAGCATTCAATTTCCCACAAAATATTGCCAGACGTTTGCAGCTCTTCACCGGTAGTAATGAACCTAGTGCAAACCTTTGGCAACAATAGACAATTTTCCACAACTGGCAAACACGCCTACGGCAAATCTGTGGCAACAATGAAAAGTTTAGCGCAAAGCATGTGAAAATTAGAGGCAAATTGGCAGCATGTTTGCCAAAAGAGTTTGCCAGAACTCTACATTTTTGTAAGAGCCTCTGTGTAAGCGGGAAATGGATGTTCAGGTTACAATATAAATTATTTAACGATAATCAAGACACATAGATATCTAGGGTACAACAGGGCTAAAGGCCCTCTGGGGTAAAAGGCCACGTTTGATTTGATTTTATCCCAAAACACTAAACAGCAACACAAACTACCACATCACTTTCCTAAACACCTGTTAGTTATTATGCACTGCAAAATATTCCTGATCCATGAGCCATGCAGGGACGGATTACCAACCGGGCCAATGATTCTGAAGTAATTTGATCTAATATATATATATATATATATATATATATATATATATATATATATATATATATATATATATATTTATTTTTTTATTTTATTATTGTTGCAAAAGATATGTAGCTAATGAGAATCCCTGAAATTATAACATTTATTTTGAGAAAATAAATACATAATTTTCAGTTTTGTTCCAGGTGATTAAAACTAAAAAATTAATAACTGTCCAATAAGTGAAAGAACAAACAAACAAAAAACATTGCTGGCCCCTATAAAACAAACTGTTTTTCTTTTCTTGAATAAAGGAATATTGTGGGTTAAATACAAGTTAGGCTCAATTGACAGCATTTGACCAATCCATAAATGTTAAAATACTCAGACACTTATACACAATATCTGTGTTAACATGATTTTAGTGTAATAAAATCACTAAACTTTTCTGTATTCAATTTTAGCCAATATTACAACTTTGTTGCCATGACGATGTAATGTCAACAAACCCTAAAATGACTGTAAAAACTATGATTTAAACAACATTACAGATCAAATAATACAAAGGTTTTATCAGAAGATTTAAAGTAGCCCAAGTGCTTTAACAAAATTATAAAATTCAAATTTCTGCCTTTAAACCCTCAAATAATTGGCCCCATATGTTGTTGATTGAGCTTAACTTGTATTGAACCCGGAACATTCCTTTAAGTGGGGCGAATAGACTTGTGAAAAATTCAAGTAAGCTCACATTGACTGATCCGATCACATTGCAGATTAATTTGTTTATAGAATACTTGAGATTTTATTAAATGCCAAATGTGATCTGGAATGACCAGAAAATGTTTAACCCTTTTATGAAGTGGTTATTTAAATAAGTAGTCCTACCATCGTAATCTGTTCAAATGTATTTGAGGAAGTTTTTGCCCTATAACTATTGTCCCTATATTTACATGATATAATTGTTATCCCATCATATTAAGCATTTAAACACTTAACATGGGAGCCTTTAAGGCTTCCTCGTCATCCCCCCCAGCCCCACCCTATATAAAATAATAATATAAATTATAATTTTATTTTTTTGAATCTTGATACACTTTGTAAGGTGTGCCTTTAGCCCCATTGTACCATAACCATCTTCCATTCAGTATCCCACTAAACAATGGTTACCATAGCCATTCCAGTAATTATGCCATGTAGTCATAATCATGACCTGGATAACTCGTTATCTACTTAGGGGACATGTCACTAGACTGGCTGAGGTCAGTATTATCTGTGGCACAAACTGTCCAGTACAGTTACTGTTTTATATCCTTGCAGACAAAATAGAATGAGGAGACAGGCATGTTACAATCCCATTTCCCAAAACACACCCCCAACCTGGCAAAATAAATCCATGACAAAGGTAATGGAGGTTATTATCAGCATTAAGGCTCCACTGCCGGGCTATATTGAATGGAAATTGAATTCCCCCACCACCAACTCTGTGTACAGTAGTCTTGTGCAACAAAGCTGTTGTTGTATTGTTTTTATTAGCACAATGGCAGTGTGTCAGCTGTCCCGTGTTGACCTTACCGCAGGGCCGTCTGTGGTGGTGTAGCGTATGGTGACACGGAAAGCCCGGTGTGGCCGGATCACGGCGGCCGGGAGGCTGATGTTCAGCGAGGATCCGTAATCGGTGAACGGCTCAACTCGGTAGGTGAGCGAGAGAAACACATCAGGAGCACCGGAGGTACCGGGCACCTTACAGTCCACGGAATGAATTAATAACGAAGGATGCGTGTCCAAAATGAGAGACTGAACACCGGGCTGGACGGGCGTGAGCTCCAGAACCTGCCACCCCGTTATCCTCTTGACGGCGAAGTTCAGGTGGAGGTCCAGATGAAAATGTCGGAGTTTAAAGCTGTGGAAGTTGGACGCCGACGCGACGTCCACCAGGCGACAGTGAGTCAGACTCCGGCCGCCCTCGCAGGACTTACCGGGCACAGTCAGCACTTTCCGACAGCAGCACAGCGTCGGCCGCTGCAGCTCGGTCATTGTGAAGTTTGGCGAATAAATACACGTTAACGTGACGATTAAACTTTAAAGCGGCAAAGGCGCTCGGAGATCTATGGAGTCGAGCTCGGCGGAAAAGAAACAAACGAGCGACCGGGTTTGTTACATTGTTGCTTCAGTTAAAGGAGCGGTCGAGACAGGACAACGAGCAGAGGAGGAAACCAATGCGAGAAATGATACTAAAACGACCAGGAAGGCAGTAAAAACAGGCATAAAAAAACTACAAGAACAAAAGTCTACGTAAAATCCATCACAGCCGTAGACACGACTGAGTTGAATCCTCCGACCTCCATGTAAACGGAATATTTGTGTTGATGTCCCGTTGTCGATACGGCTCACGGTGCGCCTTGAAAGCCAACGAGAGCTCGGTAAAAACTACTGAGAGAAAAGGATTGGCATAGCAAAGCCCTGGTGGGCAGGAATGGTCTGAGTTAAGTGACTCCCTTAGAAAACAGGAAGTAAAACTGGGAGGAAATCATTTCAAGACGATAAAGTTTTCAAGCTGCAGGGGGGCGCTGCGGAGCTCGTGCAGGACCTCAAAAACACTTAATGGCACGAAAACAAGACGAGAGCTCAATAGTTGTCCTGTATGTAAAATGTAATAGTTTTACAGTCATGTCAAGCCCACATTACTGTTGATAATATACTAATTATCGTCCCACCCATATTGTGTATTGGGGGTGATGTAGCTTACCCAGACGGGTAACCAAGAGATAGTTTAAGACCTCAGAATGTGTGGTTTATGAACTATTGCGCAATTGAGCAAGACACTTAAAGAGTATTTCGCCTCTCTCTCTCTCTCTCTCTCTCTCTCTCTCTCTCTCTCTCTCTCTCTCTCTCTCATGTCGGTTGAAACACATTTTTGGTCCATGTAACACAAAGGAGTTATCTAGCTAAATGCCTGCCAAGTGTAATAAGTGGCTGCCAAGCTCCAAAAAGGATAATTAAAAGATGATGTGTGTAATATTTTCACAGTTAAAATATTTTTCCTTATCTCAGCTTAATATGCAGAGAGAACTAACTGTAAACCATTTGTAAGTTGACTTTCCTGGAAAATGTGAACACTGTGGCTCTATGGGCACATTCAGAATTGCTCTTGTTTGTTTGAGCAGCCCAGCCAGCCTGAAACAGCAACAAAACTGCTCTCTGAATATGCCATTCATCTGCTGTAGATCAAACAAAGAAATCTCCCACCATTAGTTGAGTAATGTTGTTGCGGCGGGTCTAAGTGGGTCACTCAAAACAAACAGGAATTTTTATAGCACCACAGAGACACAGTGACTACGTTTACATGGGCACCAGAAAGCGGCTTATTGCGAGAAAGCGGCGTTCCCGTTTACATACACTGTATAAGCGACTTTCTCTTTACTCCTGAATACATGCGGCTCAGTCAGTAAGCAGCTTTCTCCCCAACATATAAACTCCCCTTGATGATTGTGTTAACACGCATGGTATCTGAGGAAGACTTCACTCTTTTATTCTGCGTTGCTTCGCATTATTTGCAGATATTCCAGAGTTGTTGCAGTGTTTGTTTCCATAACTTTCTGCTACTTTGTGATATGCAGTGGAACTTCTCTGAAATAATGGGGTTTCCCTCTTACATAAAACTCCAGGATTTCCTCAATATACCAGTGCCTATAGCCAATGTGAGGGACCGTCAATATTTAAATGGTGTGTATAAATGGGTATAGTTTATAGTGGATGTGCTTTTCCCACTGTAGTCCCAGAAATGTTTCTGCTTTGTTGACTTGTTGGGCTCCATCTTATGATGTTTGTTCTCTTGTCTGTTCCACGCACATGTGCTCTCCTGAAAAACCTGTTAAAATGCCATTCTCCTGGAGAAATCTAGGTGTGTTAAACCGCTTTCTTTTAATCCCTTAAACGGTTAAACGACATCGAAGTTCTCATTTACACAACGTTTCAGAATGCTGCTTTCTACAAAAACCCTGGAATAAACCAATTTCGTAAGTGCATGTAAACGTGGTCAGTGTTTACAGATTTGGGGAAATTTAACCTATGAATGACTTACTTATAGATTTTTATGCATATTAAGCTGGGATAGAAGAAAGTATTTTAACTTTTAATATATTACATTTTAATAGTAGTTACCATAAAAGTAGTCCTTATGTTGCTGCAGCCTGGACATGGTTCCAGTGACATGAGGGTGAGTATAGGATGACAAAATATAACTGTTTCAATCAACTATCCCATTAAACATGGCCTTTTCCAGTTGGGGCCTTGTTTTTCCTGAAGTACCAATGGGACCCTCCTGGTCAGACAAAAAGAGAACCTATTGTCCACACTAGAGCAATACAACTGTTCATAGATAGTTTATGTTATTTCGTAGTGGATTAACTAATGATAATACATCTCTAAATTTTAAATATGCATTACTATATGTTGAAATTAACATGAACCAAGATTAATAAATACTGTAAAAGTATTGTTCATTGTTAGTTCGTTAACTGATGTGAATGAATGTTAACTAAAGGAACTTTATTGTGAAGTGTTACCAATTTTCAACCAGGGGTCTGTTAGATAGATATTAAAACATACAGAATTAAAAAATATAATTATTACATTTCATGAAATAATTATCTGATACATTCAGTGTATTAGTATTAATGTTTTAATGAAAGTTGTTATAAAGTGTTACTGTGTCTGTAAAGGTTGAAAACCCATGTTTACGCAATATTCAGAAATGTAGATCCAACAAAGGTATGGGAGATATTTTAACAAATGGGACCATACCATTATACAATTACCCATGTATCTATATAATAGCACATGAAATAGTTTCTTGCTTCAATGTGCACTGAAATGACTCAACACTCTTTGGCATACCTCTGACATCCCTGTTCATTACTGACATTCCCCTCCAAGTACACCAGAAACACAGACAGATTAAACCAAATATAACTTTATTGAGAGAGTGGAGAGTGTGCTCTCTCCTCCTCTCATTCCACCCTTTTCAAAAGGCAATTAAGAAATTATGGTAAGGCTATGAAAAGAAATGGAAATAAACTATTTTGCAGGGTTTGAGAGGGTTTTTTCGAAATTAAATTTCTCTTCATGCGGACCACAGATAAAAGTCGCAACCTGATACAGGAGTTCCATTCAATGTGATCTCGTTGCAACACTGCTGTGATAAACAATGTAACACACAAAACAAAAAGCCCATTCTAGGAAATTTGGTCCATTAAGATTATGCTTGACAAGCATGTCTCTTGGGAAAAATAAAAATGACAGGTGAACTCCTCTGTGAGTGCAAAAGTAAGCCTAAATGAGATATGCATTCATAAGTAAAATTAAAAACAAAACAGACCACATTTGGTATAAGCAAATGTTAACAGTGGAAATAGGCCACTTAGCTAAATAAAACTGAATCCTTGGTGTGCTGAACAAGGATACAATGAACAAGCAGCACTGTTTCTCTTTAAGAGTCCAACCTACACAGTGCTTTTACAGCATCCTGTGGACAACATCACCTGTGCCAAAGTTCAGGGTTCAAGTCACAAGACAACAGTTACACATGAACTGAAGACGGTCAAGTTGTCAAAAAAATATTAAAGAGTAATGAAATATGATACATCAGAAATGTATATTTCATTCTGTACATAGACCCGCAGAATCAATATAAAAGGACTCTGCAACCACCTTGTAAATATATGTGTGTATATATATATATATATATATATATATATATATATATATACACACACACACACACACACACACACACACACACACACACTCTGTAAAGCATACCAGTTTGCATGAATGGAACTACATGAAAACTGATTTCCCCCTCCATTATGTAAATATTATTATAGTATCAGTGTTTGTTGACCTTACCATTTAAGCTTACAAGTTTTACATCTTAACAGGCATGCCCCTAATGACAGCCCATGAGTTTCATGGAAATACAATAATCTCCCTCCCCAGGTCCCAACAGGTCTGGAGGAGGGAGTAACATTGAAGCAGCAGTGACTGGAATATTAATGGAGAATGTTCCCTTCAGTCCTCGGGAGTGAAACCTTGGCTCGGACATCCTTTAGCCTCTTACAGAAATTTTGTTCTCCACTGCTGCCAGCATTGCACAGAAGTGGGAGTTTTCATTGGCCAGAAGCTTGGACGGCTCATCGAATTCCACCACCTGGGTCAGAAAAAGGCTACGAGTCAGTATAACACAGGGACCACAGAAAAGGACTTCCTCCATCAGATCTGCTCAAAGGAACCATGAAACATTGTGCATGTCAGCACAAACCAGTTTTTACACTTACCAAGATTGGGATATCTTCCCACCACCACAAACTCACTAAAATGTTTCTGATTTTACATCAAAAGAAAGAGTGAGTGAATTTGTAATTTAACGCCATGCCAGCTTCCATGGCTATTTTCATTGCGAAAAACAAGTTAAAATACATTTTCTGGGTCCAATATTAAAAACTTATACAAGGTTTTTATAATGTATTTGATAAAAAAAATCTAAAAATGATTCAGGGTTGATTTTGTTAAAAACCTGTTCAAAAGGTGTTTGCTATGTAAAATAATTTCCTAAAAGAAATAAATCCAGCACAATTGAATAAAATATGCTTCAGAGACAGTGGACTTGGGCATGAGGTGCATAATGGTGGATCTTCATCTGATATTGAAACTTATATGTGAGTCTGGAATGTCCTATTCTGCAATGGGTGTACATGATCTGGTCCCAGCGTTTGCAGAAGTAAAATTTATTTTTCTGACTACAGGGTTGATTTCAGGTAGTTTGTTGTGCATTGATCATTCAGTTTGTCATTTGTTGATGTAGGAAATTATGGTTGGTTTGAGGTATGAAGGTGGTATGGAGCATTTTTTAAGATCAGTCAAGAGTGATTCTTTAACAGCAGTGCCTGCTTGTTCATTTCATGGGATTCCACAATGTCCAAGAACCCAACAAAAGCATATATTAAAATTTGGAGCCTCCAGAGCTGACAGTTTGATTAAATCTTTACAAGAACTGGATGGTCATTTTTGAGTAATGCGAGAGTAGAGTTTGGATCTCTTCTAATTAAGAAATGCCTCTGTTGTGTGGTCTTAATGTAATCCAGAGCTAAAACGATTGCATTGGCCTTTGCTCTAAAGTCTTAGTTTGACTGGGGAACCTTATTCCACTTTTTTGGCAATTGATCGCAAAAGCAACCAACATATGATCTCCAGACTTTCATCCATCTGTATATATAGGTGTGTGATGGAAAAATCTCTATGATAAATAGTTGTTGTTGCGATATTCCTCCAGATGGTTTTGGGATTTTTGGTTTCTTGTTAAATCCAGGATTATTTTTCAGGATTATTGAGGTTCCAGGAGGAATATTGCAATAGTGTGTCTGTTCCAGTATAATTAAATCAGCTTTTAGGTTGACTAGATGAGGTTTAATTCATAATCCAGGAGGTCGAATACACCTTGGTTTACTCTCATACAGACATGAATATCTGGGCGGAAAAAATTGCAAGGTAGGCTGCATTTTCTTTGTTAGTCTTCCAACTTTGTTGTGTTTTGAAGGGATTTGAGGCATCTGTTCTCCAGATAAAGTTAATTGGCCTCTACATACAGATTTAGGTGATGTTCTGAAGGTCCTATGTGCAAAATGTATGCCTTGATGGTGAACTGTGTCCAAAAGCTGGATATATGATTTCTTGGCTGAGCCATACACTATGCTTCCATAGTCCAAAGGTGATCTGATCAGCATTCTGTAAAGGTTTAGCAAAACTGAGCTTTCTGCTCCCCACTTCATCTTTGCTAAAACCTTTAAAATATCCATGGCTTTAAAACATTTATCCCTTAAAATCTTTATATGAGGGATAAAAGACAATTTACTCTCCAAGGTTATTTCCAAGGAATTTGGTCTCCTTGACATCTTTGATGGGATCTCTATCCATAAATAACTCTAGGTCATAACGAAGAGAGCGTAATTGGCAAAAATGCATACAGACTGTTTTGGTCTTTGAAAACTTGAATCTGTTGGGCACTGACCAAGCCTGGACTCTATTAATTACTAGCTGGATATTTCGTCCAATATAGATTAATTTGTAGAAATCATGGTAAGGCTATGAAAAGAAATGGAAATAAACTTATTTTGCAGGGTTTGATGAGAGGGCTTTTTCGAAATTAAATTTCTCTTCATGCGGACCACAGATAAAAGTCGCAACCTGATACAGGAGTTCCATTCAATGTGATCTCGTTGCAACACTGCTGTGATAAACAATGTAGCACACAAAACAAAAAGCCCATTCTAGGAAATTTGGTCCATTAAGATTATGCTTGACAAGCATGTCTTTTGGGAAAAATAAAAATGACAGGTGAACTCCTCTGTGAGTGCAAAAGTGCAAAAAAACTAATTTTTTCGAATGAGTTTCCAGAACTTTTTCCATTGTATTTGATGTTAAACTGAATACAGATTGTCTCCAACTTTGGTTCTTTGCCTCATTTATTACTCTACGTGCTTTAGCTCTATTCATTTTTACTTTAATTAGATTTTCGGTTGATGGACTTCTGAATAATCTTCTTTCAGCTTTCTTTCGCTCTTTTATAGCCTTTCTGCAGTTGTCATTAAACCATGGCAGCCATTTTAATTTTGTATTTGCTGATGTTTGTTCATCAACTCTACTCCCCACCCTATTTGGAGCCCAACAGGGGGATGCACAGAGCTGCGGAAATCCTGCATATTACGCACCAGGAATATATGGATTATATACTCGAGCACAAAGAACAGGTGATGTTCCATCAACTCGATTGACCTTTAGCCAACGCCTTTTGGAGATACTAAAATGATAGCTGATGTTAACATCTCAAAGTATAACCAGGACATGTCTTGACCAGCCGATTGATTAGATCAGGCCTTTCCAATCCAAGCCAAAGCACAGTGTTGAAATAGTGGAAGCTGCAGCAAACCACATTTCTCAGGAAACAGGATCTCTTCCTCCACCGACACAGGTCGCAACTCACAGCGAACAAGTCACCCTCTTTTGTCGTAATTTATGAGTAGCAGATGTATGCTAGGATTTTACTTACTAAGGGACCTTATGGAGAAGTAGGCAGTGATGGTATATGAAAATGGAAATGCTTATGTTCAAAAGAGAAAAAATATATATCAATAATTGTGACAAGTATGGGGGGCTCAAGGGTTAATCGCTCTTGCCCAAGGTGATGACCCTAGCACTACGGAGGGAAGGAGCGTGCCACTGTTCCTTTCTCAAGCTACCACCACAAAAGGTAAGAATCGAGTCATACCAAGTTTCATCAAACAAAGTAATTATACATTTGCATGTTAGAAATTTTACCTGGCCCTGATTAAGCACCATAATACGATCACAGTTGAGCACCGTGTGCAGTCTGTGTGCAATAGTCAGAGTGGTGCAGTCCTGGAAAGCATTACGAATTGTCTCCTGAATTAAACAATCAGTCTCTGTGTCCATAGCCGCAGTGGCCTCATCCAGGATCAAGATCTAAAAATTGGGAGGAAACAAAGTAGATGACCTAGTCTGCGTTTCTCAAAAGCATTGCAAGGTTAAGTTGATTGTATTGACCATTAGTGCCAATGGTCTCAAGGTTCTACTTAGGCTTACAAAGCTTTTGGGAAATGCAGCCCTGGTTAAATGTGACAAAGTCTGTTCTGCGTTATCTGCTTATTCCTACTGGCTCTCTCTCATGGACAAGATCAATGTCAGGCTTACAAAACAAGAGATGCTGTTGGTGTAGGTAGGAGAGAAAACCAGAGAATCTCTGCTAAAACTCACCTTGCACTGTCTCAGAAGAACTCTGGCCACACAGAGCAGCTGCCTCTCACCCACAGAGAAGTTCTCTCCATTTTCAACCACCTCGGACTCCAGCTTTAGAGGTAGCTGAGACACCTGAACAACAGAGGAGACACAAGACATTGAATTATAGAGATTCAAAGCTGTTGGAAGAACAACAGAGATAGTGATAAGATGAAGGGAAGGGAAGAAAAACAATGAGTAAACTATGACTAAATCAGAGTTATCATACTTGCCCTTAGGTGTGAGAGACAACATAAGAAGGTGGTATGTAATAGAACTTGCAAACTGAAACAATTTTGCCTGGAAATGCTATACATGGAATGTCGCTTTGACTTTTGGTGCATTCTCTTACACATTCTTTCATGTGTGTCCTCTCCAGGGCATCCCAGATTAGCTCTTCTGAATACTGGTTAAATGGATCCAGGTTGGATCTGTTTGAGGAGAACACAACAGAAAAATTCCTCACTATACTGTGTATGAAGAAAATATTTAAGTTACAAATAAATTCAGTACATTTATGCAAAACACTGAGGATGCCCCCTCAGTAAATCGTCACCTTACCATGGTAGAGGGGTGTGGGTGCCTCAATGAGCCCTGGAGCTATGTTGTCTGGGGCAATTGCCCCTGGTAGGGTCTTCCAAGGCATATTGGTCTTGGGTGAGTGGACAGACTAAGAGCGATTCAAAGGACCCTACGAGTTTCAACAACAAAGAACCAGAAACCGCACCCGGAATAGGGAAACTGGGGCCCGCACTGGAGCCAGGCCTGGGGAGGGAGCTCATTGGTGAGCACATGGTGATCGTGCCTTCACCCATGGGGCCTTGCCGGGCACAGCCTGAAGGAGCAACATCGGACCGCCCAGCCACACTACCCACGGCAGGAGACTTCAGGGTCAGGTGCAGTGTAGATCGGGTGGCAGTTGAAATTTACAGACCGATCCTAGTTTACAGAAGCTGGTGTGGGAGATAGTGAAGTATCGGCTATATATTGTCAGGCTTACCTCCACAAACAGCTAAGGCTCTGGAACCAAACTTCTGGAGACAGACTGGACTGTTGCCCCAGGGGTGAGGTGTCAGGCAGGTGTGGGCTTTCTTATAGCCCCACAGCTTGGTGCTTCTATGTTGGGGTTCACCCGGGTGAGCAAGCGGATCGCCTCCATGAGGCTCCGTATTGGAGGTTGGACTGTGACTGTTGTTTGTGCTTATGCACAAACATATATTGGACACTGGGGTGAAGAGAGGAGCTGATCTATCAACTGTTCACTACCTGGTGGTAGTAAACACAAATGTAAAGTGAGGGTTTGCTGGGAATGTTTGGCAGAAGCCCCTGTCCATGAGATCTTCAACTCATACCTCCAGAAGAACTTCTCTTACAGGATGAGGGAGGCTAGGGACATTGAGTCTGAATGGGCCATGTTCCTGGCCTCCATTGCTGAGGAGGCTGCATTGACCAGCGGCCACAAGTTTGTCAGGGCTTGTCGTGGTGGCAACCCCCAAACCTGGAGGTGGACACCAGTGGTAAAGGGGGCAGGCAAGCTGAAGAAGGAGGCCTTCCAAGCTTGGACTCCTGAAGTTTGAAAAGGCCATGGAAAGAGAAGGGGGAAAAAAAAAAAAAAAAAAAAAAAAAATCACACTGCTCAGTCTTCCTGGGAAAGCCTATACTTGGGTGCTAGAAAGAAGGGTTCAGCTGGTGGTTGAACCTCGGATTCAGGAGGAACAATGCAGATTCCGTCCTGGTCGTGGAACACTGGACCAACTTTTTACCCTCTCAAGAATACTGGAGGGATCATGGGAGTTTGCCAAACCAGTCTACATGTGTTTTGTGGACTTGGAAAAGGCATACGACCATGTCCCGAGAGGAAATCTGTGTGGGGTGATTTGGGAGTATGGGGAATCAGGCTTGCTGCTAAGAGCCATACAGTCCCTTTATGACCAGAGCAAGAGTTTGCATTGCAGGCAGTAAGTCACACTTATTACCAGTGAATTTTGGACACAGGGTTCCACCTTGCCACCGTTTCTGTTCATAATCTTTTATGGACAGTACTTCTAGGCACAGCCAAGGGGTGGAGGGGGTCCAATTTGGGGACCTCAGAATTGCATCCCTGCATTTTGCAGACAATGTTGTCCTGTTGGCTTCATCGGGGAGTGCCCTCTAGTGTTTATTGGGACGGTTTGCAGCTGATTGTGAAGCGGCAGGAATGAGGATCAGACAGCTGGATCGGTGCAGCATCAGCAGTTATGCAGGCATTGTACCGGTTAGTCATGGTGAAAAGATAGCTGGTAAATATCGATTTATCAGGTGATCTACGAGGGATAAAGAGGAGACGGGGATGCCAGTGAGAGAGAGACACTCATGCCTGTCTGTGTGTCATTATGTTTCAGTTCAGCATTTTATGTCAAATTAAAGTTCTGTTGATTGTTCACTCTGGTTTTCGCTTCCTCCTTGGTAGGTAAGGCAGAGTCTGCCACAGTGGTGCTGAAACCTGGGATAGGAGGAAGACATGCCATCTGAAAAGCCCTCACCGCTGGGGAATGTTCGCGACACCGAGGAGGTATAATACGGTGGTACTGGAGTGGTTCGCTCAAAGGTAGGAGCTTGTTGCCTTCTGCCAGGAGATGAAGGAGCTGCTGCTGTCCGCCAGGGGGCAAGTGAGCTTGCTGCCATCTGCCAGGAAGCGGAGGAGTCCTTGCCGGTCACCAGAGGACAGAGATGGCACTACCGTCCGCCGGGGACGGAGGAGCTCGCTGCCCTCTGCCACGAGGCGAGGTCCATTGCCATCACCCGGTGTTGCGGAGGACTGCTGCCCAAATGGCAGAGGACAGCAGCTTGGTTAGGGACCGGAGTGTTTTTCTCTCTCTCTCTCTCTCTCTCTTTCTCTGTCCCTCCCTCTCTCTCCCAGAGTCCAAAGAGGCGGGAAAGGAGGTTTCCCCAGACTGTATCGGGTGGTAGAGGAGTGTGACAAGGTGGAGGTCTTGGCTGGGCCGTGGGGGTGCGTGCCCGGCAGTGAATCAGCTCAATCAGCCGGGAGAGGGATAAAGAGGAGCCAGGGACACCAGTGAGAGAGAGAGAGAGAGAGAGAGAGAGAGAGAGAGAGAGAGACACACGTGCCTGTGTGTGTTTGTCATATTTCAGTTCAGTTTTTTATGTCAAATTAAAGTTCTGTTGATTGTTAACTCCGGTTCTTGCTTCCTCCTTGGTAGGGAAGGCAGAGTCTGCCACAGTAGGTTACTTTAAAAAAGTAATTAATTACTAACTACTAATTACATTTTCTACAGTGTAACTGTAGACTAATTACTGTACTAATTACTCGGACTGAAATGTAATTGCATTACTTATTACTAAATTACATTCTAAAACCCTTATCAACCGTGACCAGATGAAAAAATTCTCTTTTAATTCTTTCAAATAAATCTTTAAAATCAAATAAATTATTTATGAACTGGCCAAAGAATTTAAGGGGGCTGCATTTAATTAGAAAACATACATTTTACCTTATGACATAACTATTGTTTTATATAGAATTGTTCTATAGTTTATACAGTATTGAACACAATTACATCAGAAGTAACTAATTAAATTACTGAAAAATTAAGAGTAATCCCATACTTTACTTTTTTCAATGCAAAAGTAATTACAGAAATTAATTACTTAGTAATGCATTACACCCAATGCTGTTGGGTAGTGACCGAAAGGATGAGATCGCAGATACAAGTGTCAGAAATTAGTTTCCTTCGTAGGGTGTCTGGCCCCAGCCTTAGACATAGGGTAAGGAGCTCAGACATTCGGGAAGGGCTCAGACATTCGGGAAGGGCTCAAAGTAAAGCCCCTGCTCCTCCGTATCGAAAGGAGCCAGTTAAGGTAGTTCAGACATCTTTCTAGGATGCCCCCCGGACACCACTTTGTGGAGGTATTTCGGGCTTGTCCATCTTGTCCAGGAGACACTGGGGCAGACCCAGTACAAGCTGAAGAGATTATATCTCTAGGATGGCCTGGGAACGCCTCGGTATTCTCCCGGGAGAGCTGGCTGAAGTGGCTGGAGAGATGGAGGTCTGAGTATCCCAGCTCAGACTGCTGCCCCGTGACCCGGACCCGGAAAAGTGCGAGAAAATGGATGGATGGATGGATGGATGCATTAAGGCCCTTTCACATGACTCACACAATGATTTATAATTCAATTCTTTGGCATGAAGCATCTACCAACCTACCGCTGCATTGCATACAGGTCAAGCATTAAAACGTGACACTCTTTAAAGCACAGCCAATGATTACTGGGCAATTCAATTAAGGTTTAACAGTGATGGCCCACTTTTTCAGCTGCCTTGGTTCCGGAAATATTTTTCCCATCAATACATTCCATAAAATTCTTCATAAAACATGAGCCATGAGCACTAAGCCATGAGCACTAAGCAGCCAGCTCTGAGATTAATCACAACATTACAATTTTTGATTGAGCAACAAAGCATTTGAGAAATGATATAAGACATTAAATAGGGAATGAACTACATTCCCATTAAGCATTATGAAGGATTTCATCAAATTAAAACAAGGGAATAGTATAACAACAGAAGCATTTACGTAAGATATAATTGATGATGGACCATTGAATTACTGAAAATTAATGCACATCCGAGGTGCTAATGCGGTCATGACGTGTAGCGGAATGGCCATTACACCTCGGATGTGCATTATTTTTCAATAATTCAACAGGTCGGAGTCACTTATTCCACTTATACCATGGTGACCACACCTTACGACATCTTTCAGGATTTTATCTCAAGACATTTTCTAATTTTCGTATCCAAAACATTCTTGTAAGTGGAACTACTTTCTTCTGCCATGTATTCATCGTCTTGCTTTGATACAGTCCGAGCCTTCATTGTTAGTTAAAAAATGTTTACTTTATAATTAGGAGTATAATTGTGTGTGTGTGTGTTTTTGTATATGTATGTGTTTCAGCATTTGTGAGTATGGGTGAGAGGAGAGCAAAAGGGAGTGAGAGGGAGAGCAAGAGCGAAGTGATATGGAACCGTGATGCGGTCAAGACCTGGAAATTCTTCATATCCATGCGTTTACTTGAAATAATTCCACACCTTAACAGAAGGCATGTGAAAGAGCCTTAAGGAATACAGTTGAAATAAAGCTTAAGTTCTAAGTCCAAGGAGAGCCTGCCTACCTGACTGTACCACTGAAAAGCACTGGCTCCTGGGGAATGATTGACAGTTTGCTGCGCAAATCTGCAAGGCCAATGTCACAGATGTTGACACCGTCAATCTTAATGGAGCCACCACAAGGTTCAACCAGCCGGTAGAGAACCACTCCCAAAGACGACTTTCCTGAGGACAGATTTTATGTCAACTTAATTTCCCATATTTCCCCATTTCATTTTCTTTCACAAAGCAATATTTCAAGATAGGCCCAATTAATATACTAATTGTAAAAGTTGAACACCTAATGGATCTTTTTTATTGTTCAGAAAAGACATGAGGAGAAGAGACAGACCTGAGCCTGTTCGTCCCACAATCCCGATCTTCTCTTTTGGTCGAATGGTGCAGGAAACTTTTTTTAGTATTAGCGGAAGGTTGTCTCTGTACCTCATCTCTGTTCCATCAAACACAATCTCACCCTCCTGGGGCCAGTCAGATGGAGGAGCCTTGTTTTTCACCCTGGCAGGGGCCTCCAGTGACATAGACTACGATAAAGAGAGAGAGGGGGTATTTTGACAAAGCAAAGGTTAAAATGTATCCTCTCTAAATTCTGAATTATTTGTGTAACAGATGTCAAAAAATAAGTTGTTCACAAACTGATAAGGGACCAGTACCTTGATGTACTGATGGATCCGCTCTACTGAGGTGAAACGAGCTTCGGTCTCAGAGGCCAAGCGAACAGTAAACTGAAATAATCCAGTGAGCTGTAAGAGGTGAAAGAGATGCTCAGTAAGGTACAATCTGCTTCCTTTAGGAAATGCTTTAACTTCATGTTGTGTGATCTAATGTTTATTGACAGTCATCCTATCCAAACTTTTTTTAGAAAAAATCATTTGTTTCCTACACTTCAATAAGATCTAGATTTGTTTTGATTGCTTGGACTGATAGTTAAATTCTCCCTTTCCCCACAAGTCCCAAATTGTATTATTTGGCTCTGAATGGCAGCATATTGCCATCATCAATGTGAGTACCACTGTAAGTAGTAGCGGCAGCAGCTGTTTACCACTGTAGCTAAGTAATGATGACTCATGGGGTGACGGTGCCAAAAATGAAAAGTATTGTTTCTTTTGCTAATTGTTTTTTTTTTGTAATTTAGAGCTTTCTGGAAGAACTAAGGCTACATCCTCATAAATGCTTCATTTGAAAATGCAATGAGACTCTTTCATGAAATTTTCATAAATATATGAGTAAATTCTGAGTACGTTGTGCATAAAAATGGACCTTCCCGAAAACTTTCTGCCAGATTCACAAACTCCACAGATTTGTTAGTAAACACGTGTATGTTAGTGAATTCCAAACATTTGTGAATAGGGGCGTGTGCACATTCATTCATAATTATTATAATCCATGCCCATGCAAACACCAGACTTGCTAGTAAATGCAGTTAACATCTATAAGGAACAGTAATGAAATTGTTGTTATGAATGAAGTGCATTTACATCATAACTTTTTTATTTAACAAGCACAACAGCTCCTCAAGGTAACTTACCGTCAGCACATGTTTTTGCTGTCATATGAGACACTTTTGTGAATGAAACTGTTAAAGAAGTCAATCAAAATGGTTTGACATGAGTGTAAATGTTCAGTTCAAGCAGTGAGGAGGATATCCACCACCATTAACATTTTCTGGTTCAGTTCACAGAACATCACCAGCTTCTCAGTTAAATCATGATGGTAACAGTGATGTACTTGCAACAGGAAGAATCTTCAGAGAAATTAATAGAAAGCCTGAAGATCTTTGACTGCTGTAAGATATTACAGATTTGCAAGCTATATGACAGTGTACTGGCTTTTCTTCATCTTTTTTTTTTTTCATAATTTATGTTGTGTTTTCAACGTTAAATTCACTTATTTAATTATTAGTAAATTTTTTAATAACTTTAGGAAATTTGAGTACTTTTAAAATTTTATTTCACTATCAAAATGTAGTCATCGTGACAGTTTGCCTGAAAGAACACATCACGTTCTGATGTTTTATGCACAATTTGCACATGGTCGGGAGCAAGTGTACATTTTGTTAGTTCTAACGTATGTTTTGAAAATACAAAAACTTTCATGAATCCAATAATTTACATCAGAATGGCTTAAAACCATTTACACAAAAATGAGTTCTGCTTGTGTTTCATGAATGAGGCCCATTGATTTAGCTAAATTTATGCCTAATCCACACTGAAACTGTTACTTTCTAAAATGATCTCAAGAACCACATACTTTGGAAACAATGCAGTTTATAAACAAAAACAGATTAGTGTGGATGTGGCCAAAAAAGGGAGCACAGAATGCTACTTTCACTTGTCTGCTGTGTATGCATTACAAAAGATGACAAAAACGCAAGCTATGAGCCCAAGACAATTTCTGTGTAGACAAGCAGCAATGAGAAATGCATTTGCCGCACTGCCTGCGTTGCATCAGTCCTGCTTTTCTCTAATAATATCAGACATCAACCGTACCTTAGCCCGCATTTTTAAACTTTCAAACCAACCAAACTCTGAAGTCAAATGGACTCAAGTCCAGACCCAAAACTCTAGTGGGAAAATGGTCTTAAGCTGACAAAAACAACATTATTGAGGACTTAAAGAGAGAGAAAATACTGTACATCAAAAACATTACACAACTTCCCCTCACCTGCACAGCATAGGAAATGGCCAGGCCTGCGTAGGCGGGAGGAATCTGGCCATGCATGAGGACAATCATCAAAGCTGTGATGCTAATGAGAGCCACGCTGATCACATCCAGACGCACAGCTAGCCAGCGCATGGCACAGCTAAACAGATAAAAGGGAGCCTGGTTCTGATCCAGCAGCTCCTGATACCTTTGGGAACAGACACAGACAAAGTCTATCAACCAAGCTCACAGAAGGCCCTGGGTAAGGGAACAGCTCAAGTAGTACCAACCTTATTGTATAGAAACACAATAAAGTGAGGAGTAAATAAGTAATGTGATCTTCCAGCATTCACCTGTTCAGGAATTCGTCCTCTTTGCCATATGCATGCACTGTTGTCAGGCCCTGAATGCTGGAGGCAATGTGGGACAGGAAAGGCGACTGTGTGACGTTGTCAAATCGTTTGAGTTCCCGAATAAAGACCCGAGAAACCACGTGCAGCGCAGTAAAGAGCAGCACCAGTGGCCCCACTGCCACCAGGAACCAAGGGAACACGCTGCCAATCACACCCAGGCAAAATAGCACCAAAATCACGTTCTGAATGAACATTTCGGCCTGGAAAGGCAAACGTGTGTCCACTGCAAAGACAAAGAGGGGAGAGTTTAGAAGTGTAGAAGACAAAGGTCTGATTATCTAATAATAAAATATAAACATCGGTTTGTCTGAATATGACATGCATTAGAAAAACTAAGTCTGATCCTACCTTCATCCATGTCTTTGGAGAACCTGTTGAGTATGCGTGCTGTGGGCGTTGTGTCAAAAAATTTCATGGGACTACGAAGAATCTTCTGGAAAAGTTCGTCATGAAGCCTTGAGGAGGCACGGAGTGTACACTAATAACAAAACAAAAAAAAAGATACACAGGTCACCACTGAGACAGACCTCTCCCTCTGACATGGCAAGTCTAAGCTACAGATCCAGCTGTAGGCATAGATCACGACTCAGACCTTTGTACAAGTCTAAAGAAATCTCACCTTGACAAACACAATGCCTCGCAGTAGTTTGAGAAGGAGCATGATACCCATAGACATAGTGTAGACAGCAGCATAGTGTTGCATCTGTGGGTTATCTCGCATACTTTCACTCAATACCGAACTGTTCCCCACCTGCACTGTGGTGTTCTGTTGAGCAAGAAATCATAGGACACACATTTAAATGCACAAACAAAACACACTCTTTAAAAGAGTCTTGTATTAAAGAACTTACATTATGAATGGTACTCATTAAAGGAATATTCCGGGTTCAATACAAGTCAAGCTCAAATCAACAGCATTTGAATTCAACTTCTCGCCACTACCCCAAAGAAGCAGCCGCGGCCATCTGCCGGGGGACGTGGAGCCCAGCCGCCTGGACGCGGAGGAACGGCCGCCAACCGCGAGGGGAGAAGGGGCTCCTAGCCGTTCGCCTGGAGCGGTCAGGGCTGCTGCCAGGGGCGGAGGATGCCCCTACCAGCCGCTGAAACGCGGAGGGGGTCGAGGGAAGACCACCGTCCGCGAGCGGGGATCGCGACCGACCGCCTGGAGCGGGAGAACCGCTGCCAGGGGCGGGGGAGTCCCCTTCGGCTCCCCGAGAACGCGGCGGGGCGTTCCGTCCGCCAGGGGCTGGAGGACTACCTCGGATCCGCCTGGAGAGGCACGGCTGCTGTTCGGTAGAGGGTGGAGGAGTGGCCGAGGAACAAGCTACGGCGTATCGGAAAACCGGCGAGTAAGGTTTTTTTTTTTCTCTCTCTCTCACTGCCGCTCTGCGTTGGCCTTTTCCCTCTTTTTGAAATTATGGTGTTTGTGGGAGTGGAGGTACTGCTCAGTGCAGGAAGGACCTCCCCCCCATTTTTAATTATTTTTGTTTCCCTCCCCTTGCCCCCTCCCTCTTCCAGGTAGATGGGGATGACCCGCCGGCAGACCGCGTGGGAGGCGCCCCCCCAGGGGATGTACGTCAGGCCGGGGGTCCCCAGCCTGAAAGAACGAGGGAGGAATGTGGGACGTGGAGGGCGGGGCCGGGTCGTGATTCAACACGCTCGGTCCCGTATTAGGCTAATCAAGCCTCCGAGAGGGTTAAAGGCTGACCGCGGAAGACGGACGTGAGAGAGAGATCGTTCACGAACATGTCCGTCGTCTTATGTGTTTGTCTTTTGAGTTTACCATTAAAACTATCATTTATATGTTAAGCCGGTTTCTCGCCTCTTCCTTCCCGGGTTTCGGCACCAATGTAAAGAAGTTCATGTCACCGTGCCACAGTATAATAAAGTCATTTTTGATTTGCCATTTCTAATGAAAACATTCAATGAAGATACACGAACACCAACAGCTCCAGATAGAAAAGACACAACCCAGTGGTAAAAGGTCAAAACCCATGAAATATTTTAAAATGCTTGAACAAGCTCTCTTTTACCCAAACATTCACAACAGTATAAAGTAGTGTCCAAAAATATTTTAGCACATTTGGCAACTGATCTATAGATTTAAAAAGGGGTACACTTTATGGTGCTTTGTGACACAATGTACAGTGAATAGAAGTATTTTTTTGATAAGTGAATGCAAGGGAAGGGAATCTACCCTTATTCCCCATATTTTCTTACCCCACTGCCCTGTTTGATCCAGTAGCTAAGCCACCAGTTGCTGAAGGCTGTGCTGCCCACATTGAGAACAAAAAGGGCTAGGATGAGGAGGAAGACGGGCAGCCCTCCTAAAGCCTGGATGTACACTTTATACACCGCCCAGGGCACTGAGCCCTTCCCTCGCTCTTCCACCTGCATCAGCTGACCTGAAGCAAAGAAGTAAATCAGTAGTTCAAACACAAGGCAAAGAATGACAAAATATGAGGAGCTCAAGCAGGTCATACATTGTACAGTATGATTTACAATGTGTTTAACGTACCTTCATTTTGGTTAGCTGATTTTTCTTTTTTGACAGATCCTGCCTTCTTGGTCTCTAAAGGTTTCTTCAAGGAACTCCCAGAGATCTTATTCGGAACCTAAGAGGACAAAACAACAGAATTTGAAAAACTGTCAGGTTTTCAGGTTCCCTATGATAGTCTTACTAATTTTTTCTTTCAGAAATGAAAAATGTGAACTCAACAACAGGGATGAAATGTTTAACAGTTAAAGTATGACAACAGTTGGGTGGCTGCTGGCACACTAGCTTACAGTCCGTGCTCTAACATTCTAGCTCACAAAACTGGAAAAAACTTTCTGAGGTTAACAAGTCCTAATCTGATTGCCTGGTTTGATGGAACTTCCGCGAGTGGAAGCCCATGGGACTTTTCATCAGTCTGCCAGGAAACAGAGTCATGTTCACAAGGTTCCGTGTTGATAGAAAGAGCAACTTGAAGACAAAATATTCACCAGATTGCCCCAAGTTTGCCAGGTTAGTGACATCCAATTTTTGAAAGATATTCAGAGTTTCGTTTGAAGCATGTAGCAGAAAGAGGAAATCCACGAGCAGAGCAGCATATTCTGCCTAGTTCGCCGTAATGAGGTCTTCTGTGCCAGACTCTACACATTTTCTGCAACTTTCACCATGTTTTCTGTGCAATCATTCGTGGAGATTGCCATGCAATTATATAAAAGATTTCTTTCCCAATGTCGGTCTTTTGTTATGGAATCATATATCTCAGATAACTCCACCCCATACTGCTAATAATGGCAAAACCGACAGTGATCAATCACTTTACATGTCTGTTAGAGGGCTTTACCTGTCCAAGTGGGTGGTACTTGGCCAATCTCAGCTGCTATACGGTCCAGACATTTGCAGTTTCAGTCAAAGGTGTGGCTACGCAAGACAACTGACACACTAACCTCAATGAATGGCGTTTCTCCAAGTTGAAGGTTGTTAAAAATGGCAGCATAGTCTCCATTCAGATTCATCAGGTCCTCATGGCTGCCTTGTTCTGTGATGCTGCCATCACGCATGAAGATCACGTCATCACAGTCCACCAGATACTTATAATAATTAAGCACAAATATAGTACATTACCATATGCTCTGATCACAAACAAATGCTATCGTTATCTTTATACAGGATTGCAAGCTTGTTTCCTAATGTGATTAGGATTTAGTACACACTATTTGGATACACTAAAATAAATGGTCAACAAGTGTTTGTCAAAAGATGTAACTGGCCTATACCTGAAGCTGGTGAGTGATGAAGATGACGGTCTTGCCACGCAGCTGCTTCCTTATGGCATTGTTGAAGATGTGATTTCCGACATGAGCATCCAGAGCACTTAGCGGGTCATCGAGAATGTAAATGTCCCTGTTGCTGTATAAAGCTCGAGCCAGGCTTATCCGCTGGCGCTGCCCACCACTGAGGTTGGCACCACGTTCTCCAATCTAACAGAGGGTGCCATATTTTTAATTATACACCATGGACTGTATAAGAGCTCAGCCCCAGTTATAAATTCCATTTAAACGGTGACAAACTCCGATATATCAAGCTTAAAATTATTTTTCATGTACACAAATGCAGTTTAAATTGAGACTTCTATGAGTAACTCAAATCTAAGGGGCTATTCACACAGGACATGAATGCATTAAAAAAGCTAGACAGAGTAAAACGGAATTGAATACCACTGCTAAAATAATATTTAATAATAATAAAGTCAACACTGAAAAAATATTTCATTAAAAATGCTCTCATGATGCGAGTCATTGGAAGAACAGCCAAGACGTCCATCTAGCGCATGTTTACATAGCCCGCCCCAATATAAAAAAAATGGCACAGCAATAATGCAAGAATGTTTCCTGTGCGAACGTCCCCTTATTAAGTATCTCTGTTGATTATAGTGTCAATTACCTCAGTCAGATCAGCATTAGGGAGGATGGCCAGATCTGGTCTCAGGCAGCAAGCACTCAGAGCAGCTTGATACCTTCCAGATACAAAAGATATAAAAGACATCAGATCAAAAATATTCTGTGTAACTCTTTTTAGTTCAATGGCGTTCCTTTGACATTTCATATACTTCAGAGTATATTTCTTTAGGAAAAGCTTAGAAGCAATTCAATGTCAAATGTGCAAAGTGCTCAAGGATTTCTGTTCTCATGTCATCTATGCAGAGTCATAGCACTGTATTCACAAAAATCTGCCTGCAGGCCCTTTTCACCCACTTAGCCCTTTAGTCCCCTTCACACTGACTCTCAAACAGTACTCATAAAATGCATTTAATGCATCCATTTCACAGAAACAAATAAGTACTGACACGCTCCAATATAACACTTTCTAAGCCTTATTTGGTACTCACCTCTCTTCCTCCATTTCCTTGCCGAACAGGATATTGTCACGGAAGGATGCATTAAGAATCCAGGCCTGTTGAGCCACGTATGCAAAATCTCCATTAACAGCGACGGTTCCCTCTAAAAGAGTCATCTGTGATACATGCACAATAGTCTTTAACGAGGATCTTTGAAGCGGAAGTTAAAAATATACCGTCTCTAATGGATTTTGTCTCCATTGTAGACACACAACAGCTGCTCTTTTTTTACACACACCTTTATTAACAAGGTCACTTAAATTCTCTTCAATAAAAGCTTACCTGGCCAAGAATGGCAGAGGTGAGAGATGTTTTGCCACTTCCCACACTGCCACAGACACCAACCAGCTTCCCCTAAAGAGTAAAGCACAGGAATTATTATTAATTATTCCTTTTAACCTTTATCATTACACTAATCACTGGAATCTTGATTATGATTGGTCAATTGTGCCATTCTGCGATTGATATTTTGCAAAATTTCGACTTTTTGTATAATGACCACTAAACTCGACAATTGGCCATTGTCCCAAGCAAAAACTTTCTACACAGCTGTGCTATATACAATCGCGAATCGCGATGCATTCGATTTATAGCATGAAACGGCAGATTAGTAAACGATGCATTGAGAAAATGAGTGAATCGTTACACCCCCTAGTAAGTAGCCATGTAAAAAGTGTGATAATATACAGTCAGACAGTCATTAATCGCAAAAATTCAGACCAACACAAGATCCTACTTTTATTTTGCGACTGACCGCTGACTGTAAACATTATCCCTTAATGATGTATTAGTTCTTGTTAGTTGCAGTAAGCAATAGACAAACTGTAGGTAGAATATCCTTTTAAAGTATTTTTAATCTACAGCACTAATACATATCTGAAGGTAGAGTTAGGTAGAGTATTGCATGTTCAAGTTCAATGCTAAGTTGATAAAATCCTATAATTGCTATACAATGTCTGAGGAAAACAAATTTGGAATCTTTAAAGCCAACTGATTTTTGTCTAGCAAAATAATCATTCAGAAAGGCAAAGACCTTTTGTATAGTGAGATTGATGCAGTGGAGAGTTCTTTGCAGCCGTTGGCTGATGGTTGGAACTTGAAGGGTTTGATCGTCTGGGCTGGAGGCCATGTCTCCAGACACATCATTCAACAGTTGACCATGCTGTTCCTCCTCCGATATCCCGTGATGTCTTGGAGCATCATGTTGTCGGCACTTCTTGCGTCCCCCTTTCAGGCCCAGGCCTACATAAGGCGTACCGCGGGGCGAGGGCTGTGCACTGTGACCCCCCGTTTCCCAAGCCAGACTGGCACCACTCATCTCAATGGCAACAGAAGGATTCCGTGGAAGTTCACGGATCTTCTTTACTTCGGCCATCAGGAGTACACTCTGATTGGAGGAAAATGGTTAAAAAGAAAACATGCTAAAGTAATTAATCTCGCAAGAAGAGCAACAGAAATGAAGCAATTTATTTAGAGGTGTTAAATATAACAGAGTATATAGAGTGCGTCTGTCTCTCCTGTTAATATCAAATTATTGCATAATATTGTTTAATTTTAATGTTTAATTTTAAGCCATTTTACATGACTCATGTCAACATTCCCCAATGCAATGCATTGAATGCAGTCAATTATTACTGGACAATTCGGTGCTGCCGAAAACTAGATGAAAGAGACTGATACTTTTCGTATCGAAATACTTCAAGTTGTACGAGCATTCCTGCACAGTAAAATTTCATGAACCCATGTTCAACAAGCCTTTTTTTGCTCTCTGTGATGTATCAAAGCAGTCGGAAGGATTTTTTCCTGTTCTAAGCTACCGTGCATATACAGGTTACCTCTTATTTGCTTATACTATTTTTATTGGTGTGCATTATGAACAATTCCTATAGTTTTGCTATACAGCAACCTCGAAATAACCATCTTCTGTGATGTTATCTGCAATGCTGTGTATATGGTAGTTAAATTGATGCATGGTGCTTGTGCTTAGCGGTATGATGAAGCCCTGATGTGAGTCATGTGAAAGAGCCTGTATGTGAGCATGTTCTCATCTAAAGAATATTCATCATCTGCCACTGAAGTGAGAAACCGATAAGTCTTCACTGGCACGTGAAGACACTTTAATCTGCATGATTATGTGTAAGTTGGCGGTGAGAATGGCAACAGGAACTTCTCTATGTGGCACTACTCTGAAAAGAATACCCCTTTTTCATCTTATTGGCCAATTTGCCATGATCTTCCATCTGGGCCAAAGCAAACACACCTCAACAATATCACCTGCTTCAATGCTTGGATTTACAGGATCCTATGAGGACATCTTTGAAAATACAGACTACCAGATAAGATAGGAAATAAAAACAAAAACAAGTATTTACAGGACAGGAGTAGAACTAAATACTTGAAGAGAGAAGCAGGAATGAAACAGAGAGCTCACCTTGAACCTATCTATGGCAACAGATGCCTCAGAGAGAGACTTGACAGAAAATGGGGTGACCTTCAGGGCAAAGGTCATGGCATTGAAAACAGTCACAACCGTGAACGCCTGAGGAGAAAAAAAAGAATCAATGTATGAGTGCATTTATACTCTAGTAATGACTACACTACAAAACCAAGCAATGAAACCCTACCTGTGCAGCAGTAAGGTCATAACCCAGCAACATATGTGTGGAGAATGTCGCCACACTAGCGATCACCACGATGATGGGTGCAACACCAACTGTTATGCTCTGAAAATATCCTGTTCGCTCCAGGATCTGATGCTCCTCGTCTCTTATTCCTGTGAGACCATACACATTGATTTACAAACATGCAGTTGCAAGGAGAAGTATATGAACCCTTTGGAATTACCTGCATTTATGTATAAATTTGTCTTAAAATCTGGTTTGACCTTAATTTAAATTATAACACTGAAAAAACACAAACAGATTTAACTGATAACACAGAAATTATTGTATTGTTCTTATACATATTGAATGCATCATTCAAACATTCACAGTGTAGTCTGGAAAAAGTATGTGAAACCCCAGGCTAATGACATCAACAAAAGCTAATAAGAGTTAGGAGTTGGAAAACCTGACATCCAATTAATTAAATTAGTCTATTTGAACATTTAACATTTTGAGTTTGCTATTCACAAGGAGCATTTGCTGATGTGGACCGTGCCTAACAAAAAAAAAAAAAGAGCTGTCAGAAGACCTACAATCAAGAATTCTTGCTTTGCACACAGCTGGAAAGGGTTACAAATTTATTGTGAAGATCTTAGGTATTAATCTGTCCACAGTTAGACAAACGGTCTATAAATGGAGACAAATTAGTACTGTGGCTACTCTCCTTAGAAGTGGCCGTCCAGACAAGATAACCCAAAGGGCACGCCGCAGAATGCACAATGAGTTAAAAAGAACCCTAGAGTGTCAGTATGAAGGCATCAGAACATGCAGCACTACATATGGAGTAAAAAGGGCACTGCATACCAACATGAAAACATCATCCCAATTGTGAAATATGGTGGAGGGAGCATGATGACTTTTTGCTGCTTTGGGGCCTAGACCACTTACCATCTTCGAGGGAAAAATTAATTCCCAAGTTGATCAAGATATCCTACAGAATAATGTCAGGGTGGCTCTGCGCCAGCTGAAGGTCAGTATAAGTTGGGTGATGCAGCAGGACAATGACACTGAACACTGAAGGAAATCCACTACAGAATGACTTAAAAAAAAAGAAAAGAAATCCACCTTTTGGAGTGGCCCAGTCAGAGCCCAGACTTTAACCTAATAGAGATGCTGTGGAATGACCTTAAGAAAGCCTTTACACCTGAAATCCTAAAGGAAATCAGTTATGTTAGGAAGAATGGTTCAAAATTCCTTCTGAAAATTGTGCAGGTCTAATTCACAGCTACCGGAAACGCTTGATTGAGGTTATTACTGTCAAAGGAGGATCGACCACTTCCTCACCGAATCCAAGGGTTCAAATACTTTTTCCACAGCACTGTGAATGTTTAATGTGATGTGTTCAATAAAGACATTAAATATTATGATTGTTTGTGTTGCCAGCTTAAGCATATTGTATTTGTCTATATTTGTGACTGATGAAGATGAGATCGCATTTTATGTTCAATTAATGCAGAAAACAAGTCAATTCCAAAGGGTTCACATACTTTTTCTTACCACTGTATTCATACTCAAATGGGCAAACACCAAACATGAACCAAGAACTTACTTCGCACAGCTTGTGAGAAGGCCTTAACCCAGGCGTACATCTTAACGAACTTGATGTAGTTCAGTATCTCATTCATCTTTTGAACACGCTGGTCGGTCACGGCCACTCCTTTCCTCCTGAAGTAAGCCGTCAGCCTGGAACTAAACATCTACCAACACAGGAAAAGAAGTGCTGTTACAAGGGAAATTTCCATCAGCAAACTGAAATGTAGCACAATCATGAACAGAGAAGCTCACCATAGTAGGGTAGAAGAGGATGAATACGGCAGAGCCTAGCAGAGAGGTTGGCCCCAATACGAACAAGTTGTATGCCATTCCCAGTACGACCACCAGGGGGCCTCCTGCCAACAGACTGCCGACAGCAGCAGCTTCAAACATGCGCTGCCCATCACTCGAACACATATTGATCAGCTAACAAGGGCCAAGAGAAAAAAAAAAACTTGAAAACAATGTACATTGGCAAGAGAGTGCATTATATACTGTTGTGATATTTACATACTACCATAAATGGGTCCAAAAATATCTGAGGATATCACCTTCCTTCACTCTTCATCTCTTCACCATTCAACACCCCCTAGGATATCTGCTCCTAACTTTCCTGAATGTTTTTTAATCCATTTCATTAATTCAAATGAACCTCTCCACCTCTCAATGTCCATCAACCCTGTCCACCCATCGTACCTCTCCCATGCTTTTCTCTCGTAGACTGCGCAGACGCAGTATCTTGTGGAATGCCATCGTCAGGATGGCTCCACGCAGGCGGGTGCCGGTGCGGTAGTTGAGTGCCCAGGTGAGGGCAAGGGACCAGGAGCGAATCATCTCGGTGGCCAATAGACCCAGCACCAGTAGCAGGCCGTAGGGCAGGTCTGGTTCACTCATCTGCGTATACTCCAGTAACCGCCACACCACAAACGCCTGGGGAGAGGGAGGACGAGCAAGGGGGCAACAGGACACAGCAGGCGTGACTGAGGATACATACATACCCGAGCACCACCACGGCGATACATATTAACTTAAATTAACATAAACAACATTTTCAGGGCCACTGTAAACTTCCTCATCATTAACATCTGACATTATTACAGCCTTTGGCACAAAAAAGGTGGAGGATGCAGATAACTGTTCTACGTGTGTGACATCATCATTGTGCACAATTTCTATTCATTGAAGACAGTGAGGGAGCAGCATCTTCTACTTTGAGAGCATGTCAGCCTGTGTTCTAAAAGTTTACCTTAAGTGGCCCTTTTCTCTAGCCTTTGGATAGAACAAGAGAGACAATGAAACAGTACCGACAGTACCAATGTTTGGGACAAATGAGAGATTTACTTTGCTTGCAATATGAGTTTTGGACATAATGCCCCTTGTTTGTGGATTCAAAGACATTTTACCTACAGTCACATCAGGTTGGGGTACAGGATGGAGACGTACTTTTGTTTTAACACCTGAAAATTAATATCAATTAAATCAATAATTAGAAGCAGAGAGTGCGGATGCACAACAAAATACACAGAAAACTAGAACACTTTAAAAGGTCACACAAGCAGATAAATACACACACACACACACACACACACACACACACACACACACACACGCACACACACACAGTCACGCGCGCACACACACAGTCACGCGCGCACACACACAGTCACGCGCACACACACACAGTCACGCGCACACACACAGTCCCTTCTGAAATATCATGTACATATGCAGTCAAAGATATGCACACATAAACTGGGAACACGGGCAAACCCATGTGGTTCAACACAGCTACTACTTTTTATTAAGGAAACCTTGAATATTGAACCTTGAAAAAGTTGAATAAACATTCAGCAATTATACATTTACAAAGACGTTTGAGAAAGAAAAAACACAGATCAGGGACAATACAAAAAGCACACTGTTTCATCAAAAGATGACTTCAGATTTAAATGTCAATGGAAAATAAAATCACATCTAGTCTTTAAGAGTCCGTTTGTGAGTTGCCATCACTTAAAAGCTGTCCCATTTATTTTTAATGAAGTTAGTGGGGCAGCGATCTTTCCCTGAACGATGCACATCTTACAAGACCCATTTACAACACATAGTAATGGTCATGCTCTGTTGCCCAAAAAAGTTGTCCATAAAAAAGGTTAAAAAAAAATCCAGCAACATATTGGAAGCAAGAAGCATGGGTCTAAAAATCACCTGTAAACCCATCAATCTCTCAAACTTGAGTTTTTCAGTCCAAAATAAAAAAAACCCCAGCAATATAAAAACCCCAAGTCCATTTTTCATTGTGCACAGGAGCTGGTTTTGAATGGGGCAGATATCTGCAGTTGTCTGATCAATTGTCCATTGGCACAAACTCAAACATGCTGGCTACATTCATCATCAAACATACATTAGATCACCCAACCCCTTGAGACATTTTCGCTAGATCATTTCAAAGCATATTGGATTTGAATAAGATGGAGTATTAACAGAGATCAAACAAGATAGGGGAAACAAAAAGAAAGAGAAAGAGAGAGGGGGAGAGATAGAGAGGGGCAGCAAACAGCATTAACTCTTGATCCAGCCCTGCATAAGAAACATGCCCTTACCTCCCAGGATTCCTCATCGGCTCAGTCTGCCGTGTGCTCGTCCCGCAGGTTAAATGGACACCCTGTGGATTCTAAAGAATAGCCTCTGTCACATGTCACACACATGGGGACCCAGCGACCTCTGACCCTTAACTCCAATCTGACCCAAACTAACAACCCTGCAGCCACCCACCACCCAAGACACCCACCTTCTTTAACAAATCACCCCTGACCTCAGTCATCAGAGCAAGGACAGGTATCTCTTCAAGGAGATGTTCTACAGGGAACTGCTAAATACGTAAAAAGACAACAGGTGAAAAATGTCAGTTGATGAATCTTAAACAGATTTAAGTGTTTTGATAAGCCCGATTTTCTCCAAAGGTTAAAGGAGACAGAGCCTTGCTGTGTCGCCATGGTGGGACAGTGACAGAAGCTCTCCTTGAAGAAAATGTTAGCCTATCCTCCTGATCTAAGGAGATATCTCTTTTAAATATGCTTGTGCTACATAGAATTACCCCTAAATCTATGTTGTACCAAAACTATAATTTCATATTGGGCAATAAAACATATTCCAGATTACCAGAGAACTAAACTATTCAGGACAAAAGAA
This sequence comes from Moxostoma hubbsi, assembly GCA_032164185.1. Taxonomy (NCBI): domain Eukaryota; kingdom Metazoa; phylum Chordata; class Actinopteri; order Cypriniformes; family Catostomidae; genus Moxostoma; species Moxostoma hubbsi. Next base: position 30,367,544 of record JAVLUX010000019.1, read on the forward strand.
GTCTATACTTTCTTAACTGTTTGTCTAATACAGTTAACAGCACATGGTACCTGAAAGGCAATAGTCAAACAGAGACTTTTTTTTTTCTCAAACAGGTGTAATGAAGTCATTTTTGGTTTTGCATCAGAGTTTATGGAATTTAAGCAATTTATCACAGCTTTCTTAAAATACAAGCATTTAGGACTGATAAAATATGGCCTGAACAAAAAGACTTTCTTTAGGGTGATGTGTGCCATCTCTTCACCATTAGCGGCACCAAACAAAATTGCAAAACTATAGACTGTTTCCAAAAAAAAGTTTCAAACATATCTGGCCCCTTCCATTGTTCCCCCAACAGGTAGTCCCACCCCAAATTCACGCCAATTGGGCATGCTCAAAGATTGCAATTCAGTTTGGTGCCCCTTGTGGCGCAGAAATTACACAATTTACCTTTTTTAAGACGTCCTTATGACTAATAATATCAAAACTCCATAACATCTAAATGTAAGGGAAAATGTTCTACTAATTTTATAACGAGCATGTCAAAGTATTTGGCACAAAGCAGCGGACAAGCAGTAATACTCTTTTGCCATTGGCAAGGCACTTTACAAATAGCATTAAGAGTTAAATGATTTAATAAAATTGTTACCACAGAGGTAACAGAGAACAATTTTGAGGCCCCAATGACAATGTTTAACATTATAACACTTCCCATACCCCATCTTAACACTCACCTGAGCATATAAGGGGCAGTATTTGATAGATTGGCCTACATGCTAATAATACACAGAGAAAAAGACAGAGAAAGAGAGATAGAGATAGAGCGAGATAGAGGGAGGAGAAGAATGTAGAAATACAGGACAGAGATGAGATGGTGTTACTTACTGGGCCACTGAAGCCTGCGAGTTGAGTAACCATAAGGCAGAGGATGGACAGCAGCAGACGTGTGCGGCAAAAGAGCCAGACCACACGACGAAGAGACGCCCCGTCCCCTCGTGACTTGACCTCTTCATCCCACAGCCTGGCCAGCCTGCGAACACAAATTAATTATGTTAATTTCCAATGTATGTATCAATTATGTCAAACCCAGCTCTGGCTCTGAAATGTGAGGTAGGCCATAGGTCTTGGAAAGTGGACCATGCAATTGGCACTGACAAAAGAGCATCAAAAAGTACCATAAATGTCAAAAGGGCCTACATTACATGTATTATTGTTGGATGAGTGCTTTGATTCGAATTTCAGAACATCAGCCAACACACTCACTCCATAGTAGTATATCAGTACTGACCGGCGATGATTGGTCTCGCAGCTCTCCAACTGCGACACGGCCCATATATCCTCCAGGAACAGCTGACCCTTCTTATGGGCCAACACAGCCAATGAGGTCAACCAATTAAATGTCATAAAAGAGAAGAGGCCGGCATTGTCCACCGGATGCTGATGCCTGGGATGGCACAGTGGACAACAGGACAAGAGAAGAGACAGGAGACATGGATGAGTCCTTATGCTGCAGTTTTTATATTAAATTCTTTTTGGTCCTTTTATTTTATTAATGGCATCCACTGAGAGCATCATGTGCCTTTCTCAGGGATACAATAACAGTACATTCCCCTAATCACCTTTGCATTTTCATGGGATTTAAATATAAAATTAAAAATAAAATTCTACATATCTCTGCTCAGTTAATAGCCACAAATGTTAAAAATACCGGCCATACCATGTACTGACTTAATTCGGCACCCACGCGCAGTTTGACTGCTTTCAAACAATCAAATACGTTTGTCTACACGTTCTCTAAACAGTGCTTGTGTCTCTTTTTGAGAAAAACAGGCTACATTGTTTAAAATGTATGTGTATTAATTTCTTTATATTAATATTACATTTTATTAAATAACAGTTTAAAAAGGATATTTATTTCTATATGTTTCAGTGGTTGGGGTGCCGTGGGAAAAAGCAACACCATAAAGGATTGTCATAGTTAAAAAGTTGGGAAACACAGCCATATATCATGGCATTCTCTTGGACAGGCCCGAGTACTACATTGGCATTTGTTGACAGGCATTTGCCTGGTTTAAATCTGTTACCAATTTGTGTGCATAAATAAGAAACTCAGATCACACACACAAGTATGGCTCTGTATTAGGGCCTCTGCTGTTCTCCCTTTACATGCAAACCTTAGTAGACATAATCAGGAAACAGGAATAAGCTTTTACTGTTATGCAGATGATACTCAGCTTTATATTTCCTCCAGACCAGAAGTATGGAGTTCCACAAGGCTCTGTATTAGGGCCACTGCTGTTCTCCCTTTACATGCTTCTCTTAAGAGACATTATCAGGAAACAGGATTAAGCTTTTATTGTTATGCAGATGATACTCAGCTTTATATTTCCTCCAGACCAGATAAAATTTCCAGTCATTAAATACTGGATGGCCCCTAAAATTCTGAAGTCTTTATCAGTGTTTAGTTGTTTATGCTTATATTTCTCTCATCATGCTCAATAGCTCAAATCCATCATTAGACAAATATCACAGTGATCAGTTTTTAAAAAATATATATTAATTGCCACAATATACAAATATGATGTGATCATATTTGTTAGTTAAAGGCATTATTTGCCATGTTTGCATATTAACTTTAACCCTGTAACATTAAACCCAAACCATCTGAATATAACTGGGTTGAATGGCTGTTGTGCAAAACTGGATTTGCAGGAGAAATTGTTTTGTTTTGTTTTTCAATTATAATGCGTGATCTGTTATAAGACAATAAATACCATCAATATGAATATATACCACATGACACACAAATACAGATTTATATTAGTTTGTTTCTGGATTTCAGTATGTTATTGTTAAATTTTTTATATGGTGTGGAAACTGAAACTGTGTTACCACATCAATTTGCTACAGCTTTGCTGACTGAAATGAAGGGCACATTGACAAGTAACTAAAGAACATACTTGCTGGTAGAGCGAAAGGGCTTCAGTACACTGACACTGTGGTGGTATTTGCTTCTCCCGACTTCATCCTCCAACTCTTTTGCGTGAGCAGCATTGTCCCCATCCAATGATAGGCCACCCTCGGCTCTCGCAGCAGTTTCAAAAGCATCCTGGGAGAAAATAAACAGATTGGATGTGACCTTGTATTAAGGTTTTAGCATTTCAGCGCTTTTCAATGGAAAGACATGACACTGCAAAAAATATTAACAGGAAATGTAAGATGATGTTTATCAGCACATTTTAGGGCAAATCTTATCAGCAAATATAACAGGAAGGAAACCAGCCACACTCTTATGACCCACCAGTCTTCTGAGACCATGCAACTCATTATGCTTAATAATGCTTAAGGGGAAAACCATGACACTATACAAGGGGAACATCCAGTCCCGTGCTGCACGAGGGCTTAAACACAGAGCTGATGGAGCCCATATTTCTTAAGTCATGTGTCTATAATGTTTGGCTTTACAAATCACAAGAAAAAGAGTTTAGAAGATTTACTTGGAGTTCACCAAATTAATAGTCAAATATTTAAATGTTCTCAAGCCCACATGCAGACAAACACTGCGACGTGTGCCAACAACAATAAAGTTTGTGTTGCCCACAGCCAGCTGAAACAACTGCCTATTATACAGGCCATTGCCCTTGGTGATGAGTGCTGTGGCGTATTCTTCTGATATCTAGGCTGATTGCTCAAAGCAGTCAGAGTGTGAGTCTATAAGTCTGTATGTGTGTGCAAGCAAGGAGAAGGGGATGCAGAGACTGTAAAATGTTTTAAAAACCATGGAGTCAGAAAAAGCCAACAGGATTAGTCTACTAAATAGAACAGCACGTACTTAAAGGCCGTGCACAGACAGATTGAAGCCAGGGTGAAGATCTTCAAACACTGTTAGTAATATCATCAATCTACTGTTAACTTAAGTCAGAATCTATCACAAAAATCTTCACTGATGAGAGAAAGAAGCTATGTTCACGTGCATGTAAAATACAGTTGTGTGCTCAAAATATCTCTTTGTGCATGCAGAATTATGGATCAAATATAATGCCAGAAAATTACAGTTTACATCAAAGGAATTCTCATGATAATTTTGCCTGATGGACTTCCTGTAGCAAAGAAATTTCTCTCTGCTACTTTTGGTGAACTTAAAAATGTGAATTTGCTGTGTTAACCAATAGCAATTTGATTGTGACCAGTGACTTCTGTGTGTCCTTCGTACATGACACATACAGGTTTCGCACTAGCTTTACACAAGGCCACAGCTTCTTTGCCAGCTAAATTTAGCCATTTAAGCATGAATGTGACTGAGCCAATTTGAAATCATTATTGACCATTTTTACTTTCTTTAAACACATTCCTGGCCTTATTGTGAACAATTCATTATTGCATGTTGTTTCATTGAAAATATCATAATCTTTCATCAAAATGTAGCATTTTCCTTCGCTTCTGTAGCCCTTGAAAAATAATTTAACTGAACAGCCAAATAGCCATTTCGCCACTGTTTTAGGCTGCTGATCTAGGTAATCAGAGACGGTTTAGTATGAGACTGGCCACTTGTATACATATGAATGGGAAAAATAGCAACCTTAAATATGGTGGCTCTTTTAATGGTAGTCATGCCTTACAGTTAAAAGACCCAATTATAATTTTTTACCATAGAGAATGCACCTGCGCAAAAGCTGGCCAGCCTGACAAATAGCATTTTTGTTTGTTATCTAAAGCATCATGATTTATGATACCATTGTAGTCAGATTTTATTGCTGATTATAATCTTGACCAACTGTTTTGTAGATTTCAGTCTTTCGCCATTCAAACAGACAGGAGCTGTACTTGTATAGTTTGAGATAGATATTAACTTTTTTCATAAATGGACAAAAAAAAAAAAAGCAAAAATCAAGGTTACAGTGATGCACTTACAATGGAAGTAATTTTACATATAAAAGCATATTGTTGAGTCACATGGTACCATGCGAGGATCGGACGTGTGAACGGCGAGCTCTGCGTGCTTTGCTAGTTTTTAATACTTTTTGAGTCATAAACTGGTGAGATTCGATACACCCTGTTCCATAACTTTTCTACAAAGACATTATGTCAAAGAATTCAAAATCCTCGGGCTCTGGAGACATTAAAAAGATACTTATGTGCTAAAGCTTCTTACAGGGCCTAAGACCAGTGACTCAGTTTGGGCAGTGTGGTGAGAGAGATTCAGTGTCAACTGGCAAGCATGTCAGCAATGCTGGCGAAGGTCGTTGCTGACTTGGAGGATCTTGAAATTTGAAAGAGTGGGGGACATTGAGAAATGTATTGATTATCTGGAGTCATTGGAGAGGGAATTAGCTGCTAACTTGTTAGCGACCAAGACAGACTTGGAGCATGTTTGGGAAAAGTTGGAAGACATTGAGAATAGTAACCGGCGAAACAAAGTCTGAATTGTTGGAATCCCTGAGAAAGAAGAAGGCAGAGATATGGTGAAATTCCTAGAGGAGCTCTTCCCGAGTCTGTTCGACATAACAGGCCATAAGCTGGAAATAGAGCGAGCTCAAAGGGTTTCGGCTCAGAGATCCACTGAGGGAGACACGTCCAGATCAATTCTGGCCAGATTTGTGAGAGCATCCTGTAAAGATCGTGTTATGCGAGGCGAGGAGTAAAGGAAGGTTTTCTTGGAAGAACCACAACATTTTCTTGTTCCCAGACATTGCAAATTCGACAAGAGAGAAACGTGATTGATTCAAAGAATGCAAGAAGCTCTTAGATCAACAGAAGGTCGCTTTTGCACTGATGTTCCTGGCCAAATTGAGAATAGATACTAAGGATGGCCAGAAAATATTTACATGCCCACAGCAAGCGATGTCCTTCATACGGTCAATGGAATGAGTAAGTAATTCTGTGATTCTCTCGATGCAGCCAAGTGGACCTGACTCACTGATCATTCACTTGACCGTCCGAGGAAACTGGGCACCTTCTTTGTTTCTTTTTGTGTTCACTCCACCTAGAGGCTGGAGTTTGTTTTGTGGAATAACATTCCTTGGGACAGTTTGTGGATGAATCTGCATGTTCTTTGTACTTATGTCTCCTATTGGATGGAGTTTGTTTTGTGGAATATGTCTTGCAAACATTGGAATGATTAAGGCATTTGTTGCTCTCAGGTAACCACATGCCCCACCAAGAGCGAACCACATTATAGCGACCATGAGGAGGTTACCCCATGTGACTCTACCCTACCTAGCAACTGGGCAATTTGGTTGCTTAAGAGACCTGGCTGAAGTCACTTAGCATGCCCTGAATTTGAACTCGTGACTCCAGGGGTAGTAGTCAGCATCTTTACTCGCTGAGTTACCTCTACCTTTACTCTTCTATCTCTACACCAATGACTGCATTGCCAAGGACCCTTCGGTCAAGCTCCTGAAGTTTGCAGATGACACCACTGTCATCGGCCTCATCCTAGATGACGATGAGTCTGCATACAGAAGGGAGGTTGCAGTCAGCATGTGTAAAAAACTGGCGCTTTTAGCAGCAACTATTCACTCTTTTAAGTTTTTTAATGTTTATGGACTGGCCCCATTCACTTTCATTGTAAGTGCCTTACAATGCCGAACAGGAACAGGAGGGACGGGTCTAAATCTATTTTTGTGTTAATCAACTTTATGCCACAAATGCTGTTGTTTGAGCTTAACTTGCATTGAACCCATAATATTCCTTAAAGGGGACTTCGTCATAGTCATAGTTCACACACGGGCCGGGCATCAGGCCTGATTTATGATCCTCCTTTTTATATTTTAGACATTTATTTATTAAAAGAAACTATGGAAGTTGATGCGGGCCACGCAGCAAAGAAGAGAGCGCTGGCCGAATTTGAGGAAGGGTGGGAAAACTTTGTGGAGCAGGAAAGAGGATAACGATGAAGTACAGCATTACCTGCGCGTCAATCCCAACATGGAAGGTGATTGAAGAGATGTGCTGCGCTGGTGGAAACAACACGAGACCATGCTACCGCGACTGTCAAGACTGGCCCGCACTGTGTTTAGTGTTCCCGCCAGCAGCAGTAGCAGCGAGCGTCCCATCAGCACGAAAGGAGAACTGAATTGAAACCTTCCACTGTGGATGCTGTTCTTTTTCTCCACGATGCTCTGTAAGAGAATGTTCTTCTGGCTGTAGCCATGTTAAGATTAGGAGACTGTCTTGTTTTTCGTTTGATTGGACTTCATTTTCATTAGTCTAACTATTGGAAATAAGAATGACCATGTTCTGTGGTGAAGCCTTGATTTTTGAGGTAAGGTAAGATAACCTGCATATTTATTTTTATTTTATTTTTTTATATTGTATAGATCGTACTTTCGTTTTTCCGCACACCGTTGCGAGCAGCAGAGCAACCTGCATCAGCTTGTCAAAATGCCTTTTAACAGTGGTGGTGATAATAAACATTTAAACTAACATTGTGTGATATGCTTGAAGTGTTTATATATATATATATTAGATTTTATTTTTGTTTGCAAGTCAAGTATTGATTTGAGAGGCTAAATTGATCAAACGTGATCAACTCCCTGTCGGCAGCTTTAAAAAACAAAAACTTTAATTTAACAAACAAACAAAAAAATGCTCCAATTTTTTTTTTTTTTTAATTAACTTCGTAAAGAAACTAAAAGAAATATAACTACTTTGCCATTAAAAACAAAACTGAACAATTTTAATGGCTGCAACAGTAGTATAGGTTGTGTAATGAGAGAAGAAAAAAACAAAACGGGCTCCAGTCGGACTCGGGCCGAGAATTCTGATAAGCTGTCGGACAAGGGTCGGGCTAGGGCCTGAGCATCTCGGGCCGGGGCCTTGCTAGGGCCAAGATTTGAGGCCCGTGCAGGGCTCTACCCTAAGTGTCGAAACCTCAAACCTTCACATCAAAAAATATTTTCAAAAGTCGTGCTGGTGGTGTTTCAGGAGGGTAGTAGTCCACAATCAACTGGAAAGTTGCATTCAGTTCAGGCTCAGTTCTGTTATAGATTGATCAAAATCCAATCAATTCCTAATGGTTTAACACCTACATTGTTTTCCTCATTGAACATTCTGTTTCAATTGAAAATAAATCACATTATAAAAGTAAAATAGGTTGTGAATGCCATTTCATGTTTAGTTTAACACATTCTTCAATGTTTTATAAAACTGTCTAAAACAAGTAGAGCATCAACATCAAGGTTGGATTATTTGACGTATTAACAGACACATGCCCTCAATAAAGCAGATTCTACCCACAGGAGCAGATCTATTTAACCTTAATAAGACATTAAAGTGCTTTGATAACAGGTTTAAACCACTGAGAGTAGACTATATGGTGTAAAATGTATTAACTGCATAAGTAATTAAAAGAGACTATGTTCATGGATGTTTGTGATTTATTGTGTGCATTTTTGTCAGAAGTGTACACAGGACATTATAAATTGATTTAGGTGTAACAATAAAATGCTCAGAAATATACTAAGCTAATTTTCGTCTTTCAGTCGCCCCATAAATCAGCCCAGCTTTAGCAATTCTGTCAAGAGCTCTCGTGGGAAACCTTATCTGGGACTGATCAGAATGCAGAAGTCGGGCACAGAAAAGAACGATCTAGAAACCAGACAGACTGGGAACACTGTCAATACCAAGCTCAGCTACCTATCGACTGAAAAACACTAAGAAAAAAAAAAACATTCAAGCTAGAATAACGTGAGAAACTATGAGAGAACAAATGTGAAAATGTGCTTTACATAACTCTCACATTAAAGTGACTCAAGGTAACACTTGTGGAAAAATAAAAAGACAGTGAAGAATTTTACATGTCTGGCTGCATTAGATGAATAAGAGAAGCCTGCTGTAAAGCATTTTGCAATGCTCCTCAGCACGTGCAAGATGACCCCCTCCCCTTTCTGCTCCACGCAAGCTCACGTTGCACAAACATAAAGCTTGCCTGAGACTAAGGGGGCATCAGCCTATCAGCTGCAAAGGCTGCTATACGCATCATCGGAATTCAAGAGTGCAACAGGCTGTCGTGCCAAATTAGGCGGAGCTAGATTATGTAAACAGATCCAGCTTCTAAGTGCAGGGTGAGCATCCAATCACAACCACTGCCTCTGCACACATGGCATCCTGAGTGACATACTGAGTGGTTGAGAGATACAAAGAGAGAGAGAGAGAGAGAGAGAGAGAGAGGGCGATAGAAAAAGACAAAGAAAATTGAGCAGAGAACAAAGGCCTTGACTCTATTTCCAAACACAAACAAGGGTTGCAGCCTTTTATTGAAGGTTCTTTAGTGCTCCATCAAGCAAATGACTTGTCAGCATGACCACAGAATCCTTCAACAGACCCTTGAGGTCCACTAGCTTATCCTCACACATCAACAATCACAGGAGTCAAGCCTGAGGCCACGGTATTTATCTGAATAATGCATGCATGAATATGTAGGTATTTGTTATAGAATGTTATAGTTAAGTCTCATAGTAAAAAAAAAAGTTAAGACTAACATTGACTATAAATGATGGACAATAGTTGAGACCAACATTCAGTATCTTAAATGTATTTTGGTTATCATCAAGCAAAAACCAGCGGGCCAAAAGGAAACATAGACAAACTTGGAAAAACATCAGTACCGTCCTTTGTTACAGTTTCATCTCAACTAAATCAATGTTAAACAGTATATTATCACATATATTGTACAATATTTTTATGTTTAGGGGCCTGATGGGTGTATTTACAGTGGATTGAATACCGATCAGCCACAACATTAAAACGACGTCAATATCGTGTAGGTCCCCCTTGTGCTGCCAAAACAGAGCCAACCTGCATCTCAGAATAGCATTCTGAGATGATATTCTTCTCACCACAATTACACAGAGCTGTTATCTGAGTTACTGTAGACTTTGTCAGATCAAACCAATCTGGTCAGTCTCTGTTGAACTCTCTCATCAACAAGACATTTCCATCCACAGAACTACCACTCACTGGATGTTTTTTGTTTTGGCACCATTCTGAGTAAACTCTAGAGACTGTTGTGCATGAAAATCCCAGCAGATCAGCAGTTACAGAAATACTCAAACCAGCCGATTTGGCACCAACAATCATCCATGCAATTATTTAATCAGCCAATCATGTGGCAGCAGTCCAGTGCATAAAATCATGCAGATATGGGTCAGGAGCCTCAGTTAATGTTCATATCAACCATCAGAATGTGGAAAAAATGTATCTCAGTAATTTGGACCATGGCATGATTGTTGGTGCCTACATACTATTAGCCAGGATGTTATAATGTTGTGACTGATCGGTGTATGTGAAGGGGGGCATCTAATCATTTACTCAACCTTTTGTAGTTTCAATCTCATATGACTTTCTTCTGCAGAACACAAAGATATTTTAATAGCGATATGTTGTCATTTTGTCCATACAAGTGAATGGCGCCCACATTTTTAAGCTTCAAAAAGCGCATAAAGTCAAACTCAAGTGGTTTAATCCATGTCTTCTGAAGTGATCCAATCAATTTTGGGGTAAGAACAGAACAAAACGTAACACATTTTTCACTGTACATCTTGCCATTGCAGTCTCTAGGTATGATAATGATTTCAGAATGATTACACTACTAGTGATCTGGACGCATGTTCAGAGTGCTAGATGGTGCTAGGAAGTGTAACCGAGCTGAAATCTGTCAATATTTAAAGTGAAAAATCTGTTGTGAAAAAAATTACATGGATTAGATCACTTCAGAACACACGGATTAAACCGCTGGAGTCCTATCGATTAATTTTAAGCTGCCTTTATGTGCTCCTTGGGGCCTGAAAATATGGTCACCATTTACTTACGTTGTATAGACAAACTGGCATCATATCTCCATTAAAATATCTTTGTTTGTGTTCCACAGAAAAGTCATACGAGTTTGAGACGACATAAGGGCAAGTAAATAATGAGAGAATTAACATTTTTGGGTGAACTATCCCTTTAAGCGGGTTATATTGGTTGAAAGGTTGTACTGTGTGTATTACGCAAGGATGTAACCAAATATTCAAGACTGGGAGGGCCAAATGTAAACATTTAGAATGAGTTATTGAAAAACCCATATTGATTGACCACTTTGTGTCATGTGTTCTCCTCAATGTCAATGGTGGAAATGGCCTGGGTATTGATAATGTTTTGGAACAAATATGTATTGTTATTCTCTGGTGGTTGTCTGTATTTGTTTTGTAGAAGTTGATACCAAGATTAATTTCCCTGTAAAGGTACTATTAAAGTATATTTTAATTCTAACATTTGATTTCCTATCAAAAATCTGACAATGCTCAGAAATGTCTTACCTGGACTTTAGACAGTTTGTTCTGGTCTCCCTCAGTCACAGGTAAGTTCTCTCTGGACGGTACGGCCCTGTACGCAGAACCAGATGCCAGACAGTCCTTTCCCAAATCATGTCCTTTCATCTTCTTTTACCAACATAGGAGCGCTTTTGTTGATTCAGTTCTGAGCTTTATGTGTCTAAGTCGTTCAATCTGAAGAGATGAGAGCAAGGATGGGTTACTAACCTGAATGGAAATGCTATTCTTATTTTGTCAGTATTGATAGAGCGCAAAATATGTGTGTGAATCCCCTTTTATCCTATTTAAACCTGCCTTTGAAGACTGAGAAGATGTTATTATTGTATTTGTAGGTGAATGGTTGGATGGTCAACGATTCTTTTGACATTATGAATGCATATTCAGTATCAATTCTGTTGAATGTTATCTAATTTTGTGAGCAGTGCTCCTCCAGTAATTATGTCATCAGGATAGCAACACTATTAATACCATGGCTAGGTTTCAACACATAGTGAGACAGCATTTCTGGCCATCACCTCAAAATGCACACACATATATATATATATATATATATATATTGCATTATGAAAATGAAGGCTATCATTAAGCTACCTTTAAGATTTGTTTGAATTGTGGCATTTCCCCTAAAATGTTAATTACTGTAATGCAGTGTTGTAGTACTCTAGACATATTTGGTCTTGGACTCAGACTTTACTCCAAGACCAGTAGAGTCCCTTCAAAAACTATACCATGAGCGCTTCGACTAATCTGACACATTTCTCTGACTGACCATATCAGCAATTGTGACGTGTGTCCCGTGTTTCTGTCGGGTGTGTAGAATCAGGACTAGTGATGCCCGATTCACGAATGAATCGTTCTTTGAATTGGCCAAACAGGTCAGCAAAAAAGTTGGAATCGATATGCTACTCAGTTTTATTCATTCGGACTGCTCTCACCAAATCATTTGCAGCGGTTCCTAACTCTGTAAAACAGTATCGAAAACAAAGAAAATGGAGAACAAACCAATCACTGGATGAAGTGGATATTGACCTACAATAATTTGCAACAAAAGGCTACTTTTTTGAGAAGTAATTTTGAGAAACTTCAACTGGTGCTGTGTCACTTGAATAAGGGGCTGTTCACACCAAACATGTTTTTGCATCCATGCATACTGTTTTTCAGTTATTTTTCTATGCAAACCTGTGCTAAATGGATGTTTTTGACCGTTGTGCCACTTATTGCTGTGTTTCTGGTATCTCACGCAGGAGCGCCACTAGGGTTGCAACGGTATGAGATTTTTTTTGGTTGAGCAAACATTTTATTATAGTTGAAATCTGAACATAATCTGTATTTAATGTACCCTGGGTCACATTTCCTTTTATGTTGCATAGTTTTGTTCATGGTTTTCCAGTACAAGGACATGCATCAAGTGACATTATTTTTGTTGTTGACATCAACAACAAAATCTACAGGAAGTTTCTCTCCCCCCTTTTAAAAATTGAAGAGCATATTTATGTATATGTAGCTAGTCTTGAATAACAGTAATAATAATAACAACAATTATAGTATTTATGAAAAAAAAAAAAACACTAGCTGAAACACATCTTGAAAAATGCCCCTGTTGATATAAAATGAGGTCTAATAGATTCTACCTTTATATTATTTCATATGAAACTAGAACATTGTCAAAATATAACTGTTACTTTTACTCAAGTAAAATCGTGAAACAATTTTGTAAATGTAATGGTGTGTAATTATTGTATTTTTTTGCTCTTTTCCTCCTCAGTGCTGTTTGGCATGTCAGGGCTGCCTACTGTTTGAGAGGTTCGACTTGACCCTCTGTAATGCTTTAAACTAGAAAAGTCTCACTAGAATTGAAATTGGTCACATTAGTTTTAAGGTCTGTGCTCCGCAATATCGAGGGAAGCCCGGTAGCTGCACGCGCGCGCCAGAGAGAAGAGCAGATCGTGATCGCGAGCTGGTTCCGTTACACTCAACAGTCAATATTAGTTTAAACTATATACATTAAACACATGCAGTAAGAGTCCTGTCTCAGACACAGCCTCTTCTGGTCTCGACCACAACACTGACTGTAATGTGTCTAGACTCTATACGTTTTACAATTCTCAAAGGTGATTCTCATTAGATTCTCACTATATAATATAATCTAATGTTATTATATAAACAAATTGTAATACAATGTTTTAAGTTGAAATATTTGCGCGCACACACACACACACAAAAATAAATAAATAAAAAAAAATCCAAAAAAAATCATAGTGTTCCAAAAATAGACATTTTCTTTAAACAAATTATAATTTCCTAATTCTTTCTTTATATTTTGAGTTCTTGACTTTGTTATATTCACCTGTCTATGATTCGCCAAAAATGCGGCTCACGCCTACGATGCTACCTTGGTAGGTTGCTCACTAGGTTTTTGAGCCACAGCCAAAAAAAAAAAAAAAAAAAAAAAATCGGCATTAGTATTTTCGGTCAGTTTTGAGTTTAATCAAAGTATATAATCGCATGATGGATATACACGATGTATATACAGAAACTACACATTTATCCGGTGAATATCAACGTTAGATAAACTTTAATTCGTTATGTTGATTATTCGAGTGTCAGAAAGGAACAAATAGTTCCAGGACAGATACTGCTGGAAAACAAAAAACCACACGGGCTTCACAAATGAACATCTTCAGCCTCTTTCAGATAAAAAAAAACAAGCACGGGAAATTATAAATATATCTTCTATCATGGCCCACTCTGATCATTTTTCTTAGAGGTTTAGGGTAGGGTAGAAAAGATGCTCTTTTATTACGGCAAATCTGCACGCCTAAAAAAAAAAAATCCCCTTTTTATGCTCTACGTTTGTTGGAGAATTCGTTCCACATATTCTATAACAATCTACAACTCTTAGTAAAGGTAAATAATTGCAGTCGCATAAATACCGTGTCTAAAGGGAGCGCATCATCATAACTGAACCGAGACAATAGATGTCACTTACATCAGGATATAAGACGATGCGCTGAACGATGTCCGTTACAGCAGCAAAACATTCTCATCCAAACTGCTTATTAATTGTTTACATTTTATAACGTGAATGAACTCGAATGTTTGCCAGGACATGTCTAATGGAGTCAAAATACATCACCGACAAAAAAAAAAAAAAAACAATCTTTAAAAAGGGATTCAGATTTACAGGTATGTGACATGCAAAGCCTACTAAAATATCAATCCTAATCTGACATAGCAAATAAAAGTGTCCATTGCGGCAGGTACCTGTTCTTTCCTCTTGTTATTCTGCGGATCTTCGACAACAGACAGGGCAAAACAACTTCGTTATAAACCAGCTATTTGAAGGATTCAGACCGAGTGCGTTGATGGGAAATGTAGTGTAACCGACCGTTTACTGCACTTTCGACCAGTGTATTAGAACTACAATACGAACAATTCATTTCGCAGTAAATGCGTCGAAGCACCCTAAGTGGGCGGAGTTTATTGCTAGACAGAAGGTCGCGCGCATCCTCTGCAGTCAAACGCTAGTATTGCAGTGAAAAGCGTGCTGCTCGTCGCGTAGTGGAATTTTACCATAGAAAGTAGCGTGATGATGATACTGCACTGTGTGGAAAACCTCCTAATTTAAGTCCCATCGAAAATTAACCTTAATTATGCGACACTAATGCCTTATTCCTAAAATCCTGTCAGTACAAAAAAAAATTGTTAAAGGAGTACGTAACAGCCTATCGATATCTTTTACATAAATCCAGCATAATTCTATGGACATACACAGTTTTTACCAATGATATTTGTATACAAGTACATGTTGTGCTGTTTGCATCATTTCAGTCTTATCCTCAAGCTTGCCTACACATCTAGTTGGCGATACTTATATCTGGGACAGCAAACTACTTTAGAGCAACATTCCTGCAGTTGAGCTCTAACTGTATTTAAAACACACCTGCACCAGTTTATCAAGACTGGAACTTAACTCTTCAGGAAGGTGGCTCAGGAACAAGACATTATGGTGTCTAGTTTCAGGTCAATATTTAATAGTGTTTACCAGAAATCAAACGTACTCAATATTTGATCATTTAAAAAGCTTTGTTCCTATAATGTGTTATAAATCAATACTGAAGCATTAGCAAGAAACCTGTTTAACTTTAAGTCTTTTGAAAAATGAACCCCAATGGTTTTGTTCAGATTCTAACCTGCCAAGCATTTCTCCAGAACACATTTAGGATCAGTCAAAGTGTTGAATAAAGTTAAATTTCCCCCCAGAGCAAGTATTCTTAATAATGAAACCAGTCTAGTTCCCCTAATTACACTTTTTTGGTTTAGCTGCAAATGCTTTTACTAGTACTGTAATACATTGGTGGATAAAAGTGTTGCAAGATGTTACAATTTCTGCATTATTTCAGAGTGGTTGGAAACATTCACAAGTCATGAAACAAGACTACATTTTTGGACCAAATGTTTATTGTCTGTACAGAAAAGCACATTACACACGAGATGGGTACAGCATCTGTAAAAGAAAGAAAAATTGTTAAACACTCACTAAACAAAACCTCAATTTCACGCTGGCTTTAACTGATGCACTTCATCACAGAAATACTTTACATCACCAATGCACTACAAGTCTAGGTAAAAAACAAGAATCACAATTAAATTAATCTATTCTCAGGAGAAATGGATGCATGGATAATAACGCAACATACATTTGTGGCCAAACACAGTATAACCTGAACAAAAAATTTGCCAATTCCCTCCTAGGTGCTTTTGGTGGCATGTTTTTTTGTGTGGCTCAGGGCAAATTGTGCTGGTGAGAGAAGTACAAGAACACTGTGCCCAGCCCATGTTGCTCAATTCATATTGTTATTGAAATCAGTGAATTTATTAAATCACTTTGAATGTAAATCAACAAAGTAACGAATATGCAAAGGTGAAACATTATTTCGAGGTTCTAATCTAACCAATATCCCCAACTAATGCCTTCTTGAGAAAACTAGTAACGCACACTGGGTGTTAGGGCTGCACGATTTGGACAAAAAGTCATATTGTGATTATTTGGAAAAATATTGCAAATGTTAGTCCAATATGTACCCGTTTTTGTCCATTTTGTGATAGGGTCTCAGCCCACTAATCATCATCATTAGTTTTTGAAACACAGTCAACTTGAATATTAGGGACGCTCCAATCAGGATTTTAACATCCGATATGATTTCCAATTTTCTTTTCATCTCAATCGATGCTGATCATTTAACTTTTAATCAGCAGCTCTGTCAAAACTGGTTATATATGTAAGCTTTCTGCTCAATGTCACCGTTAACTACATTTCCCTGTTGGTAAAACCATGTCAAAAATAATGTTGGTTGATTGAATAATGCAATAAACACAAAATATAATTTTTAAATATAAATAAATTTGACTCTTTATTCTAAGCCTTAAAAACTACCTGGCTTACAAAAATTATTCTTTAACTTAATTATTTTAATTCATTATTTTATTATATTTAATTTAGCAATACATTATATTAACTAAATATTTAATATAGCTTTATTATATGTACGTTTCTTCCTTTTTATTTTGTTGGATGTTGGTAATATTAGTTCCGCTTTCACTTGTTTCCGCAGGGAGTGTTATAAGGGCGACACGCGCTCTCCGTGAGAGGGAAACAAATGACAGGAGAATGAAGATGTTTCTGGACTATGCAGGTGTTACTGTTAATGCTGTTTGCACAGCAATCATTTAATAATGATTTTTTAAATTATACCCCATCTTGTATTACGCGTTATTATTATGATACCTGTTCCTTGCGGAGACTGAAATGCTGCTACCGCAGATAATAAAAACGCTTCGTGCAGGATGCGCCAGTTTAGTATAAATAAAGCGTTTAGCGCACGTAAGCAAACGGAACCGAACTCCGAGCACTTCTGTTACTCTAAGCAAGATAGGGAGTTGTGGAGCACAGAACTGCTCTGAAAACACCAACAATGCTCTAACTTAACATAGACTGCAGCGCAAATAAACTTTGAAGAGTGCAGAATATTTATTTATTTAACTAAATCACAGCCCTTCCAGTTTAATAATCACACAAGGTCATATCGCATTTTGATTTTATTTCGGTTAATTGTGCTGCCCTACTGGGTATCTCAAACATGCCATAATCATGATAAAACATGTAGTTTAAAACCTATATGAATTTTCTGGAATGCAAAAGATGTCAGGTAGGGCAGTGCAATAATTTGTATTTTAACCTCAATGATGGTTTCTGCCTCAAGTTTAACCATCTGCAATATTAATGGGCTAGCAACCAGAAATTATCGGCCAGGTTAAGTTGCAAGTCATTTTTATTCCTAGTGCTTTTCACAACACACATTTCAAAACAGCTTTTCAGAAAATTATGCTATAACATTATTACTTCATTTTGGTCAAAAAGAATCATTTGATAGTTTGTAATTTTAACAACTTGTTCAAAATGAGCGGTTTAATAAAAATAAAAAAAAAGCAGTGGAAAGTGATTTTTTTTTTGTCCAAATTGTGCAGCCCAGTAATAAAATTGTTCTATAATGTCAGAATAATGGTGCATCAAACTGAGCAAAATGAGTGATTATTTTCACCATTATCATGCAGCTCTATTGTTAGGCATAATGCCTCAGTTACCATTCACTTTCGTTGCATCTTCCTTCCATACAATGAAAGTTAATGGTGTCAAAGAGGAACATAGTACTTTACATCTCTTGTTGTGTTCCTCTTAAGATAGGAACAATATGCATAAGTAAATAACTATCCCTGCGAATTGAGCAACATGGGCTGGGCACAGTGTTCTTTTTGTAGCTCTCTCACCCGCACTAATTGCCCAGAGCCATAGACACACCAAAAAAAACAAAACTGCCATAACATAACTCTCTCTTCAATTTATTTCTCTCTAATTTTATCAAATATATTATGGCATATTGGAATCATGATTACAAAAATGCCACATTGTGATACATACATACATACATACATTTCTTTGAGGGAGAGACACTGAAAATTGAAGCCAGAGAGACAATCTTTAAAACACTTACCACACGGATTCTGTGCCCAATAGCCTTTGCGGGAAGGTTGCTCCTGAACTTGGCTCGAACCATTCCACTGTTTCCATGGGCCCTTGTGACTTTACCCCAGATGACACGTGTCTTGTTAGGCTTACCACCGGGTGTTGCAGTGTTCCTTAAGAAATGCAAATGATTCACATTAGAAACACTGCCAAAACTATTTGAAACAATACATTCCAAGAAACAGCGAATTTTAGGACTGCGTTCCAATTAGATGTCAAGCAAAGGCCACCGCTCCCTATACGCATACTATGTAGCGCGCCAACTCCCTTTCTTGCACGTTATATGTTATTCAAGGACCCGAAAGCAGTTGCGGAACACAGACGATCGCTTCACGCTCATATTACGTGAACACGACAATCCTCTTGCCTACTGGCGTATGAACAAAGATCGCTTTCCATTGCTTGCGTGGATTGCACGCAGGTATTCATTTGCCCCAAGTACCAGCGCAAGTGCGTGCACACAGAGAGAGAGAGAGAGAGAGAGAGAGACTATTCAGTGCAGCATCTCATGTTCTTGATGAGAAGAGGAACCATCTCTCCTGCCAGAAAGCTGAGCAACTTTTGTTCTTGAAGAGAAACCTGACACTTTTATTTAAATAGAAAACAGTCCAATTTGCTGTGTTTAGCAATTACATTCAAATATATGTTTAGCCCTGCAAAACTTAATTTCAGTCTATAATTTCTTTACACCATTTTGATTTTTTTTTTTTTTAAAAACCTACTTTCAAACTCCTAGACCGTTAGTCCATCGGCATGCAATTTGGTATACATCATCTACAGTCCCTCCTGACAAAAAGTTATCAAAATAATTTCTATACGTGAAATAATTCCAAAGATATTATCAATAATATTCCTTCAGTTTAATGCAATTTGAGTAATTGATCAATATCTACAACAAACTCCAAAAGTAACCAAACTCTTTAAACAGTCAACTGGATGTTTAGAAGACATCAGCAAAATATTGTACAATTTCACCCCTAGGGGACGCTACAACTAAAAAAAGTCATAACTTTGTAGCCATTTGAGCGACAAAGTTCAAATTAAATATGTATCTTTGTTGGCTTAAATCCGAACATATTCTTAAAAATTTGATTTAACAAATAAAAAATGGCTGCCAATGGCCAATCAAATTTAAGCATCTTATAACTCGCATTGGGAATGGCCGAGGGTTATGGAATACACAAGCAGGGTGCCAACACGTGGTTGCATATAAAATAGTGGCAATCGGGCACAGTGGCAGTATAATTAGCCAATTCGTGCTATTGCTCATAACTCTAGAACTGTATAGGCTTCAATACAAAATTGTAGCTTCTCTGAATCCACCAGTGCCCCCAATGATATGGCCACAAGGATTTCCATCACTGCAAGAAAACTTCATCACAAATATTTTTTGGAAAACACAATTTTTCTAACATCCTAGGTCGTTTTTTCAATTCGCACAAAAATTGCTGTACATCATTTACAGACCATTCAGACAAAAAGTTAGCAAAATAATTTTTATATTTCAAATCATTCTGAAGATATAATCAAATATGTTTAGGGTTGTGCAATAACTAATTGGCCTGTATCTTGTGAGCACAATTTTTAAGCATAGCAAAACTGAAAAAAATTTTAAAAAAAAAAACACGGGAAAAGGAACATTCTGAGGCCACCTGCAAAATTACAGAAATTTGTCTAGAACTATAAGAAAAAGCCATTAATAAAACTGCATTTTTAGCAATTAGAAATATGGAGATAAAACAGGCTTCTTTACGGTTTGTAAACCAGAGGGAGCCACACGTAAAGAAATTACGTAAAGTTATATTCTTCC
The DNA here is from genome assembly GCA_032164185.1 of Moxostoma hubbsi. Taxonomy (NCBI): domain Eukaryota; kingdom Metazoa; phylum Chordata; class Actinopteri; order Cypriniformes; family Catostomidae; genus Moxostoma; species Moxostoma hubbsi. Next base: position 30,387,732 of record JAVLUX010000019.1, read on the forward strand.
ATTCAGCCACTACTTGTAAATCAGATAAACAAATTATTAAATTAGCAGCTTTATTCTTAATTTCTTTGGAAGAATAGTTTTTGTTCTTATTTGTTAATTACCAGAGCTTCAGTTATTTTAATTCCTTGTCATGTCACTAATCTTATTTAGACTTTTTCCTGGTGTGCATGTTCCTGCATGAAAATTAATGTTTTATCTACAGTAAAACACCCTGTAATAATATGCTTTTGATGTAAGATTCCAATTACAAACTGTTTGCATTAATATGATAGAAAGGTTATAGTTGTTGATTCTTCCCAGAATAGAATTTAATGTTAATACTGAGATTGTAGATTTTTCACTCACATATGATGCATATCTGTTAATTGGTTGATCGTGTTAACAGCCAAAAGAGTTTTGAATCTGATATTTTCAAATCCGATCTACGCCACTTTCATATGTGGAATTAAATTGGAAACACATCTGATTTTTTCCAATGTGTCTTTGGTGTAAACAGCCAGGTCAGATTTAATGTGACTTCTACATTCAACATTTGCAGACCTGCCAACCATGGGAAAATATTTTGAGTACCACAATAATGTAACTCTAAGTTCACATGCTTTCGCAGCACTTCACTTTGCACACAGTCATTTCCCTACTCAACACCATATCAAAGTTATTTAACATAAATCGGCTATGAAGAAAACAATACAATCATATATTCTTGAGAAGAACTCTTAATATTTTACAAACTTGCACTGGGCTATATTATAATATACAGTGAAAGTCAAAAGTTTCAGTACACCTGCTTAAACCATTTTTTTCCTGATTATTATTTAATTGTATGATATTGTGTGCTTATACAAACTGATAACCATAAATAATTGCATTCAATTATTTAATAAAAATGGAAATAATGTATTTTTTTATATTGTAATACATGTTTTCATTTTAAAGTATTTACAGAAATTTGCTTTGTAATGTAAAAAACAAAACAAAAAACAACATTGTGAACACTGTCAATTATGAATAAAACCCAAGTTTCTGTTCAGGATTTCCATTTGATGCAAATTCAATAATTGAATCAGCTTATATAGGCACACATGTTATAGGCCTAATGGAAAAACATGTAGCCTATTCAATTAAAAAATATCTAAGAATGTAGGACTTTGTAACTAGAGGTTTAGCCACATTATTACCTGAAGCTCCTTGGACGTCAAAATCGTAATTGCACAATGTGCAAAATGCATGATTTGGCAGTTTTGAGGGGTGGAGGGAGGCACGACCATTGCTCCTGATTCTTTGTGAGGAACTTTTGCTTCTTTTTAGGTCTGTTGCTCTCTCTCTCTCTCTCCCTGTAAGTGTCCTCCTCATCTGACGTCATAATTATTTTAACTGCAAGGCACACACGCTCGCTTATTTCATTCTGACATGATCTGCTCCTCTCATTATGGTGACGGGTTTGGCTCCTATAATAATTATGAATACGGTGCTATGGAAAATCGGGTTTAACAAACTGACACGCGGACCATATAACTTAACGTTACATTGCCAGCTTAAATGCCCGGTGAACAAGCAAGCTATTTTGCAAATTACGTAGTGTTAGGCTAATGTTATTAGCATTAAATATTTTCCCAAGTTTGGCAGGTCTGCATTAAGTTAACTCGGTTCACAATTTTAACTTTCCACATCCACTCCAGCCCGTTTACCTTTGCAAAGGAGTTAAAAGCACCATCCTCACTTGAGGAACCAGCCAGACGGACGAAGAACAAGAGGGATAAAACCTATTTTGCGTTGCTATCGATTTGCAATCTCTTGAAATGATTGACATTATGCATTTGTTAATAATCCCCACTTGATAGTTGGCTGAATGAACCCAGCGCTACGATTATTGGTCAAACTCTTATTCTTTTGCTTTTCGGCAGGCTAGATGCTGCTGCCTCTTGCTGTTAGACTTGAGTACAGCACATGCACAATTTAACAAAAAGGCGTCACCAGCTTTTTGCGTAGTTTAGAGTGACAGTTCTTACCAGTGTACTTTGATATCAATTACGTACTTGCTCCGCAAAATGCATACAGGTTGGCAGGTTTGCATTGGTCATTTGCACACTTGATTTACAGCATAAATACGTCTGTTATATTTATAAACTTATATAAAGTGAGTTTCTTTTTAAGAAAATAAAAGTATAGGCTTCAACAGTTAGGTTCAGTGATTCGTTTGGCTTGCACGCAAAATATGCGTATAATAGATACAGATGTAGGTTTATATAACTGCGCTCTTTGCTTGTCACTCGCTCTGAAAACACAGTTTCTATATTTCCCAAACTGTATCAAAAGATGAATGCAAGCCAGTCAATGGAAATATGAAAAATAAAGATAACTCTTCTTACCTTACATACATGTAATACTTTTTTTTCCCTGCCATCTTTGCAATTTATGGTGTTTTGCTCGTAGTTAATACAACACTTGAACATTGTTTATTTAAATTCTAGAAAATGAAGGTAAATGATTACATAAAAATACATTATCCATCAATGGTCTTTCACTCACAGATAGGCATATCTTTATTAAAAATGGATAATTACATTTTTAATTATAATTTAATTCATCATTCATACCATGAACATGTTGGAGTTTGTTATATGCATGCTCAAGGCATGTTAAACGCATGTGGGTCAGTTTAAGCGTGTCGGATGTTCAGCCTGTGTCTGATATGGGCTACATTTAAAATGTCATGTGAACTACCAAGCAAAAAAATTTGATGAGCAAAAAATCTGATCTGGGCCACATTCAGCTGCGGTGTGCACTTAGCCTTAGAATACAGCTTCTCTCACAGCAGTCCTCCGCTCAATGAACACGTGGATTTTAGAGTGAGCGTGCTGCCGCATTTTTGCTGAACTTCAACCTGTTAATTTGTAATATGCCTATATATCTAAATAAAAAGAGCAATCGCTGCAAACAAGCAACATGGTTAAGCTTTCGCTCCTGTTTTTGAGCAAAGTACACTAGTGATACGTGTGATCTGATTTTGTCTCATCACATTGGGTGGATCATGTTACAGCACCTTTCAACAGAGGCAGAAATAATCAACAAAATAAATGCTTTGTGAACCACTGTAACACTCAGATTCTGGGTGACACCCGTTACATCTCTCATCTCAATCTCTCTATAGCTCCGTCTGACATAGAGGTATTTGTTTCTTCCTTTTGAATAATACAAGTAGGCCTATGTATTGATTTACATGATATAAATTTTAATATACATACTAATTTCATCTTTAAAACATTATCCTATTATCCATCTATAATATATACACATACACAGGTGGCCAAAACTTTGGAATAATGTAAAGTTTTTGCAGTTTCTGAAGGAAATTGGTACTTATATTCACCATAGTGGCATTCAACTGATCAAAGTATAGTCAGGACATTACTGTTGCAAAAAAAAAAAACAGCACCATCACTATTTGAAAAAAAAAAAAGAAGGAAAAAAAAAAAAAGTCATTTATCAAATCTAGACAGTCATTTCCAGCAGCCATCACACCAACACCTTATCCTTAGTGTGTATCAAATACAGTTGAAAGTATTGTAAAAAAAAAAACTTTGTAAAAATAAAAGTTAAAACTTTTCAAATCAAATCACTTGTCACACCGTGTACACGAATGCAACACTAGGTGAAAGTCTTGCGTGCAGTTCCGAGCAAAATTGCAGTAATGACAGTGACGAGACGTAAACCAATTTACAATAAACAACATATTTACACAACACAATTTATATAACAAATGTACACATAATTACACAACATAGTACTGATATACAGTGTACAGTAAACAATACACACAATATAGAATACACATACACTAGATAAAGGTATATAAAAATATATACACACTAATTGAATTGGGGAGAATATATTTGACAGTCCAGTGTGAGATAATAAGATGAAGATTAATAACGTGCAGTGCTGATTGTTGATCGTGAGGGATCAAGTGTTCAAAAGTCTTATTGCTTGGGGGAAGCAGCTGTCATGTAGTCAGCTGGTGCAGGTCCTGATGCTGCGATTCCGCCTGCCTGATGGAAGCAGTGAGAGCAGACCATGACTCGGGTAGCTGGAGTCTCTGATGATCCTCCGAGCTTTTTTCACACACCGCCTGTTATATATGTCCTGGAGGGAGGGAAGCTCACCTCCGATGATGTTTCTGGCAGTTCGCACCACCCTTTGCAGTTCTTTGCGGTTGTGAGCGGTGCTATTGACGTACCAGGCGGTGATGCAGTCAGTCAGGATGCTCTCTACAGTTCTGGTGTAGAACCGTGTGAGGATGTGGTGGTTCATTCCGAACTTCCTCAGACGTCTCAGGAAAAGGCACTGGTGAGCCTTCTTCACAACGGCCTCAGTGTGGACGGACCATGTGAGTTTCTCAGTAATGTGGACACCGAGGAACTTGAAGCTGCTGACTCTCTCCACCGGTGCTCCATTAATGGTGATGGGGCTGTGTTCTCTGTCTTTCTTCCTGAAGTCCACCACAAGCTCCTTGGTTTTACTGACGTTGAGGGAGAGGTTGTGCTCCTGACACCAGCGTGTCAGAGTGTGCACCTCCTCTCTGTAGGCTGTTTCATCATTGTCAGCGATCAGACCTACCACCGTCGTATCGTCAGCAAACTTAATGATGGCATTGGAGCTATATGTTGCCACACAGTCATGTGTGTATAGGGAATACAAGAGTGGGCTGAGAACACAGCCCTGCGGGGCTCCAGTGTTGAGGGTCAGTGATGAGATGTTGCTGCCCATTCTAACCACCTGACGTCTGCCTGGCAGGAAATCCAGGATCCAGCTGCACAGCGAGCTGTTTAAGCCCAGAGTTTCTCATCAAGCTTGGAGGGCACTATGGTGTTGAATGCTGAGCTGTAGTCTACAAACAGCATTCTCACATATGTGTTCCTTTTTTCCAGGTGGGAGAGAGCAGTGTGTATTGTAGATGCAATGGCATCATCAGCGGAGCGGTTGTTGCGGTAGGCAAACTGTAATGGGTCCAAAGAGGTGGGCAGAACAGAGCAGATGTAATCTCTGATTAACCTCTCAAAGCATTTGCTGATGATGGGGGTGAGGGCAACAGGACGCCAGTCATTTAAGCAAGTGATTTTGGCTTGCTTCGGTACAGGCACAATGGTTGATGTTTTGAAGCATGTGGGGACTACAGACAGGGAGAGGGACAGGTTGAAAATGTCTGTAAAAACACCAGCCAGTTGGTTCGCGCATGCTCTGATGACGCGGCCCGGAATGCCGTCTGGACCCGCGGCTTTGCGGATGTTCACCCGTCGAAAGGATCGGGTTACATCCGCAACAGAGATGGAGAGTGAACCAACCTCTGTAGTATCGACCGCGAGTACTCTCTCCGCGAGGGCGGTGTTTTTGTCCTCGAAACGAGCATAAAATGTATTAAGCTCATCCGGGAGAGAGGCAACGGTGTTCATGGCGGAGTTTTTATTCCGTTTGTAGTCCGTGATGGTGTTAATTCCCTACCACATACTTCTAGAGTCAGTAGTGTTGAATTTTGTGCCTGTACTGGCGTTTGGCTGCACTGATAGAGTTACGGAGGGCATAACTGGCTTGATTACACTCCTACGCATTCCCGGAATTAAAAGCGGAGGTCCGCGCAGCAAGTGCCGCGTGAACATCGCCGTTAACCCATGGCTTCTGGTTGGGGTAGATCTGTATTGTTTTTTGTCAGAACAACGTCCTCTACGCACTTCCTGATGAAACACGTTACGCTATCAGCGGAAACCTCGATGTCGTCATCGGAGGCGGACCGGAACATCTCCAAGTCCGCGTGATCAAAACTGTCTTGTAGCGCAGAGTCTGATTGGTCCGACCAGCACTGGATCGTTCTGAGGGTGGGTGCTTCCCGTTTCAATTTCTGCCTGTAAGCGGGTAGAAGCAGAACGGAAGAGTGGTCGGATTTGCCAAATGGTAGGCGGAGGAGGGATTTGAAGCCATCCCGGAAAGGAGAATAGCAATTATCCAAAACCCGGTCCCCTCATGTGTTGAAGCTGATGTGTTGGTGGTATTTTGGTGCTATTGTTTTAAAATTGGCTTTGTTGAAGTCCCCGGCAACAATGAACGCGGCCTCAGGGTGCGTGGTTTCCTGCTCACTTATACTCCCATACAGTTCCTTGAGTGCCCGGTCTGTGTCGGCTTGTGTTGGGGGATGTACACAGCTGTGATAATGACCGCTGTGAATTCCCCCGGTAGCCAGAATGGTCGACACAGAAGCATGAGATATTCCAGATCAGGAGAGCAGAAAGACTTGATAAAATGTACGTTCCTCTGATCACACCATGATTTGTTGATCATAAAACATACACCTCCACCTCTGCTTTTACCTGAGAGGTCTTCCTCGCTCTGTCCGCTCAGTGCACGGAGAACCCCGTGGGTTCGATGGCCGAATCTGGAATCTCCGCAGACATCCAGGTTTCCGTAAGACAGATAACACAGCAATCTCTCGTTGGAAAGAGATCCGCGCTTGTTGTCCAGAGACTGAAAATTTGCCAGTAGTATACTGGGTAGCGGGGGTCGATTTGCACGATGTCTTGCTCTGATGAGAACGCCGGCACTTTTCCCCTTTTCCTTCTGCGTTTCCACGGCCGGGCAGCCCAGACAAAGGGCTCCGCTGGCGTGTTTGTAAACCGCAGGTCGGCATTGAGGAATTTAAAGTCCGGTTTTCGGTGTGTGATTGCCGAACCAATGTCCAAAAGCGTTTGTCTGTCGTACACAATAAGGCAGACAACATCCAAGACAAAAAAAAAAAAAACACAAAACTGTAAACAAAACAAACAATAAACTGCAGTGTTTTGACGGAGCCCGCGACGCAGCAGCCATACTCTGTGCCATCTTTGAGCTTTTTTTCTATCAATTAATATGGTGAAATTAGCTTTATATTCATCTGCTCAAAAAATACAAATAATCGAAGATTAATTTTAAGATCTACTACATAGCTAATGGTAAAACTGTGCATATTATTCAGTCTTAATGCAATTTGGAACAAAACATTTATATTTATGATCTGTGATAGATAGTCCTTTTTATTGCAATAAACTTTAGTTTATTTGGGCGGTGGGGGTTCTGGTGTTCTGCATGCTTTTTGCTCAAACATTTTCTTTTTACAATTTCGATAAAAAAACAAAAAAAAACACTACCTTTTTTTTTTTTAACTAGTTCTAGGCCGTTAGCCCAATTCTCACGAAACTTGGTATATGTCATCTACAGATCCTACTGACAAAAAGTTATCAAAATAATTATGCGTCGAATCGTTCCAAAGATATAAGCAACTATGTTTTGGGCGTGGCCTATACTGACCAATTAGCCTGTATCTTGAGTGCAAATTCAAATTTAGAAAATGTATACACATGGACAAATAATTTTACACCGGACTGCTTTGTGAATGAGTGTCAATATAAAGCAGGATTTTCCAAAAAATTTGATTCTCAAGCATGGATCAAGTACCAACTGTTCGTGTTCCAGCTAAAGTTACCATTGTCTCTGATTGTATTCACGGAGACCAGAGAAATGTCATTATTTTTAGCAAACTGTCTGTATAATTCATAACCGCACCTTTATTGTTATGTACTGTAAGGTGTTATTTTTTTTTTTTTAACTATGTACGTTTTCTGTGAACATAATGAGTTGTACTAAAGTGGAATGTTTACTTGCAAAGGCCAGCTCATCTGCACAACATCAGTACCACGAGGGATGTTGGTTGCCAGACTGACACCAAAGCTTTGTAGTGTCAATTAACCATTCAGAATCTTCCCGGTTCATTCTCAGTTGTCACAGTTGTGACTTCAGCCAGTTTCTCTCCATCAGTGTCCGACTCTTGTTCATACATATATGGCTTGACTCCAGTATTTACGCTGTCAGTCATATTACTTCTGATTTGTTGTTGCTGTAGTATATGTAATAAGCTGTAGTGGCCTGAGCTGAAAATTCACAGACACATTCTGGGGTCACCTGAGACTTGTATTACATCTTGTAAAAAGGGGCATAATAGGTCTCCTTTAAAACAATCCTATTTTTGCAACTATGCTCAAAGCAGGTGAAATGTAGCCGTCCATAACATTAACAGTATCTTTTGTCAAATGTTTTTGCTTTGGTCATCTCACAATATGTACTTGGCCCCCCAACAATAGCCTCTTGCGGCTATATTTTTAAAGGGATTGTTCACCCAAAAATGAAAATGATCTCATAATTTACTCACCCTCAAGCCACTTTCTTCTTTCAGCCAAACACAATCAGAGATATATTAAAAATATCCTGGCTCTTCCAAGCTATATAATGGGAGTGACTGGTACCTTTGATTTTGAAGCCTAAAAAAACACATCCATACATTAAAAAAGTAATCCATATGGCTCCAGGGGGTTAATAACGGCCTTCTGAAGTGAAGTGTTTAAGGAAAATATCCATATTTATAACTTTATAAACAATTATCACTGGCTTCCTCCATCCTCTGTGCTTCTGTGTTTGTCACTTCTCACCAGAACTTACACTACGCCTACATCATACGCTGGAACTCGACTCATGAACGTGCAGACAGCAGTAACCAGAAGCCAGTGATTATAGTTTATAAAAGTACAAAAACCCATCACTTTGCTCCAGAAGACCTTTATTAACACCCTGGAGCTGTATGGATTACTTTTTTGGACAATTTTCTTTTTTGGGTGAACAAAACCTTTAATATTGCTTTTGTATCTCCATAAACTGTTACTTCTCAATAAAACAGTTAAAACACTAATAGAACTTAGCTTAAATGTGATTAGTGGGCAGACATGTGGCTGTGACTGAAAATATGCACTCTTTCATTCATTCTCATGATAGTGAATGCTAGAGAATATAGGGAGCAAATTCAGGCAGTTCTGAAGGGAACCAACCAGTTGAATATAGTCACTTGTAATTGGTCAATGACACGCAGCAGCCGTGAAAATATAACCAGTTCGAAATTTGTATCTTTCGCAGTAAGTCACATAACGCAGGACTGTTTGAGAAACAATGCGATTGAATTCTCGTTGCTTAATCGATGACCCTGCACAATTTAAATATGGATCTCATGTGCAGATCTCATCTGCCTGCACAAGACATTTAATCTTGAATATTAGTTGCAATACCTTAACGTTACATATGCAAATCTATTACGCTGATGTCACAGTTTACAGTCTGTTTGTATCAAATCATTGTTGCATCAGACATTGTTATCCTTTATTCATATTGGACATCTATAATGAACGTAACCTCTATATACTACATTATGTCCACATGTAACATTCATAATATCTATAATGCATAACATGTAATGCATTTCGTCAATACATGCAGCCAAACAAACCTCCTTGGTCCTAAATGCATCTGTGACCCTAGTGCTTAAGTCTGGGGCATTTCTGTGATCTCAATCACGAAAGTTCAGCAAAAAAATTAATTGTCAGCATATTTTTGAAAACAATTATGAATCATTCCAAAATAATCTAAATGAATCTAAACATGATTAAATTTGATTTAACAATGCATTGCTATGCAAGGTAAAGAGTCGTAACTGAATCGAATAGTTATCAGAGCGAATCCTTATACCCCTACAAGTCCTTATACCCCTACAAGTACTCGCTGATTTCGCAGTGCATCCTCAACGTTACGGTCCACTTCTACAGTGAGTTTTCTCTTTCAATACAACTACGTCATGGTGGAGCAACAGTTTGAAGATAATATTACTGAACAAGTATGTGGAAGACAATATATTTATAGCAACTTAAATTAACAATGATGCATCCAGTTTAACGGAACAGATGTTTGATGTCTCACAAACGTTGCATGGAGTGACACCTCCATCCATATAGCACCAAAGCCCTTCCATGGTATCACTTACTTTTTTGCTTTGTAGACGTAGGCGCAGCGTTTGCCCAGGTAAAAATCAACCTCGTCCCGGTTGTAGACTCCCTCTAACTTGAGCAGAGCTGTATGCTCACGCTGGTTCCTCAGACCACGCTTGTAGCCAGCGAAGATGGCCTTACTCCACAGCCTTGTGTTCGGAAGAAGAAACACTAGTCAATAATCTACGCCAAATATGTAACAGGCAACACTGAAAGATTTAAACCTCTAGATGTGCTTGGTTGAATTATCATCATTGAGAACAACATGTCAATTAATTTAACAATTCTGACAGATTTCATGTCTTACCGTCCAGGCATGATGATGCTTTGACCAGGCTAAATCAACCTAGAGACACGAAATAACATTGACATTTAGTCTAAGTCCAATAAATTAGCAACATTTCAATGTTTGAGAAAATCAGCATGTTTCTTTCTAATAGCATACAACTAATGTACTTGGAAAATAATAAGCTAAAACAACATTGCATGGACATTCATTTAAATAAACTAAAATAGTGTATAATATATCCTACATGAACTAACAAATGTTTTGGCAACAACTTTCAGAGCAATGAGCACAAATCTGCTTAGCCTATGAGCCAACCCGTTAATCAAATCAACTTAAAATCCAAACCATCTTTGGCCACATAACTGCTCAAATCTACGGAACGTGAACTTTATTGATACTAACATGCATATATGTGGAAATCTCAGAGTAACTTACATTTTTCAAAGCTAAATTTCTACATTTTAAAGTCGAGTTGTGAAACGCTTACCGGATTCTGACACAAAAATGGAGGAAAAGGCCGCGGAGAGGGAATGCTTGCAAGATGTTGTCCACGGTGTCTGAAAATTTGCCTGAATAAAATTCAAGTAAGATTTTAAAAAATGAATTAATCAAAAGAGGAAAAAAGAAAGAAAGAAAGAAAGAAACACAAATATAGTAGCTTGACTTTAAGAATTAAATGTAATAAATTAAAACTATCTCCTAATGATTATCTTATTTTGTTAAGCAACAGTTACTTTAATGTGACTGTTTTATATCTCTACACTTAAAATTCTGTTTTCATTTTTAATAATTTAATCATTTATAGTTGGTTGTTGTTTACTTTACAAGTCTTATCGTGTTACTATGAAAACACAAAACACTTGACTTGTTAAAATGGTGAAACTTTTAAAGCTTTTTAAATTCATGTTATTGCCATTTAATTTTTAATTGTATTCTTTATTTTACTGTATTTGTTCTAATTGTCTTTTTATAATTAGTTTTATTTAATAATTATTTATTTTATTTTATATTATATCATATTAATTGATGTATAGTGAATCTGCCTTTTATTTATTTATTCACAGAATACTACACATTTCTACTGGGGAAAAGTGTTTTTAAAGACCTTTATTTTGAAATACATCGTTTCCTGTGGGCGTGGCCCAGAGTTACGTTCACTCTGCTGCCATTTTAGCGCACGGCGGGAGATGCGCAGCCGCACAAAGAGTCTGCACAAATAATATAATGCGCAAATAAACGTCGTCTGTGGCCTGTTTATTCGTGATAGTAGCGCTCTCGACATTTCTGTACTCGGAAAGCATTCATATTTCATCATGTCCGTCGAACCTGCACCGGACCAGGTAAAGTAAAGATATAAGTTTGAGATTGCTCGTGTATTTGCGGCCTAGACGTTGGGAGCAACATACTGTAGTTAATATATCACCACACTCGCTAAATGCATCGTTTATTGATGCAGTGGCTTTTTTTCCAATGCTTTCACTATGAAATAAGTGACACATTTGACGTAGCAGAACAGATAGGCGGTGATATAACGCTATTGCTCAGGTGTCGGTATTACTGCAGCTCGTACAGCTCCGTGCAGTAATTACTTGCACCAAGATCTGTGCAGGAATATTTTAAGTATATATACATGAACAGTAGTGGTTTTTTTTTAATTCCTTTACGTTTTGGATCACCTAATTGTATGTAGACAATATTAATGCATCTGTTATCACGTTTTATTGGGTATAAGGTCTCATGTACACCAGTTTCTCAGTAATGCTTTTTAGCATTACTACAACACACCCAAATGAAGTCACTGAGCAAGTGACACATGAGCTGATGGATTGAGTGAGTTGTGGTAGATCAGAAATAACTCCAAAATGCGCAGTGATTGAGAGACACGTTCCTCAGTACAATGAGTGAATCACACAATTATTGAAGTGTAGGCTCTGACTTGTTTTACATTTTTATATTATTTTCTCAACAGGCGGCGGAGTACATCCCAGAGAAGGTGAAGAAGGCAGAGAAGAAGTTGGAAGAAAATCCTTCTGATCTCGACGCTTGGAGCATACTGATTCGAGAAGCACAGGTTTAGTGACACAGGGTTGCATTCTTTCTACCTGGGGTAACATGTTTGGGAGGGGACGGGAGGGTGTCTAACAGCAGATCTGATTCTGTTTGATGTAAATCATCTTTGGGACTCAGCGTCCCACTGTGATTCTGTTTGTAAATGCATTTTACTTCTTTTAGAATCAACCCATAGACAAAGCAAGGAAGACATATGAGCGACTTGTCGCCCAGTTTCCCAGTTCGGGCAGATTCTGGAAACTATACATTGAAGCTGAGGTTATACTTGATTTTAATTTTATGAAATCTGTGCATGACTGTGCTTATCCCCATTTTGATCACCAATGTGATATACACACAACACCAACAGTGCACAATAACTGCAAGGATTCGTAGCGTCAGGGGAAACACTCTTAGTTTGTATCATTCAGGGGGTCTAAACTCATTTTTGCCTTATACCTTTCCGTTTTATGAGGTGATTTTGTTGCATGTTTTATCTGCAACAGCATTAAAACAATTTTAATAGTATTGGAGTGCTTTAGCCTTTATTACTTGTGTCAATTTCTTGCCTCCTGTGTCATTTCTTTGAGGATGTTGTGTTTTGTAATTATTCAAGATTTCAAGTTTTGTCCATATTAGTGTCTCTCTCTCTCTCTTACCATTTTTCTCTTTCTCTCTCACCTTTCTCTATATTTCTCTCTCTCTTCCCTCATTTCTTGCCTTTACAGTTAATAGTCTAGCATTTTCAGTATACTAAAGAATATAGAGTCAGACACCTTTTTTAGATTTTTTTTTTTTTTTTCAAAATTCTTTTGGCAAATCACGTTAAGTTATTTGACAAGTGAACACTTGCACCTCAGAACACCTGGCTACATTCCTTTTATGTTATTTTTAGACATGAAACAGGCATTATGACATTTATGTCTGTGTTTACGTGTAGAGCTCAGGGATACTTTTTTTTTTTCTTCCCCAAATCGAAATGGTAAGTGTCTAGTATCATTAGAAGCACAACATGCCATATATTTCAGACCTACATTGAATCTATTCCCGCAGAGTTGGAGCACTTGTTCTTTATATTCTCTTGCCTGTTGCATGTTTCTTTATTAAATGTTTTGGCTAATTATTAAGCATCATCTCTGGTTATTAAAAATCATCACTTTTTACTGTGATTACATCAATTCTGCAACTTTTCCTAAAATATTTGTAAAAAATGCACACACAAAAATAATCCACAGATCTTAACTGGGCCTGCTTATTTTTGTTTTTTTTTGGTTCTAGGTTCTGTTAATCTTTGATCTTTTCAATTATTTTCTTTATATGCTTAGAGATAGTTCACCCAAAAATGAAAATTCTCCCCATTTTCTCACCACAGATGTGTAGGACTGACTGACTGACTTCTGCTGAACACGAAGATTTTAAAAATAATATTTCTGCTTTCAGTGCAAGTGAATGGGTACCAAAAATAAAAAAATTAAGAAAAGAGCATTAAAGTAATCCATATGACTCCAGTGGGTAATGAACGTATACTGGGCAATCCAATTGTTTTTGGGTGAGAAAATGGAACTCAATTTTCACTATAAAACTTGACATCAGCAGACATCTTGGTGATCATGATTTCAAGCTCGATTACACTTCCTAGTGCCATTTAGCGCTCTGCGCAGGCGACAGTAACTAGGAAGCGTAATCGCGCTCAATTCTCGCGTAGCAAGACCAATAACTACTGCGTAGGTCTGGGGTCTATAGCCGCTTCAATCGGCCAAGAATTGCCCATTTAGAAGTGAAAAGCCAACTAACTGACATCTAAAGAAACCAATCACAGTCGGTTTAGGCATTATGGGATGTGGACACATGGGGTTATCTAAGATTCATCATACCATAATAAAAGAGAGACACCGGAGATGGTTTATATTAATTGTGTGTGAATCTCACAGAAAACAAACGGGAGAAGAGCAGAAAATGTGTTGAGAGTTAAGCACCGAAAACCTCATTACAGCAAACATAACAGACATAACTAAAAAAAAAAGTAGAATATGCAGCTCTGCTCATGGATAGCCGCTTTACTTTTTGCCATGTGCCTCAAACAAAACCCTGAATATCTTCAAAAGATTTGGTGTCACTAGCCTGGCAAACTTGGGCAAATTATGTGATTATTTTGTCCTCAAATTCTATCATCGCAGAACCCTGTGAACAGAACTGGGCTTCCAGGCGGACTGATAAAACATCTTGTGTGCTTTTAATCATGGAAGTTTCATCAAACCAGCAAAATCAGATTTGATTGTGTTGATCAAGAAAGTGTTTTCCAGTTTTGTGTGCTATAAGCATCAGACAGTTAGAGAACGGACTGTGGGTGGTACGTGGGCATGCCGTATGAGGCCGAGATGAAATCGAGCTTAAAATCATGATTGTGCCTAGAGACTGCAATGGCATGATTTATAGTGTAAAAGGAGTAATATTTTGGTCTGTTCTCATTCAAAACCAATAGGATTTCTTCGTAAGACATGGATTTAACCACTTCAGTACTATGGATTACTTTTATGCTGTCTTTGTGCTTTTTTTGAGCTTCAAAGATCTGGTCACCATTCACTTGCATTGTATGCACTTACAGAGCTGAAAAATTATTCAAAATTGTTTTTGTTTGTGTACAGCAGAATAGTCTTACACATCTGAGATGGCATGAGGGTGAGTAAATGAGAGAATTTTCATTTCACTTTTTTATTAGCAGGGTGATTGATTTATATTTTGGCCCATGCATAATTTATCATCCACCATTTTAACAGTACTTATGAATCAATAATATCCACAAATAATCACATTTCCTCTTATGTGTTTGATCAATTAGGGGGTTATAAAATATAGTTAATAAATATGTTGTTTAGTTTGTTTCTTAGATTATCTTTAAAATAATAAGCAATGAAGACTGCTATTTTCCTGAAAATGTTGACAGGAACAATCATGGTCAAAACATCTTTAAGCAGGCCCGGCTCCACCACACCCCCACCCAGCCCTCTAACCCGGAGGTTCCTATGGCCCACCTTACATCTTAGAGCTGGAGCCGGGCCTGTCTTTAAGTGTAGATTTTATGAACTGACTTAAACAGGACAAATATTTGTTGCCTTAAGTTTAAGGATGCACCATCATAAAAATTGTTTAAGAAAACTGCATGAGACATAAAACTGATTCCCAACGGTAATAAAATGGACAACTGTTTCAGGCTTGGTTTTTCATTGTATCGTTCAATGTTATTTTGTGCCCGTGACCGAGTGAATATGCATGCATGTGTCAGGAGCTTTGCAGCAATAACTGCGCCAGTCCTGTAGTAAAAGTTTTGGCCACTCAGTTTTTTTCTTTACAAAGTCTGTCACCTTGTGCCCTGTAGGACAGACAGTGCTGATAGTTAACCTTACTGTAATTTTTTTTGGGGGGGGGGGTTGATTAGATATAGAAGAACCAGAGTGAACTGAAATTGGCTTATCTGTTCTGCATTACAAAAGCAAAATACAGTAACTGTCAAATCTGAACAATTAGGTTTTTTCTGAATATGGGTGTAGTTTAGCCAAACCCATCTGAAACACCACACAGTTTTTGTCAAAATGTGTAGTTGCTGCGTTTTGCCTTTGCCTATCATTGTGTGTTAAAAGGGACTGAACTGTTTTATTACCATCCAGGGAATGGGCATTTTTTGGTTGAAAATCACACTTATAAGTATCCATCACACAGATGGTCCTGTTTGTCGGAAATTGGCCAGTAAAATGTTCCTTTTTTGATTGCATTTCTGTTTTCTTTTATTTATTTTTATATTCTCATGCTCCTATCGAATCATCAGTTTCTTCCTCAAGGAACATTTGTGATTTTCAGTCTGTGGATTGTATCCTCACGTAAACACTCATTCTAGTGGATTAACATGGCTTTATTTTCATGACAATAGAGTAGTTACTCAACCCTTTAGAGAATCAGCACTCCTAAAAAATGCTGAAACTCATTTATACCAGTAGTTTTATTTTAGTCATTTAAATCTGGTGTTCAATGACATGATACACCCGAAGGACTACAATGATGTCATCTTTAATATTGTTAATATTTTATCAGTCCCATTATTCTGTGGTTCCCTCTAATATCTTTTTTATAAACTAAAATAAACACACACAAATAGTTTTGTGCTCTTTTCTCAGAATAATGACTAGTGCAAGATTGCAAGTGTCTTGTATTTGTGTCATGGTATATGTCTATGCATGTGTATGTAGTGGGGAATTCTGCATGATTTTAGTTTTCCTGATGTTTTACTGAGTTTTTCATAACTAACAGGTAACGCTGTTAGTAAACAGTTGCCTTTGAATTAAAATAAGGATTATTTTGTAATGCGCAAGCTGTTTGCAAAATTCCCTCATAGATGTGCATTTTCTGTCACACATTTCCCATTCATAACAACAACTGTGATATTTAGATGCTTGTGTTGAACAAAGGAAATTTGTGTGAATAAGTGAAATAAAAACATTAACAAGTGTAACATCTGTATTATGAGTTATTCACTTGCATTGTTTCTTTGGAGCATCAGCCATGTTTTTAGCATTGGTTTATATTTCCAAAACTTGATGCATTTCTGTTTAATATTTGACATGTATTTGTCATACACATGCAACTGTTGCAACACTTTTAGTTGTTGTTTATTTTCTACTTCTAAACAAATCCTTCTGCTTTGTGTGGAAACCAATTTCTGCCACATAGAAAAAAACATTGTGCTTTGGTAAATCAAAATGAAGAGATGCATCTTTATCTCATAATTCCGGTTTTTGAATCTAATAATTTAGAATTTGTATCTTGTAATTTTGATTAAGTATCTCATTAATATGTCTGCATCATAATTATGAGTTAGCATCTTATCATAATTAAGATGATCTCATTATGATTTTTCTCATAATTATGACTTTTTAAAAAAAAATATGACTTAGCATTTCATAATGGACTTAGTAACTCATAATTATTTACTTAATATCTCATAATTAAGACTATTTAATAATTATGGCTTTCTAATAGTTATGACTTTTGGATTTAGTAACTCATAAATATGATTTTGCATCTAATAATTTTGATTTAGTATCTCAGTTAAGACTCTTATAATTATGAATTTTTTATCGTAAAATTATGACCCTGTAACTCATAAGTTTGATTTATCAAAGCACATTTTTTCCCTGTGTGGCAGAAGTGGGCTTCCATAGGCATAAAACATTATCTTTTTGTTCTGGCTCAGATTAAATCTAGTTTGTTCAGATTAAGATTTTAGTCAAGTGAAACATTGGGACAGCCCTAAAGTTTTTTACAGGTTTTGATTCGGGACAAATTTCTTAACCTCAGATACCTATATTTTATCCTCTGTCCTTTAGTCTCATATTTTTGTGTTCTTATGAGAATAATCAAGAAAAAGTCCTGGACAGTGCTGTTGCAAACAAAAATGTTTTTGTTGTTTTTTTCACAGCAGTGTTTTGGTCATGTAACATTTGTTTTATTTATCTAAAGTAGTTCTGAAATGCATGACATATTTAATGGTCGGTGCTAGGGTGGCTGATATACACAATACAATTTAATATTAGATAATAAGATGCCTATAAAATGTCTAAAAGTAAATTCATGTTTATTTCACACAATACTTACTCAAATACACAAATATTTAAAAACCGATAATGAACACTATCCTTTGACGAGGATGATGGTAGATTTTGAAACTGACGGGATAGGCGGAATGACCACCTCTGTAAATCAACCAATCGGGCACTGTTATCGGCTTATGTCAATGTCATAATTGCAAAATATCAGCCGATTAATTGGCATGGCTGATATATCGGTCTATCACTACTACACACGTGCTCTTGAGATGAGTCATTCCTTTAAATTCTAGAAAGCCTCTTGACTACAATATGCAGAGTATGCAGTTAATATACTGTACTGCATGCAAGTGTGTGTTAGGAGAACATAACTGGTGCATTATAATGCAGGTTTGTGTGAATCTCACATTGTTGACCTCAAAAGGATATATGTGCATGTGTGAGAGAGAGCTCATAATATAGTTATTCATAGTCTTAACACATACGCTCACTTGTTAACAATATTGATTTTCAAATCTGTCCACAGATCAAGGCTAAAAACTATGACAAGGTTGAAAAGGTAAGCATTCACTGTTAATGGCACAAATAGATGCCACCCATCGAATTTATTGATCGTGTTAAATGATTTTGTTTTAGCAAAGGAGCTGAGCAGAATGTAGGTCACCACTTTAGACCCTCAAAAGCTCTGGTGGTGTAAACATGAAGATGGTGTAGTGGAATAAAAATATCACCCTGCTTCAATCCAGATATCCTGTTTGCTCACCCAAATCCCACCAAATAACGATCAGATATCAAAATGTCATAAAACTTACACACTTGATTCTCTGTGATGTGGGATATATTACCTACATCTGTTAGATCTTAGCTCCGTGAGCAGATTGCTGATAATGCAGTTTGCTGACAAAAAACATCAATTGTTTGGGATCAGGTTGGTTGTCACCAACCTCATTTGACCCTTGAGTTTCTGAAAACTGTTAAATGCATTATATCCACAAAATGTATGTATAAAATGTTGACCGTGGAACTTACCTCCAATATTTGAAGTCATGACTTCAGTGAGTCTTACGATCTTACCATTGTTTTGTTAAAATACTATCACTGAACCATGATACTGAAACTGAACTTTTTGTAAGGGATTACTATATATCAAGAGTCAGTTATATAATACAATTCTGTAAGGTTTGTTTAGTGTGCCAGATGAATTTGTTCACATTTCAGTGTCTTTGCTCAGCTATTTCAGAGGTGCTTAATGAAGGTTCTGCACATTGACCTGTGGAAGTGCTACCTCTCATATGTCCGTGAAACCAAAGGAAAACTGCCCAGCTATAAGTATGTCACATGCTTGTGTTTTCATTGCTTTACACTAGCAGTCACTGCTATTTTCCAATGTCCAAAGCATACACCTGTAGAGGAGGGTGGCCAATAGTATGCATATATATATGAATATTAGGGCTGTCAATCGATTTTAAAATGTTTTATCCAATTAATTATATGATGTGCCAATTAATTAATCATAATCGCATGCATCAATATTTACAGAGAAAGGCCCTCAAATTAAACTAATTCTTTATATAATATTTTTTTTTAAATAATTATAAATACAGAATGTATAATAAATATTCAGATAATTACACGGTCATTGTGCAATGGAAATTGTCAGTCTGTTCGAGGTAGACTTATTATAAGTGCTTTTCTAAGAATTCATCTACGTATATATGCATCAGACGGATGTTGTTTGGTCGCAAGTTGCGTTTTTAGGATGCTGTGTAAGCTTTGAAACTTCGATAAACATGTCTTGAGACCCCTGCTTTCTAAGTTATTTTCTGTCTGGCTGAGGTGTCCGTCATCTTGTGCTTTCAATAAGTGTGGTTTGTTGCCTGTACTGTACAGCTGCAGTTGCGCTAACTGCCCCCTGCTGACTGGGACTCGTAAAAACATGAAATTGGTACTTCTAGCTTGAATTGCTCTGATGGTAGGAAAATGCCTTATTATGGCCCTGGTGCATGATTCATTGCGTACTTTTTTTTTTATTACCACGTTATTTTTATATAATTTTTCGCACTGAATTAACGCATTAAATTGACAGCTCTAATAATTCTAATACAATTTAATGACAGCAAAATGGAAATACACAGAATATAATTAAATTAACACAGTTTTTACACCCATTTGACACTACCAATTTGTTCATTGTCCAAGCAGGTGCAGTTTTTAGATAGTTGATTCCCGGCCTTGCAATATATCAGTCTTTTACAATTTAAAGCAATGGATCACCCAAAAATGTAAACTCTCTCATAAACTACTCACACTCAGGCCATCCCAGATGTGTGTGACTTTTGTTTTTCTGTTGAACACAAACAAATATTTATTATTTCAACTCTGTAGGTCCTCACAATGCAAGCGAACGCAGGCCAGAACTTTGAAGCTCAAAGCACATAAAGACAGCATAAAAGTAATCTATAAGACTCCAGTGTTTAAATCCATGTCTTCAGGAGTGATATGATAGGTGTGCGTGAGAAACATCAATATTTAAGTCCTTTTTTACCGTAAATTTCCACCTTTGACCTTTTGATATGCACGAAGATTGCAAATTGCCAAAAAACAAAAGAAGAATGAGAAAGTGAAAGTTGAGTTTAAAGGAAAAATGACACTCTCACCCACACCTGTCATATCACTTCTGAAGACATGGACGTAACCACTGGAGTCGTGTGAATTACTTTTATGCTTTTTGAGCTTCAAAGTTTGGGTCTCCATTCACTTGCATTGTATGGACCTACAGAGTTGAAATTTTTCTTCTAAAAATCTTTGTGTTCTGCAGAAGAAAGAAAATCACACATCTGGGATGGCGTGAGTTAATGATGATTTTTTTTTTTTGGATGAACTGTCCCTTTAAAACAGGACAGAATTGTTTACTTGCTTGTGTATTGTTTTGATTCATAAATGCATTGCTCTTTGCCAGGGAAAAGATGGCACAGGCTTATGATTTTGCCTTGGATAAGATTGGAATGGAGATTATGTCCTATCAGGTGAGGGCTTTAATCGTTAATTATTAATTATCTTGAATTTTTCCTGTTCTGTCATGGTCAATCACTCAAAGCCTTTTTCCTCTTTTAGATTTGGGTGGATTACATCAATTTCCTGAAAGGAGTGTAAGTGCATCATATAGTTTCTGGGGACAAAAATTCCCTCAAACAGTCATTAAATATGTTCATTGGAGGATGTTAAGCATTTAAAATGGTCTCTGTATGTGTCATGTAGAGAAGCTGTGGGGTCATATGCCGAGAATCAGCGCATCACAGCCGTCAGGCGTGTGTACCAGAGGGGCTGCGTCAACCCCATGATTAACATTGAACAGCTCTGGAGGGATTACAGTAAATATGAGGAGGTCAGTAGATATTTAATTTTAAATTAATTAAAATGTTAGTTTTGTAAAGAAATGTACAGTAGGTGCAATTTATTTTTGTCCACCAAATTCATTTAATCCATTTAAGCATTAACCTTTAGAGCAAACGGTTTTAAGATCATGACAATCTTAAATGTTGTCTGGTGGTAGATGCACTTGAATACGATACTGTCATTCTCCATGACTGATTCTAATGTTTGCAATAAATGTACTTTGTTCCATATTATAGGGCATAAATGTGCACTTGGCCAAAAAGATGATTGAAGACCGTAGCAGGGACTACATGAATGCCAGGAGAGTCGCCAAGGTGAGTTGGACCCGTCCTTGCTGTCATATGCTCAGTTTAAACTTGTTCCTCTGGTTCTTTCTGCACGCTAATGGTGTGTTTTGAATCTCTTGAAGGAGTATGAGACAGTGATGAAGGGTTTGGACCGGAACGCCCCCTCAGTGCCACCGCAGAACTCCCCACAGGAAGCACAGCAAGTGGAGATGTGGAAGAAATACATCCAATGGGAGAAGAGCAACCCACTACGCACAGAAGATCAGACACTTATCACCAAGAGAGGTGATACATTTCTGGCCATGTGTGTCTGATGTTGCTTTTCAGTTAAATGAGGGCATTTCCTAACCCAAATATATTTTCTTTGTCTCCTGCAGTTATGTTTGCCTTTGAGCAGTGCCTTTTGGTACTGGGACATCATCCTGACATTTGGTATGAGGCTGCCCAGTACCTGGAACAGTCCAGTAAACTGCTGGCGGAAAAAGGGGTTAGTTTGCACATCATTAAATTTAAAACAATGACTTCTGTCAACAATATTGAACTGCCAGTGCTTCTGTACTTTGGGGTCCAAAAGTCACATTGAGTTTGTTGAAGTACAGTTGAAGTCAGAAGTTTACATACATTTTAGCCAAATACATTTAAACTCAGTTCTTCACAATCCCTGACATTTATTCTTAGAAAACGTAGGTCAGTTAGGATCACTACTTTATTTTATGAATTAAAAATGTCGGGGGGCTGGGTAGCTCAGCGAGTATTGAGTATTTGGTTGCTTAGGAGACATGACTGGCGTCACTCGGCACACCCTGGATTTGAACTTGTGACTCCAGGGCATGCTGAGTGACTCCAGCCAGGTCTCCTAAAACAATGAAACATAATAATGTTAAAAGACAAAATATTGTTGATGAGGGCCTGGGTAGCTCAGCAAGTAAAGACACTGACTACCACCCCTGGAGTCGCAAGTTCGAATCCAGTGCATGCTGATTGACTCCAGTCAGGCTTCCTAAGCAACCAATTGGCCCGATTGCTAGGGTGGATAGAGCCACATTGGGTTAACCTCCTCATGGTCTCTATAATGTGGTTCTCTCTTTCAGTGGGGCATGTGGTGAGTTGTGCGTGGATGCTGCAGAGAATAGCATGAAGCCTCCACATGCGCTAGCTAGGTCTCTGCGGTTACACGCTCAACAAGCCATGTTATAAGATGCGTGGATTGACAGTCTCAGACGCAAAGACGACTGAGATTCGTCCTCCACCACCTGGATTGAGGCGAGTCACCACGCTACCATGAGGACTTGGAGCGCATTGGGAATTGGGCATTCCAAATTGGGGAGATAAATTCCAAGAAAGAAATATTCATGATTCTGCACTATTTCTAGGTCACTAATCAAATAAGAACATTTGGGACATTGACCAACTTGGGTCAGATTTTCTTTCTTCCATTTAAGCATACGAGACGCTCTTTGAAACATTCTCAAATCATGCTGGATAACATGAATCATCACGTAACTTTTGTGTCCATACCAACTCGAGTGCATGATGTAATTAACACAGCAAATACTATGAAGTTCCTAAATTCATGTTAATTTTTCAATTAATCTTTTCACTCAAATTCTTATGTGGATGATATAATACAAAAATACAAGATGGAATCATTTTCATATGTGAACCCAATTGTACATGAATTTGAAATTAGTTGCACCATGATTTCTCTTATTTAGTTAGTTCAAGCACTCACTCATTCTCTTTTTTTTACTCAATCTTTTTTCAGGACATGAATAATGCCAAGCTGTTCAGTGACGAGGCAGCGAATATTTATGAACGTGCCATAGGAACTCTACTCAAGAAGAACATGCTGCTTTATTTCTCTTTTGCAGATTATGAAGAGGTGAGGCTTGTATTCCACAAGTGGGGCCATATTCCACTTATAATGTTCGTCAAAAACCCAGTGATATCTTGCAATGTCGCATTTGACACCTATTGTTATTGATCTGTGTTTCAGAGTCGCATGAAGCATGAGAAAGTTCATAGTATATACAATCGCCTCCTGGCAATAGAAGACATCGACCCTACTTTGGTAAGTCAAGCTCGCATCTGAGCAAAATGCATAAAGAATATTGCTTCCCTATGAAGAGACTGACCTCTGGTGCTCTTGTCTATTGTTCAGGTTTACATCCAGTACATGAAGTTTGCCAGAAGAGCAGAAGGCATCAAGTCTGGCCGCTCCATTTTTAAAAAGGCAAGAGAGGACCCTCGGACACGGCATCATGTATACGTCACTGCTGCTCTTATGGAATACTATTGCAGCAAGGTAACATTTACCCCACTGTTGTCCACATTATGCTAGTCTTCTGTCTTTTTGATACACGTAGGCAGATGGATGGATGGATGGAAAGAGTGATATTCACAACAGTCTTTGAATGTATGTTGCATTACCAACAGGACAAATCTGTGGCCTTTAAGATATTTGAGCTTGGACTGAAGAAATATGGTGACATTCCTGAGTACATTTTGGCCTACATTGATTACCTCTCACATCTAAATGGTAAGAACACTAGTCCCTTACAAATAGCCTGCATGTACCCTATTCATTCACACATTTGATGTATTTGTAATCTAAAGCCTAACAATAAGTGATAGTTATTGATCTGGTATGCGCTGATGTCATGTCCTACAATCTATATTGTGAGCAGGTCATGTTGGGTGAAACACAGGAGGGAAACAATTTACACCAAAGCAATGAGAGATTGTGTGCCATTGAATGACATGTCCTCAAGATGGCACTTGCACTATCAGAGTGACTGTTTATGGACACACAGACTGCATGATATCCGACACAGAAGTGCTTATCAGACCAAACATCAGCTTTATAAAGTAGATAGCTAGGAGACAGTGTTTACCACGCAGTAAAAATTGCCATGTATATATTGTCGTTAGGCTATTTAAAAAAAAACACGCCTTGCCAGGAATGAGTTTTAAAAAATGACAAATTATTGAGCTGTTTGCCCTTTCTTTCCACCATAGAGGACAACAACACCAGAGTCCTGTTTGAGAGAGTCCTTACGTCTGGGAGTCTGTCTTCTGAGAAATCTGGGTTAGTGTTTCTATTCGTGTTTTGTTTTAAGCAAACATACTTTTCATTTATGTTTCAAAAAAAGTACCTCTATGGAACATCTGAAGATCGTGTGTGCACATTCAGAATACATGCCTTTATGCTGATGGGCTCTTGAATGTGCCTAAGTGTCTACTGAGCTTTTCACACATGGATGTATTAATCGAGGGACCTTTTTATTCTGGGTTAAAGTAGTCCTGGGTTTTCATGTTTTAAACTGTTCAACTGTTAGTAATTCACACTGTATACAGTAACTTTTGCACTTTAATTTGGAGTTATCACTACAATACCAACTCATAACCCAAAATTAAAGGTGGTGTTAAATAGAAGTCAAGCGATATTCATTTTTCAATGGCCGACGTAATATGATACTGGAGTCTTGAGAGCAATGTGGCCTATATATCTAAAATCTTATTTATGAACATTAACTGTATTTCACGTAGGGGTGGGCGATCTTCCCAAAAATCATATCACTGTCTTGTAATACATAATCACGATCCACGATCTGAATCACGATCTTCCCAATTTTGAGATCTACTATAGAGAATATCCAGACTGGAACAAGCCTATGGATATATCTGTTTGTACAATTTAAATCACAACATTGAATTCAAGAATCAGTTGTCAAAATGGTCATTAAACGACCTGAGTTTTACTTTATTTTAAATATTAAAGTTGTAATAGATGAACATTAACACAAGATCTTAAAGTACTCAGAAATTGCAGTAATAAAATACAACACAAAGGTTTGTACTTTTCAAATTCTGAAAAATAAACATTCTGTTACAAATTCAAGTGGCAATCAGCAGCCAACAGATAATATTATATAAAATTAATCCACAGATTTGATTGGCACCATATCCTTAGCTAAGTAGAATGTGATTGCCTCGTCACCTCTTTCCATCGTTTGCTGCTTTTGTTGTATTGTTGTACAGCTCTAATGTGTCGGTCAGTGATAACCGTTTATGTTTCGGGACCTCTTGAGATACAGATGAGTGGGGTTGTACCGACCTGAGTGAAACACTCTCTGCATGTTCCTTTGAATGCTTCCTTTTCAGGTGGTTGAAAAGATTTGTCGTATTACCTCCGGAAGAGCCGACCATTACCCGACAAAATTTACAGATAACTTTTCTCTGAGAAATGTCTGACTGTGCATAGTCAAACCACTGCCACACAACTGATGGTTTTTTTTTTTATATACGTCACCACACATGATAGAGACACGTGGTATAATTTGTCCAATCAGCATAGCCATCTAGTAGCCAGTCATTGTTTTAACATTATTATGAGGACATTAAAGATCATGATCTCTATGGTTCGCTTGAAAAGTAGACTGGACTTTTCAAGATCGATCACGATATAAAATCGTCAGATCGCCCACATCTAGTTTCATGCAATATTTACTCAGAATTCACAAATATATATATATATATATATATATATATATATATTTGAAAACACAAAATTTGTTTTATCCATTGACACTGCTGTTTAAAGATTTTAGAACAGACACAAGGGGAAACTTACACTTTGATTAATTGAATAATGCCCATAATCCCAAAATAGCTAAATATTGTCAGATAATCCCCAAATAGCTACATATTGTCAGATAATCCCCAAATAGCTAAACACTGACGATAATCTAAAAATAGCTTAATATTATGTATAAATAATATATCAATGATAATCCCATAAATATCTTAATAATGACTGATAATTCCACAATAGCTAAACATTGACGATAATCCAAAAATAGCTAAACCTTAAATGATAATCATGAAATAACTAAACATTGACCAATAATCCCAAAATATCTAACCTGATCAATACTCTCAAAATAGCTAAATAAAATTGACCTATAATCCCAAAATAGCTAAATAATGACTGATAGTGCCACAATAGCCAAACATTGACGATAATTCCAAAATAGATCAATATTGACTGAAATGCCAAAATAGATAAACATTGACCGATAAATCCCAAAATGGTTAAATATTGACCCATAATCTCAAAATGGCTAAATATTGACTGAAATTCCAAAATAGCTAAATGTTGACCAATAATCCCAAAATAGCTAAATATTGATTGAAATGCCAAAATAACTAAATATTGACCAATAATCCCAAAATAGCTAAATATTGACTGAAATTCCAAAATAGCTAAATATTGACCAATAATCCCAAAATAGCTAAATATTGACCAATAATCCCAAAAATAGCTAAACATTGACAGATAATCCCAAAATAGCTAAATATTGACCAATAATCACAAAATAGCTAAATATTGATTGAAATGGCAAAATAGCTAAATATTGACCAATAATCCCAAAATGGTTAAATATTGACCCATAATCTCAAAATGGCTAAATATTGACCAATAATCCCAAAATAGCTAAATATTGATTGAAATGCCAAAAAAGCTAAACATTGACAGATAATACCAAAATAACTAACTGATCAATACTCTCAAAATAGCTAAATAAAATTGACCTATAATCCCAAAATAGCTATATAATGATTGATAATCCCAAAATGGTTAAATATTGACCCATAATCTCAAAATGGCTAAATATTGACCAATAATCCCAAAATTGATAAATATTGAAAGATAATCCCAAAATAACTAAATATTTATTGAAATGCCAGAACAGCCAAATATTGACCAATAATTCCAAAATAGCTAAAAAATGACTGATAATGCCACAATATTTTAATATTGACAGATAATCCCAAAATAACAAATCACTGATCATTATTCTCAAAATAGCTGAACATTGACATTAATAGCTTAATAAAATTGACTGATCATCCCAAAACAGCTAAATAATGACTGATAATGCCAAAAAAGGGAAACATTGACCAATAATCCCAAAATAAATTAATAATGATTGATAATGCCATGCTAGTTAAACTCTTGACAGATCATCCCAAAATAGTTCAATATTGACTGAAATTCCAAAATACTGTAGCTAAACATTGACCAATAATTCTAATAGCTTAAAATTAATCTTAAAATGGGTAAATAATGACTGGTAATTCTACAATAGTTAAACATTGACAGATAACCCAAAAATAGATAAATATGAACCAGTAATTCCAAAATGCTAAATATTGATTGATAATCCCAAAATAGCTACTGTACAGAACTGGGATTCCCAAACATTTTTGTCAGCTGAACCCCTTTTGCCTAAATGATTTCCTTGATGTACTCCCTAATATTTTAATTAATGTTAACCTTTCAAAATATTTTCACTTAATTTTTCTTATTTCTATTTTAATTATCCTTTATTACATCTGTTGTTCTAATACTATATATCAATTTTATTTTATCCACCATTGACATTTCTATCCTAATCAGAGATTGCACTACATAGACACTAGGATGGCTGAAAAAAGTTTCACAAACCCCCGTTTGGGAAACCCTGCTATACATTAACATGTCATTTTCTGGAACAGTGAAATCTGGGCACGCTTCCTGGCCTTTGAGAGCAACATTGGGGATTTGGCCAGTATCCTGAAAGTGGAGCGACGACGTTTCCTGGCCTTTAAGGATGAGTATGAGGGCAAGGAAACCGCTCTGCTGGTGGACAGATACAAATTTATGGATCTGTATCCCTGCTCCCCCTGTGAGCTCAAAGCCCTCGGCTACAAGGTGAGCTAGGAAACAAAAGAACTGAACATACTCTCCGTCTCCGCAAGTTGTCAATGTTTAGCCAACACATAACAGGCACATTACAAGTCTCGTAAGATATCCTTTAATGTACATTCCTCAGTATGGTGGTAACAAACTAAAGTACTCATGAGGATGATAAAATGACCTTCAAATATCTGTTTAGCTAATTAAATATTTTTTCAAACGGTTGCTCTGCCATGACAGTTGCTGACTTAAAAGATAAAAACAGACCATAGAAGAAGACCGTACATTAATTCCTGCTATAGCGCCCCTTATGGCCATGCTCAGAATGCAACTCTTACTTGTATTGTTATAAATTACATTCTTAAACATTTCAGAACAGAGTGATGCGTGAACTCGTGTTTGCATAGCTAGCTGTGTTTGCGTTCACGTACTTGCATAAAGTATGTTTTGGGCCTTAACTGTCATTTATTATAATTTGAATCAAAATGAATACTTGGTGTTTGCACTTTAAAAGCCAATATTCATTGTAAGTGCATCTATAGCTTATGGTTCAACAATCTTTAATTTCTGAATGTGTTGATTTGCAGGATGTGTCACGTGCCAAGTATGCAGCACTGATCCAAGAGGCAGTGGTCACTCCCTCTACCCCAGCACTGAAAGACGAGGCAGATCGCAAACCCGAATACCCCAAACCTGACACCTGCCAGATGATTCCTTTCCAGCCACGCCATCTTGCACGTGAGCATCTCCATCAACACCTCGCATACATATATGTGACAAGATTTAATGCCATACCAGTCAAAAGTTTGAACACGGATTCTTTATTATTACTATTTTAAGATCATGATAAACATAATTCATTGTGTCCAAACGCTTGACCGGTAGTGTACTTCTACTCTAGCTTTGTTCTGTAAACACCAGCTCAAGTTCTTTTACAAAGTCATCATGGGCCACGTGAATTAAGACAGCTTAAACGTAAATTCTTCCTGACAGCTCCTGGACTGCACCCTGTTCCTGGAGGAGTGTTTCCTGTCCCTCCGAGTGCTGTTGTCCTGATGAAGCTGTTGCCTCCTCCCAGCTGTTTCACTGTCAGTTCAACACGCCTCCATCTCAGACTGTAGCATAAATCTTTGACCAATATCCTCATGTATTTGAAGTCATTTCAATGACATCATATGTGTATGTTTGTGTTTTTAGGGTCCCTTTGTGCAAGTAGATGAGTTGGTGGAGTCTTTCAGAAGATGTGTACTTCCAGAGAGTAAGTGTCATAGATGCCATCTATAAAAAAATCACAATCCCGGGTCGTCATAGTGATAGAGGAGTGACAGCTTCACTGATTCCAATCTTCCATATAAACTTTTTACAAAAACAACATCTAAGTGAAAAGTTTAAGCATCCCAAAATCAAACAAATCAAGAAGATTAACACTACAAATGCAAATTCAATGGCATTTTTTAACACCGCTGTTTCTTGTGCCGAGTCTTACAAAAATATCATGTTTCATTTTGAGAGCATACCTAATCTCTTTTCATGTTAGTCTGTTAATATTCGAGCAAGAGCAAAGGTTATAATACCAAAAAGTGAAACATAAATAAGAAAATATATTTTGCTTTGAGAAAATGAAGGCTGTTTTTTTACATCCTTTTAAAGGTGGTTTTTATTTTTGAATTATCAAATGACATGCAGAAAACATCCTGTCTGACGTTTTAAGGCCTTTGCATAACACCAAACACCATTTTGCCTCGAATAGAGGGATGGTTATCCAAAAAGGAATTTGCTCTCTCTCTCTCATGCCATTTTTGTTCAGATGAACACAAATGAAGGTTTTTAATTCAGCTCTGTAGGTTCACATAATGCAAGTGAATGGTGCCAGATGTTTGAAGCTCCAAAAAGCACATAAAGGCAGCATAAAAGTAATCCAACTGCAGAGGTTGGTCTCCAGTCTTCTGAAGTGAGACGGTGGCATGGGTGAGAAACGGATCAATGTTTAAAGAAATGTTCCAGGTTCAATACAATATAAGTTCAATCGACAGCATTTTTGGCATAATGTTGATCGATTAATTTCGACTTGTTCCTCTTTTTCATTAAAAAAAAGCAAAAATCGAGGTTACAGTTATGCACTTACAATGGAAGTGAACGTGGACAATTTATGAAGGGTTTAAGTGTGAAGCTTATAATTTTATAAAAGCTATTGCATTAATTCTTCTGTTAAAATGTGTGTATTATTTGAGCTGTAAAGTTGTTTAAATTGCAATTTTAACAGTCATTTTAGGGTTTTAGGGCTTGTTGACATGACATTGTCATAGTAATAAAGTTGTAAAATTGGCTATAACTTTACACAGAAAATGTTTGTAAGTGATTTTATCAAACTAAAATCATGTTTACAAACAAATCTGTCTTGTGGTTCTACTTTTGAAAAAGAGAGTATTTTAATGTTAAAAAATTGTCCCCCATTCACTTTCATTGTAAGTGCCTCATTGAAAATTCGATTTTTTATTTTTTAAAGATGAGGAACAGGTCGAAAAAGTTTTTTGTTGTAATTAACATTATGCCACAAATGCTTTCGATTAAGCTTAACTTGTCCTGAACCTGGAATATTCCTAGTAGTTTTTACTATAAATCTCCACTTCGCTTCGTTCATGCATATCGCCACCTACTGGGCAGGGAGGAGAATTTATAGTAAAAAAGTAATAGAAACTATGGATTTCTATGAAACTGTTTACACCTTGAGCGAACATTCGCACGGCAACAAAGTAAGGTTTTTTTTTTTTCTGTGGGGAGTGTGCCGATTATTTTTTTCTTTGCCTGGCAATTAAATGCCCTAACCAATAAAATATGAGCTTTGGATCACATGTCAGGAACCGCTGCAGTCCACTAACTCCCACCACCTATCTGTCACACTCTCTCTCTCTCTCTCTCTCTCTCTCTCTCTCTCTATAGCTGTAGATGCTGCTGTAGAGATGATCACTGGAAAACAGTTTGAGATAGCCAGCGAAGGCAACGGGCCTGTAGAGAACCACGCTGTGGTAAGCAAATCCTTGAAAAGACCAAACGCAGATTCAGATGAGGAGGAAGACAAAGGATCCATCGCGCCTCCCATCCATGACATCTACCGAGCGCGGCAGCAGAAGAGGATCCGATGAGCGCCACAAAACACACACATACATCTCTCTGAGCATCACCCATGCCCAACTCACACCTCACTGAAGGCATATTGACTCTAACTTTCACCCTGGTTTTACTGTCAACCCTGTAAACATACACTAAACTGGCTGGTGGTTGACATACAGGAATGCATCCCTCAGTGTTGACTTTGGTTT
The DNA here is from genome assembly GCA_032164185.1 of Moxostoma hubbsi. Lineage (NCBI taxonomy): Eukaryota > Metazoa > Chordata > Actinopteri > Cypriniformes > Catostomidae > Moxostoma > Moxostoma hubbsi. The sequence continues at coordinate 30,419,299 of JAVLUX010000019.1, forward strand.
GAGAGCAGAGGTTTGGGACTCATTGTGACGGACTCATCGCTAGTGATATTTGAATACTGTCTCCTTCCCATCATGCATCTCTGATCTTGTTCATTTTTGTTTAGTGCTTTCAAAGTTTCTTTTTTTTAACAGTTTTATTTTTTAAAACTGGGTGATTTATACTGTATAAAGTTTTTATTCTGATTTGCCTCATAGTTCTGAACTTGCCATGTGTAGTTCTGTGATGGAAAAGTTGATCATTTTGTAGTGAACTAAGGATCACACACAACTTCCAATAAAAAAAAAAAAGTGATAAAACAGTGTCGGTTTGTTGCATTATAAGCATTATTTATTTAGAGAACTTTATAGTGCTGTACTTTTAGCAGTGTGCCATGCGTAAACATTTTGGCACTTTTTCTGACATTTTTTGCAGACCCCCTTGTGGCCCCCCTGGCCCCATCTTGAAAACCCCTGTTCTAGATCAACGTGAACTGTATCTTTCTGATAATTCTAGGGGAAAATGGGAAATTAATGAAAACAACCATGAAAACGGCTCACTTTTCACCCCAAAATCAAAAGAAAATGACAGAAATTATGTTTACCAAGTCTATTTTCAGGACATTTATACAGCATTATCATGGCAATTATGTCCCGCCTGAATTAAGTGACTAACTGGAATGCAAGTTACCCTTTTTTTATTTGTTTGTGTGTGAATTTTCCTTTGTTTTCTTTGAGTAAACAAATACAAACAAACACTAAGGAGCTGAAATCATCTTTATTCAACACTCCTTCAAGTTTTATCATCCACCTAAAACAATAACGTTTATGTGCAAGCATCGCATCAGGTTTCCTGGATGACTCTTCCCCTAGAAACTCATTAAGTACTGAATATATCAAAACATTCAAGTCTGTACTTATCTCTGTCTTACACAATTTAGTAAGTTATTTGTTGTTTTTGAACCAACAACAAGCCTTGTATAGATGTGTGCAATTTGCTAACTACACCGCTATATCTAGAAAAGTGAACAAGGAATGCCAAACATATATTATAAGCATATAGCTTTATGTGGCCTGTCTCGTCATTGGTTATCACAAGCAAAAACGTAACTTGGGAACAACAGTTTGTCACTACATGCCCTGTCCCCTCAGCTACATCCCTCAGTATATGTTAACTAAATTAAGAAGCTTGCTATGGAAGTCTAGGAGTGCCATTTACAAAAGAATAAAGGAATACATTATCAATCTATTCATTTGAAAATAAAAACTTGAATAAATAAATCTATTTATAAATGGACAAATATAAAGACACATTTAAATGTGTTTATTCAATTCATGTTTAAAAATGTCATTATATTTAAAAATAAAATTGTGCATTAACAATCATTTTCAAATGTCATTACATGTGCAATAAATGTGCACATTAACGAGTCTCGTAAATACACTTTTTAATTCTCTTTAAAAGCACCGTATAAATTGCATTTTAAAAAGGTATTTGGATATTGCTTTTCTTATTCACTTGCCAATTGCATTTCCTCATCCATTTTCCTGTGACTTTTTGTTTTTATTTTCCTTTTCTTTTTTCCTTTTCTTTAACCAATTGAGTATCGAGTTAAAAAAATGCTGTTAGACTGTTGACTCATGGGAGCAACCAATTAACTTTTGACTCAACAGTGTTATACACAACCCCTCTCCCACGTGCCACTCGAAGAGGACATAAGACGGACTGTCATTGGATGACAATACGATCCGTTTATGTAATATTATTGGATCTGTGCACAAGAAACGGATGCAAAACATATCAGAAGTTAATGTTGGCTCGTTCACTGTTGCTGTGAAATGCTGAACGTGGCCCTACCTGATCATGCACAGTGACGCGTGTCCTGGATGGGAGCTGGTAATCATGATGCTGTCAACAGAACCAGCCTCCCGACCCGTGGCCCGAACTGAAACACACACAGCAACTGCCATTTGTCGTCTGCGTTCCTTTGTGCCGTTAAAAGAAACATCATAATGTTTTTCTTACTTTGTATTTAACAAGATAGTTTTGGGAGCATGAAAGCACGCAGGCTAAACCGCATGTCAATCACCTTCACCTGTCTCCATCGTTTGTGCTCGCTTCTGGTTTGTGCCGTGTTTGGTATCGTTGAAGCATTCATTTTTTTGGCAAAGATTTCGTATTTCACTCCATCAATCTCAAACGCATCTCTCTTTCTCTGTCAGGAAATATCAGATTTGGTCTGATATTTAAACCAGGGATGCAAACTACTCACCTTTCAGCTAAAGTCACTTAAAGCTATCCTGTTAAACACAAATTAAGGAATATGGTATGATATTTCTTTTAATGGCTCAAATCAGCTCAAACAAACTATACCATTTGGAGCGAATTGGACTTCATGGGGTGGAGAGTGACGTCACTGCTCCCAAATACAAGCTGTTATTTCTAAGCTGTTATTTTTAACAGCACAAATCGAGCACAGATAAACGACACCGGTTCAGGGAGATTTTGATGATATGGGGTGGAGAGTGACATCACAATGTCAAAAAAATACTGTCTAATATCTCAAACACCAAACCAGCAGAAACTTTCATTTTTGCAGAATGAATCAGCACAATCTCTCTCTCTCTCTCTCTCTCTCTCTCTCTCTCTCTCTCTCTCTCTCTCTCTCTGGCATATTTGTATATCAGCCCATATACTGTACCTTCTGTGAGATCATCAATCATAAGCACTGGGGCACAATGAAACTTTGCTAAACTGATTTTGTTTATAAAGCTTAATAAAGTGTTATCTATCGTTTACGCTACCAGGTCTATTTTCTTCCAGTAAAAGTTGTTAATTGACTTTCATTTCACACAAAGTTTTAAAACGCTTGTTGGTTATTGCTTTTTTTCTCTCTCTCAGAAAAGTCTTAAATCTTGGACATTTTACCTCAAACATCTTTGACATTAACGGCCAATATTAGTGTCAATCAAATTTTGCCTCTAACATAATCGATTCAGGTGCAATTAAAATGAAAATTCATTCGAAATTCTAAATGATAGATCCATAAGACTGTGATAAAGGAATGTGTACATTGTGTATTTACTGTGTGTATAACTACTGTCAGTCTATAAAAATCTTTATGAAGATGAGCACAACAAAAGATTAAGCACAAACATTATTTGCATTACATTATAAAAAGATATACACAGCAGGTTGGTGTGGAATATATATTTATATATATTTATATATATATATCCGATTTCCAACTAAAGACATTCCAATGCCAGATGCTCGGAAGATGACGTTAAATGATACAAAACTGCAACGCTCCAGTTAGCTTAGCAGGTGTTTGACTGTCACCAGAGATGTCTTCTAGAAACCCAATTCATAAACAATCTGCAACACTAGCATTTGTGCTACAGGTGGACGATTATCAAAAGAGAGTATAATTTGCCAAGTTTTGAAAACTGCTACTCTGCTAACGTTTGTTTGTACACGCTTTAACATCATGTAATGGAGGAATTTTCACTCATTTATCAATATTATTTCATAAAAGTGAATGTTTATCACTTATTTTGTACATATTCCTGGGTGCCGACAAGATTGTGTGACGTCATGCACGTGCATCTCGGTTGTAATTACGAATTGTAATTACGACTTCAAGTGCCATTCTATTGCACTTTTCCCAGTAGGAAGTTGGAAAATCTGGCTTCCCAAGTTGAATGGAATGCAGCAAGAGGCAAATTGCTAACATTAGCTAGCTAGCCTTGCTAGCATCACTTACACTTAACTTATCTTTCTTTATGCTTCCTTCTAAGTGCCGATAAAAGCTTGACATGGTCACAGCCGTCTCGGTAAGCGTCGCAGAAATAACATACTGCTGTGTGTTTTCTTTTGGACACTTTTTGCAGATGAACTCTTTGTGGTTTATGTCAGATGTTTTCCAGTGTTTTTTCTGCCACGACACACTTTTTGAAAACTGTATTTATTTATTTTGAAGAATTTTATAATTTTCCATTGCACACCTGATAATCTTACATGGCACACTAGTGGGCATAGTGTTTAGGAAACACTAGTTTGGTAGCCAAATTGTATTACAGAAGATTTGGCTGACATCTCTCAGACAGCCACAGTTTCTTCTCCTGTCTCCTGCATTCACTTTCTTGTAGTGCGTGTGAAGGGGGCGGGAAGGGGTGACAGCCGTTAACAGTAACAAAAATGTCAAATTAGAAATGAGTCATGTTATTGCTTGCATTTGAAACAGGAAGTTTTACATCCAATCACAGTAATGATGTTAACAAATAAATCGGACAATGCACAGGCAATTTAGTTAAATCCCTGCAGTTGTTCTTGACTGGTCTTGAAATAAAATCCTGAGACCTCTTTGTCTGAGACCGAGACAAGACCGAGTATAAATGCGGTTGATTCTGAGACGAGACCTTCAAAAAGTGGTCTTGAGACCAAGAGTACTGAACAGAAATATTGAAGACTCATCTTATTACTACACAAATTATTGTCCAATCAAATGCTCTCTAAAATAAGAATGCCCCTCCCCATCGCAACTGACTATTAGCCAATCATGGTGATGAAAAGGGATGATCCCTTCAATGTCCAACCCAAACGTCCTGTTTCAATAGGAAATATGTCAACGCAGGACACAAAACTGTTTTTATGAGGCCATTTCATGGGGTCTTTAAAAGCCTCAGCTTCAAAGGGGTGCAGTGCAATTGCCTGATACTGTCTCCATACAGAAATTGACTAAACCAATGACATCACTGACAACATTCATTCAGAAACACTGCAATGACTCAATGTTTGGGAAACATGTTGAAAACATCATGATTTTTAAACCCTGCTCTTGTTTTCCAGCTAATGTTGATTTGTACAGTTGCGTTGTTCCCTCAAGCCATTTTTTTTGAGTGGTTATTCCAAACACCATCCCTGTTACATAAAGAATACTTTCATCTTGAACAGGATCTGTATGATGTCTGACCTTCCCTTTCCAAAGCTAGATGTGTAAACTTTAGAAAACAAAGTGGGGTACTGATTTGTGCGCAACTTTATTTTGAGAGCAGCCAGTTTTATCTTTAGCATTTGCAGACACAAACTAAAGAAAATGTGTTGGGTTTTCAATAAATCTTCACTCGAACATTTAATATGTCATAATTCTAGCAACAGTACAGACACACAAGAAGCTGTTTATTCAAACTCTTCAAGCTTTGACCTTTATGTCGGCATATGAGCTCACATGCACATACGTAAACTAAACTAGTGTTCTGGGTTTTTCTACAACATATACATATTTACAACATACAAGATATTCTTTACATTTATACAGTAGTTCTTTGGTATAACTGAAGATCCTTTTAAATGCAGTCTCTGGATATTCTGTTGCCAAAATATTGCACGAATATTTCAGGATGGCCTTTGTAGAATTGTCCTAATAATCGTTGCTTCTCTTTCAAAGAAAGTTTTGAGTTCTCGTGAATAGTTTTAAGCAAAGTCCAAAGCTCCTTTTTGGTAGTTTTCTGAACTGTTTCCATGTAATCTTTTCCAGTAAGCTGGCGACAATACGTTGTACCTGAAAGAGGGAAGAGTTCACTGTTAATCCTCTTCGTAAATAAAACGTGTGTGAAGACAAAGGATTATCTGTTTTGTTCACATAAATGATGTATAAACATGAACTATGAAAAAAATCTGGTTATCGTAAGGAATTTGATTACAGAATAAAGGTTCAATTGTGTACTGAGAATATAATGGTGTAATGGCATTCATGGCCAGGTAAAACAACATGTTCTACTACATTCTTACCCGTAAAGAGATCTGGATCTGTTCCCTTAATGATGCTTGCCAGATTGTCACTTACAAGGTTGTGCAGTGTGACAGGAATCTAGGGAAAAAGATCATGAAATTATTCTAAATAATCCACATTTTGAAGGGTTCTGTTGTCAGGTTATTTCTGGCACATCAACATCAGCTTTTAAGACAGCAATGAACTCAATTAATGACAGCTGACTACTATCAAAATATTTAAACGTGAAGACCATTAAGATTGTAATATGTTGTTTTATGTCACCGCTCTCTGGAATACTTGATTATAATTCTTCAATTGCGACATTCTGCAGTCAAGCATTTACTATATAATGACAGCTGGCAGACTATATAATTGACTGTTGTCCATGTCAACTGATTTTTATACATAGCTGTGCTAGTTTGTTAGTGGTAATATTAAGATAAGCTACATAATGTATAAGCTAATAAAATAAATATCAACTCAAATAAATATTTCATAGCCATTTATGTCTTTTTCTTCGTAAGAAGCCATGTAATCCACTTTGCATTGGGGTCCTGGTTACCCTGTCGGGATTTATTTAAAGATAATAATTGGCTGAATGTACATTATGCCTTGTGTACTGTACATTTAATGTATGTATATTGATTTTGTACAGATTTTCTTCTTAATACTATATTTTTTCTGCCCTCAGAGTGTCTGAGCTGTGTAACATTAATACTAGAGACATCAAATATGTCAAACATGAATGAAAAACTAAACTTTTCAGATTAGCATGACATTTGGTACTGTATGAATCATCTATAAATGCATCTGAAAAAAAAATTCTAAAGAATTTTGATTCGTCAAGTGGTTCGGTAGATATGGGCCAATACATTATTGGGTGTAGCCCAAAAGGACTAATTGGCCTGTATCTTGTCAGCGTAATGTCCAAACTTCACACAATTTAGTACACAAGAACAACAGTCCATTTTGAGAAAACATGCCAAATTTTGACCATTTCCAATGCTAGTTGGCGCTGTAACTAAGGAAAACCTGAATTGTGACCTAAAAAAACCTAAAAAAAACTTCTGAATTATGTTTTAATATTTTTTACCAATAGAACTGTCTCCACAGCATCAACAGGATCTGGTTTTTCAAATTTTTGCAATTTTGGTCATTTTCTCCACTTTTCCCTGATAATTGCCACTTGCAGCTATATATATTTATAATTGTATTTAGCTTATGGCAAATAGCGGGAAATCAAAAATGTTAAATCCACTGTTCAAATAGATCAGTTGGCATCCGTTGAGATCCATTGGGATCTGCTGACCATTGGTATGAACAGCAGTATTGTGTTTTTAAAAACCAGCCTGAAGTGCTCTGCAGGGGCATTGTGTGGTTTGGCTCACCTTAAAGAGGTCGTGGTGGTTATCCATCATGAAAAGAACCAGAAGATCAACTTTCCCCTTTGCTAATTTTTTCCCATATGCAATGGCATTGGAAAACGCCCTCTTTACTGCCATTCTGTTCTCTATCTACAGAACAAAACAAACAAACAAATAAACAACTTGTCTATTGTCTTTATTGATGTAGGAATGGAATTCATGTAGTTGCAAAGCAGAGTCATTCTCTGTCTACATACTGTAGATTTGTTCACTTATGTTTCTGTGGCTTCTTAGAATGAGACTAGTGATAAGGATAGAGTTACCCTGCACTCTGACCCCAGCTTAGCTGGGATATGTGAAAAAAAGAATTTCGCTGTATATATGCCAAAAACAAAAATATGTATAAAGTGTGACCATAATAAAGGCTTCTTCTCTATTCTACTTTTGTGTGATATGCAGAGGCGCTTTAAGGTACCTCTGGGCCCATGGGCTCACTGGTGCGCTGAGGCCCCCTTCGAGTTGTTGAGCAACACTACACGTACGCCTTTAAAACTTGTGGACTGTCACCATGTCAGCAACCACGTCTCTTATCATCATACACTGGCAATCTCTATCTTCCATTACCAGGTTTATAATCCCTTTTCTGAAACAAATCTTTGGGCTGATTTCTACTCAACTGGTGGGTCGCAAGTTCGCAACCCAAAAATCGGTCACAGGTCTGTTTTGAAAGGTTCACAGACAGCAGGGAGAAAACAATGCTAAATGCAAATAATAAAATGCAACTAACCATATAATGAGGCATGGATGGTATTCATAAATGGACATCAACCTTTGGAAGGGAGGAGAAAATGCTCTTTTGTTGTTGACATCATAGGCCATTAGCACAGTCAAACTCATTTGACACAAATTCCCCTGCTCTTGGTAGAAACTAGCAAAATTAGGCAAATGCTTGACATGCACTTGTGCTGCCTTCAAGTGCTATCGGATTTATCATAAATACAAGTTTTCTACTTGGATGTTCCACATGAATGACCCCTCAAGTCTTAATTACGATAGGGGAAACTCTGAGATAATTTTGAGATCCGAGTTTGCGAAATGGGAGTCGTAAACTTTCAACATGACGGAGAGTATGTTTTTGTGGAGAATGACAGGTTTTATTTGTGTTTCCTAAATACAGCTAATTGTTAGCGCTTGCCATTTCAATCATATTCATTTATGTATATCAGCAACAATTTGATGCATGTTGTACATTTTCACACCATGAAAATACATGTATTTGACCAAAATTCCATTACCATCAACAGGCTTACGGAGTAATTTGTATTATTGTGTGACTGGTTTCAAAATAAAAGTTCCTCAAACAATATGTATGAATAATTATTTTCCAATCCAGCTCAAACAATGGCCAATGAGTCGTACAATATAAAATCTGGGTCCTGAAACAAATCCAGTTGAGAACCAATGCCCTGGACCTTCAATGTGTTGTACTGTTGTTTAAGGTGTTTTGGATTGTTCCAATGATGAAACATTGAAAAAACAAGAAATTTCAGTTGGCATAACCCTTCAGAAAACATGAGTTGTGGATAATGAGATGTGATCTAGGAGCTTTGTACAACTTTATACAGTGCATGCATTTGAAGAGACTGTAAGTTTATCCCTCACAGCCTTTTTTTAATCACATCAAAAATCAAATATGCTGCTACTGTGAATAAGATAATCTCAACTAGTCTTCTCTAGATTTTTCTTACCTCTTTGTGTAATTTGACCTCCTGACTGCTGGCAGCGAGGGCCATGAAGCGCAGTAACCTGCGGAGCTCCTCTCTACTGCGAGAGTCCTGGAGCTTCAGACAAAGCTGAAGAGACTCAAGTGCCTGCTCTCGCTTCCCATTTACTGCAAACATGCACAATAAAGCATCTCAGGACTAAAGAAATAAACCACAATATGTGACAAGAATAAGTGACAATATGTGACAAGTTGCTACACCCTTGTTGCTAGGTGTTCTGGGTTGTTGCTCACTGGCTCAAGTCAAAAAAGTCCAACTCTAAGTCTGTAAGTTATTCTGGTCACTAGATATGGTCCCTTTTTACATACATGTAAATTCTAGGGAATTTTTCAACTGTTTAATCATCTGCAAGGAAGAAATGTGTCCATTCGTTTAAAAAAGTATTAGCATACCTCTCCTCATCAAGCCGCATTAACTGAGGGATCATTCATGTCTGTAGCACGTGGTGCTGGATGAGTAATGTGCCATAGTTTAATACTTAATAAGTATTTCAAACAGTTACCAATGAGCCTAATTTCATTTCATAATAGACATGAAATCAAGTCAGCCTAACTCTTACCAAGCAGCTCGGAGACACCTGAATGGATGTCGAAGACATGGTTGCTAAGCAGCGGTGGGTATTCAGACTGGCCATAGTGCTGAATGAGGACTCCATAGAGGAGTTGTTTGTACTGGGACGTTTCCTCCGCACACTTGGCCAAACCTCGGCTTACGTCCACCACAAATTGATCAGGAAGAAACTCCAGGCAGTCAACAGCTGCAGACAACCAGTTATCTGCCCTGTTAAAGAGATAAGGAAGAGAGAGAGAGAGAGAAAAACATTTGATAAATAGATCATATTTATTAAGCAATTAGGTAAGAGTGGCTTTGCTTTATTGTGAATATAGGCATCCCCTTCAGCTGTGAATCTATTCACATTATTGCACTTTATAAAATACAGTACAATGTGCTTTTATAAAATGGTTACTATACTATAAAAACAATAAGTGCTCAAATTTTAATTTAAACTAATTTATTAAGCACATGCACTGAGTGCCATCCTATAGTTCATGACATAACAGAATGTTGTGACCAAAGCGACCAAAGTATACCAATACAGCACACAAATCCACATAACAATCTTGCCAAGAAGACAGATAAAGAGAGAATGAATGCCTACACAAAAAGAAAAACATGACCTTTGTCTGGACATAATATGCTGCAGATTACAGTTCATGTAGTTATAGTGTATATGTTTAAATGCCTGTATCTGTTTAAATCAGACACCATTTGGCTACGGACATAAATTATTCCTTAGAATCATACAACATATAATGGAGAGCTGTGCATAATTTATTGGCCATACAATTTTTGTCTTTTAAACTATATCAAGGGACTAGAATATCATAGAGACTTGGGGGTTGGTTCTAAATTTATTGACTTGTAGCTGCAACCGGTCCTGCTCGAAACAATCCAAACACGCCTGTGAGTCGTGAAAGGTGGGTGCGCTAACAAGGAGGCTAAAGGCTACAGCTCCTAGCGTCAGTGGCTAGTGTGTCTCTTGAGGCCAGAGGAGTGAGGTTAACACACGCATGTTATAAAGCTGTAAAAAGCTCCTAGATCACATCTGATTTTCCATAACTCATGTTGTCTTGAGTTATTTGTCTACTGGATGTTTTTGGAAAGATGTTTTTTCAATGTTTTGTCTGCGTGACTATCCCAAAACACTTTAAACTGCAATACAGCCCATTGAAGAGACTGTACGACTGTCGCTCACAGCCTTGTTGTCATTCCTGTCACAAATCAAAGATGGCGCTGCTGTGAACAAGCTCTATATCAATGCGCTAATAATCACTCCGAACTCCTTAGAAACTCCAACCCAACACCCAGACAACCACCCACAACACCACAGCATCTATCATGTGCAACCACTACTCATGTTTCCAGAAAATATAAAATCTAGTTTTGTTATGTCATTAGATGGGGAAATGATTGTAACATACTGAGCTTCGCTGAAGGCCTTCAGGATCTCGCGGTCCAGGTAGCTGCTGGTATAGAGCAGGTCTGGGTCGCTGTCCATACTGTGGAGGGGTGGACGAGGACTCTCTCTGCCCTCTAACAGACTCTCCAGAAGAGGCAGTTCAATCAGCTGCAGAAGCCTCAGCACCGTCTGCTGTCGCCATATCTCATCCATCACTAAGACAACACATACAAAACACAGTCACGGTACAGTTAAATGTCAACAAACAACTGTGTTGAAGGAATAGTTCACCCAAAATTTTTAATTATCTCATAATTTTCTCACCCTCATGCCATCTCAGATCTCTTTCTTCTCCTGAACACAAAGTTTTAACATTTTTAAAACAATTTTTCAGCTATGTAGGTCCATACAATGCAAGTGAATGTGACTAAAACTTCAAAGCTCCAAAATCACATAAAGGCAGCATAAAAGACTCCAGTGCTTAAATCAGTGATTATGATAGGTGTGGGTTAGAAACAGTTCAATTTTTAAGTCCTTTTTTTACTATTAAATGACTACTAAATTACTAAATGTAATTACCACTTTCACTTTGTTTTTGGTGATTCACATTCTTTGTGAATATAGCCAACTACTGGGCAGAGCGGAGAATTTATAGTAAAAAAAAAGGACTTGAATATTGATCTGTTTCTCACCCACACCTATCATATCACTTCTGAAGACATGGATTAATCCACTGGAGTTATATGGATTACTTTTATGCTGCCTTTATATGGTTTTTGGAGCTTCCAATTTTGGTCACCATTCACTTGCATTGTATGATCCTACAGAGCTGAAATATTCATATAAAAATGTCAAAAGTTTGTGTTCAACAGAAGAAAGAAAGTCATAAACATTTGGGATGGCATGAGAGTAAGTAAATGTTGAGAGAATATTCATTTTTGGGTGAACTATCCCTTTAAGGCATTTCATTCTAAAACTTACAATATTTTAGTTTTGCAAATAATGTGAGTGGCCCCAACAATTCTAGGTGCTTTCCAGGGGTTATGACTGGTTGTTAGTACTTTGCTATGCAGTTGCTAGGGTGTGAGTAGGTTCTGGGTCGTTGGGTTGTAGCTAGGTGGTTGCTTAATGGCCCCAGTGAAAAAGGCTCACCCCCAAGTCTCGATTATTTTCGGGTCCCTAGATTTGGCTTGGGTTTTTTATTGGTGTAGTTAGTCTGATTGAATATATTCATGTCCAATTGCCTAAAAAAAGTGCACACCTCACCACAACACCATCTGTTATATCTGTTAAATATTTAGGCTTAGGATTTTGTTCAAATCCCTAAACCTACAGTAGTATTAGCCATAGTTACAGTGATGTTTGCCTTAGTGAGCACAAACATTTAAATGTATAGAGATATGCTGTGGAGATGGTAATTGTCTATCTGCTGCATAACATTAGGAAAATCAGAATTTGAATTACAATTAAAACTTACACTCCTGTGATAAACCCAGATTCATCATCTGTTGTGTGATAGTTGTGTTCATGTTCAGATTGGCCAAAACATCCTCCAGAGATTTATCCATTTTGACAGGTGAGTTGTTTGAATACACAGATCCCTCTGTCCTGAAGGAGAAAATTGAAAAATAGAAAAGCATAACTACATGAAAAATATTATTATTTTAGTTTTATATTTAATCTAAAATAGTTTCCTGTCTATAAATCCTGAATTCCTGTCCATGCTGTGCAAGTTTCATGTATCCTTGTAGCAATGGTGTAGTGGTGCCTGGAGAAGTTGGTATACTCTTAATTTATGCCCCCCATTTTTTGGATGAACGCCCTGTGTTATAAACAGTGACGTGTATGACTGGTCTTGCATATTTAGTTCACTCCAAAATGGGCCAATAGTATTTGCACACTGTCAAATAACTTCTGCTGCTTGACTTCACGGAGTAAGGATCATTATGAAATTAATATTAGCCAAAGAAGAGGTGCAGATTTTGCAATCAATACTGGCCCAAAGACTATAGGAAGAGACAACTACATAATTATGAATTTTACATGAACTATTCCTTATTGATTATTCCATCCACACATACAAATTGGAAAACTATTCTCTAACCTTGCAGGTAGTCTACGGCAGTCTTTACTGGGTGTTTTTAGGGTATATTTGCATTTATTCACATGTGATGGCACTGTTTCCCACAGGATTTTGTGGGATTATGGGTGGTGGACTTCCAACCCTCTAGACCCTCCCCGTAAGACAATTTGGGACATTTTAAAGTTAAATACTTCCATCTGGTGCACTTTGAGAGCAAAATAAAGAGGCTAGTGTGCTCTTGTAAATAGTTTTGTGCTCTTAAAGCTGCAGTAGGTACCTTTGAAATAAATTGAATTGAGAAACAATGCCCAAAATCCTTCCCCATATACATGATGCTCTTCACCCCCAGCCAGGGTTTAATTGACAGCTGTTCATAAACAGAGTCAAGGCCTGCCTCGCCAAAAGAGATTGGCCAGAATTTGCTGGAATGACACTACCCGACCCACATTTTTCACTCAGGGCTAGAGTCTGTGGTGCTAACTAATCTCTCCCAGGGCCTCATTTAACAAGACACCATGCTGATATGGAAAACATTTTTTTCAATGAATAAATTCTACCTACTGTAACTTTAACAATTTCAATTTCTGAAAATCAAGGTAAAAACTAGGGATGTCAGTTTCAGCTTTTTATCTTTTAATGTTACCTCAGGAAGCTAACAATAGCTAGCTAAGTTGTAAGCAGTGTAACATTATGCCAATAAACCTCGTAACGCTAACGTTAATTTACGTTAATCATCATGATTGTAACTATGGCAATAATATTATCTGTTTGCTCTTGTACACTGATGATGATAAAATGTGTGTGGAGTAGTGTATAAAGGCAGTGGACACATTTAATGTTAGTTAACAACCCACTACGATCATGTTGGAAAAAATCATCATTGGACAGTACATTTTATTTTTTACTTGCCAGACGTTTGACCTCATGTAAGCACAATGTAACTAAAAAATATATTAAGTAAACTGAGAGAGGGAGCGTTTTCATATATATTCACACAATATAGTATATTGTAATTTTTATTTTATTTTGCTTTATGATTTTAATCACATTTTAGCTTTTTAAAAATGTACAAATTTCACATTCTGTCAATTTTTATGATGTCATGAAATAAATGTTTTACTAATGAGACAAGCTGTTGTCACTGTTTGACATTTCATACATATTATTAACAAAACAATTCACAAGGTGGGAACCTAATAATGAAAATTAGGGGCTGAAAATTAATTGTCAAACAAATAACTGCGATTATGATGATTAATTGCCTGTTTTAGGTGTTTCATACAAACTCACAATGACCCAGCCAACTTGCATAGCTATTATATTGTATTGTGCTATAGTAAAATATTTCTGCCTTAAATTCTTCACTTTTACACATTATTTAAGGCTCTCTGATTAACTCACAAGCCGTTATTTCTCATGAAGGATGACTTTGAGATTGTGTTTCTTGCATTTGATCATCTCCAGAAATTGAACAGGACATCTCCTCTGTCTCACTGCTGCACTGCGTGAATAAACCCCATTTGCATTACATGGCCGTTAATTGAAACTGAAGTCCTTTGCGTTCACAAAATTAATAAGTTTATACCATGTATATTTTTCACGGGAGTTAGGAAAAGTCTCTGTAGACGGCGTGCACATCAGAACGCTTGAGAAGTGATTCATCTTCACAACTTAATGACACAAGTGCTTTTTCCCGCGCTCATCAGACAGCATGCAGGGAAAGACGAGGCTGAATCCCGCTTCAACTGTTTGTATCCAGTTAAAGGGACTCGGTGTTCGAAACTACACAACTCTATCACTGGCGAGTGAAATGTTAATTTAATTATTGAAAGTGCGACATAATTTTATTATGCCTCAATTTACTTGTTGCCATTTACTCGCATATGTGAGGGATTTATTCGCAATGTAGAGGGCTGAGTTAACGTTACTTACCTCAAAGATTTGTCGTCGACCTCAACCAAATACCGGACGGGATACTCCAGAGCACATATCTGCGAGTGTGTAAGTTTACAGCAACTGGTGAGGACTGGCGCGCGAGAGAGAGCTCAAAACACAACTTTTATTTTATGTTATTATGAGACCGAGAAGTGCAAAAATATATTAGATGAGAAGTATAAACATTTTTTCGGTTCATAATGAGACCGTGACAGGGCAAAATAGACTAGTCATTTAATGGGAAACACTGTGATTGGATTAGCTACTCATGTGCTGGGCTGTTGTGTTTTTGACTAATGCAGGACACAACGGAATGATGCGCATCAGAGGGGATTTAGAAGTGGGTATACGCCGTATACCTGCTTATACCCCGCACTACATCCCTGCCTTGTAGGAATGGCCAAATAAGGTCTGTATTCCATGATTCAAAGAGATGTTGACATTTCATGGACATTTGTAGAGGTTTGGCTTTTAATAGCAAGTTCAGTCCATTTATAGTTATTTACAAGTTTAAAATCTTTAAAAAAAAAAAAAAAAAAAAAAAATCTGAGAAATACTCTGCATTCTGTCATGTCCATACTGTATGCTTTCTCATGAACTAATATCAAGTAAATGATTAACTAGTTTTGTGAGATTCTACAAAGCTCGTATCTTAATGTAATCTGTTGTAAGTGGATCCAGAGGAAATTTCTTGTGCTCAAAGGCTGCTTTTTCATCACGCTTAGAGACATGTTAGAGTTCTCCGTTAATTTAGTATCACCTTTGTCCAGATGTGAAAAACTAGACACAAATGAGACCACTGTTGACATATTATAAGAGTATATGGATATAAAGTTAATGTGAATAGCTAACTAATTATTTATCTTAAAATCATTCCAAAAAATTCCAAGAAGACTTTTTGATGCAGACTTTGGTTTCTTGGCAAATCTGAGCACAATGTTAGAAATTTTGGTGATCTGAAACACTAGAGACAACACATTACTGGAGTCTTTCTCTTAAGAGAAAAATCTGAGAATCAGGAGATTTTAGCAAAAGTTTCCATTTCCTCTTCATTTAATTTGATTGCTGTGTAGGAGAAATAATTGTGCCATTAAAAAAATCTCATTTGTGATTTTTCTTTCCATTGGTGAAAAAAATGTCCTTTTCTGCATCAGTTTTTTTCACATATTTTGTAACGTGATATATTTTCAGATTAATGCTATATTTTGCAGATATGCATATACAGTACATTGCTTCAAACACATTCTTTTAGCTTTTAAGGCCACATTAACATAAAGAACAGAAGCTTAAGTCCTCAAGTTTCAAACGTAAATCATTTAAAGGGGACTCGTCTGACACATGAGTTCTAGGAAAAATGTTGTGAGTAGAGATCAACTGATAGTGTTTATTTAACTGATACCAATTATTTTTGTACTACTGATGTCCAGATTTTTTTGTTTCTTTTACTTATTTTTGACATATTGGAAACTACAAAATCATTAGATTAAAGCAATAAAAACCAGTGTTGAGTGTAATCCGGTTACAAAGTTATTTACTTACTGTAGTCTAACTAATGCATTACATTCATTTCTTATTGTTTTTGAAGTCCATTACTAGGGTTACACATGTTTATAAAATAATAACATTTATGTAAAATACTTTTAAGACATGAATTATATCCATACACTTACTGAGAAAATGATTAAGAACACCTGTACATCAAGATATTCATGGGATTATCTAATCAGCCAATCACACGGCAGCAGTGCAGTGCATAAAGTCATGCAGATACGGGTCAGGAGCTTCATGTAATAATCACATCAACTATCAGAATGGGGAAAACATGTGATCTCAGTGATTTTAACCGTGGCATGATTGTTGGTGCTAGACGGGATGGTTTGAGAATTTTGAAACTGCTGACACTGTTCACACTCAGTGTTTCCAGTGTTTACTCCGAATGGTGCCAAAAACAAAAACATCCAGTGAGCGGCAGTTCTGTGGACGGAAACGCCTTGATGAGGGAGGTCAACAGAGAATGGCCAGACTGGTTCGAACTGACAGAAAGGCTATGGTATCTCACAGTATTTGTGGTGAGAAGAATAGCAACTCAGAATGCACAACACGTCAAACCACCTTGAGGCATGTGGACTACAACATCAGAAGACCATGTTGGGACCAAAGTGTTCCTAATAAAGTGCTCAGTGAGTGTATGCATATGTCTATTTGCTTTTTATTACATTTGAATGCCATGCACCCCCTAAAGATTGATTTATACCATGGAAGAAGCCAAACATTTTTTCTCCAGGATGAACTAAATCACCCTAGGCGAATGAAGTCAGATTTATAATATGTGCAACGTTGTTTTAAAATTTGTTAGTTGAGGGTAACGTCACAGAAGGCTGTTAACTCTCTGGGGATGACACGTCTCGAGAGACTGGCCTCAAAGTTATTCATTTTGACATAACCAAGTATCAACTCTGTCACTTCGAAACCAAACCTACGATTTGTTTTAACCGATCATTAATGCCATTCGACCAGCTGAGTTCTCCTCGGTCAAGAATTTCAGAGGCGAATGAGAACAGGAGAAATATCACCAAACGAACACATCAGCAGAACAAAAACGTCACTATATTTCATCATCATTTATAGGCGAACTAAGCAAAGCCTTTTCGCCAAGTATAAATTAGCCTTAAAAAGTCAGAGGAGAAACATGTGGTGCTGAGTGTATGACACGTGTGCAACAATGAACAAGGAGAAAATATAGACATTATTTTCTTTTGAGGTGCAGAAAGTATTGGGAGCAAATATTGGTAAAACACATCAGTCATATTTGGCCAATCTCTTTAGTTGTGAGATGATGGTACCTTTGATAGTGTGGGCTGTAACTGTTCCTCTGTATGCTGGATGAATCATATCCACTCTCAATGGTTTCTAAGCTGGATGTGCTGGCGGTCGGCCTGTTTAGGAACCTGTACAGACTACAGCTGCTGTCCTCAAACTTTGCTTGCCTCTTTTCTTTCCCAAACACCTTGGTGTCCACTGCCTCAAAAATCCTGGCCTCTATGAGGGCCTGGCACAGGCGTACCGCTTTAGAACGCGGCACCTCGGCATCTCCACAGAACTTGCTCTGAATGATGTGAGCCAGAACCACGTCGACCGCCTCGGAGCCCAGGAAGCAGTCATGATAGATTTTCAGATTGTGCCGTCTCCTCTTCACCTCAACCCGCGTTTGAAGGTTGTTAATGATGTTTGTCCAGATGTACGTGGCACGGAATGGCTTCCCAGCCATCCCGCTCTCTGTTGAGAGATGAATTGGATAAAAGCTGAGAAATGTCAACAATACAAGAGAATTCAATTGAAGAATTATCCACACTGTATGATCTCAACCTCCCCTCCCAAGCCCTATAGGGTTGATTTCCCAGACAAACCTTGAATCTAGTTTTTGATTAAAGGACACATTTTTGAGCATTTAGTAATAGATTTAATCAGTGCTTTAGAAATTGGCCCATTATGTTCCAGGTTGATTGGCTTGCTGCACGCCTCAGCAAAGTTTCTTCATTTCATGCACCACAATCTGCTGAAAGTATGTGTGTCGACTTTCGAAAGAGACCACGATTTGTAAAGCTAGTACAAAGTATGTGATTTTCAGGTTTGTGCTTTCAAATAGGGGCATAAGGATAAGCAAGTTGAAGGTTCTTTGGTTTGTAAACTAAACTAAATCATTCCCATTTACTATCCTCATTAAAGATAAATTCTAACTAACATACACACTTTTGGCACTGTCCATTATATTTAATAGTTTTCAAAAGGAAGCTTCTTTCGACTTGAAACTGGACCAAAAGGTTTCAGCTTACCCATATTTAATTTTGATCCTTTATCATTATAATCAATGTGACAGTTGCAGAGCATGACATTTCCCATGTTTTGCTCTCACAGATCTAACTCTGGACTAGAGAACACTTTTAAAGATCCAAGCTTCCAACATAAAGAGCATCTGCGGCCAAAGTCAACATACAAGCCTTATAAACGACACTAGGGGGTTGGTCATTTCTTGTTAGAAGTGCTTACTGTATAATTTTTATGTCCCGCCCTGAGGCAAAGATGAAATCTGAATTACCCATCAGGGATCAAGATCTTTCCAAAGGTGGCCAGAAACCTAGACTGTGTCTAAATATATTACACAGAGATTTGATTACAGAGATCCACCCCACATGTACACGCCTAGTCATCAATGGAAGAATCTGCGTCAAGTGGACAACAGTTGGCTGCAATATAATAGAGTCTCTTTAGACACAGTCTGGGATGCGGTGAACAGATCAATGATGTTGCAAAATTGTGTGATATATTCACTGTTTGAGTATTGCTGTATTGGCACCTCACAACCAAATAAAGAAATCTGGAAAGGCAATATGAGAAATGAATTCAGCTTTTCCCCAAATGACAAGATTTGACTGAATTCATCAGATAACGAATGCCACCATCTGATAAACTACTTGATAATGTAGTTTCCCTGTTATGTTCACATCATATCAACTCTAACTTTAATTTGCATGCATTGCGATTGAACAATTGTAGATTATTATTGTTGAGGTCTTTCCTTTGATAAGTTCACAATTTGAATTGATATTATCCATCAAAAGGTAACTGCCCTTTTCAAAAAATGTACTGTGGTTGTACCAAGGTTCAATGGTGCATTGATAAATGTATGTTTTACTTAAAGTTGAAAAAACTGTTCTCTTTCGACCTCTTTATGTTATGGTATTTTGAGCCAGGCCATAACACATTAAGCTGAATGATTAGCATATATAATGGTATTTAAATGCTACTCTAAGTTGCTTTAAAGAATACCATGGAATTACCATGGTACATGTCCAAATAGTGATACATGTCCATAGTAATATCATGGTAATTTTTGGCACATTTTTGTTATTTGTATTAAACCAAAAAAAGATCAGTTTTACAATATCTGGTAAAGCTTTACATGACGGTTTTATAAAGGGGTTCATTAATGACCAATAACTCATTTACAAATTCATTATAAATCATTGATTATGCAGTTATAACAACATGAAATGGCAACTGTCATGCAATACTTACCAAATAGTGTGCCATTTTACCTCACATGTTATTAATGCTTAATAACACATATTAAACATTAGTAACCTATGAAAATGTACCTTAATGTGAACTGTACACAAATGTATAATTTATTAGGGGGTTTCCATCATTAAAAACACATGTACATAAAGTGCAGTATGGTTTAATGGTCATCAGGCTTTATTATATGATATAAGCTGTGAATAAGCATTAAGACCTGAAAAGTGTTTTTACAGATGACTTAGGTCTTAGGACTAGGTAAGTTGGAGTAGCACAATTCCTTTGACATCAACATGACAAGGAAAGTGACAATGCATGTGAGTCTAGATATTACAGTCATTAATAAAAACACAAAGTGGTCTGAAACAAAATGACAAAACCCCTCATTTTAATATAACTACAACAATCCTTTTTTGCTAGATTGTGACATAAACCATGAATTAGGGCATTTTATGTTTTGATAATTTATATAAGTATGGACTTGTACACTTATTCACATGTTATTATAACTGTACATCAATGATTTATAATGCATTTGTAAATGACCCCTTTATAAACCATTAATATAGGGAACATTAATGTAAAGTGTAACCCAGGAACTTAATGTTTCATATTATATTTAAAAATCAGCATAATATCCATAAGGGGACACTAGGAATCACAATGGAGTTTGTCTCAGCTGAAAGAAAGAATCTGATGGGATTTAAAGATCATGTCATGATGGGCACCACACACTGATGTGTTTGCCCAACACTCACATAAATAATCCCAGAGGGAGAATGCATGTAACCATGATGACAAATCTAAACTATAAGATATTATGATAGAGAAACACATTAAAAAACCATTTGGGTAGAAACTCATTTGCTTTAAGTGTTTTACAGCTCACCTGGTCATCAAGCATAGACAAGCCAAACGGTTTTACTCTCTGGCTATACTGCAAATGGCAGATAGCATGTGTTTAAATAAAACATTTAAATAAAAACATTGTCCAGTAAAGGGAGTGTCTTAAATGTAGTACCAAATTCTTTAAATTAATACTTGTTTAAATGAAACATATTTCTTTATCAACTGCATCCGTATAATAACTAATAGACCATATATGTGTCTAAAGACAAAACAAAAAAACTTTAGCCACAGATAATGACACAATAATATGCATTTAACTCTATAGAGACTTCTATAAATCCACGCTTAAAATATATATGAGAAAAACATTAAACATTTACCGCATTCTAAATGCCATACAATTACATGAACCAGAGATACGCAACGAAATACAATCAAAAACGTCAGATATACACTCTGAAACCTACCTAAAGGTCTGTACATGTGATTGTATAGGTTAAAGCTGGATGTCTCGCGCTGCTGTGTTTATGTAAAGCATCTCCTTTTGCGCTCTAAAAGCGTTCTGTCTGGACACACACACACAGCAGCTGCACGCGCGCGAATGTGACGTAAAGAGGGCAGTCGGCAGATCATTAACATGATAATCATTTCATTTACACTGAAGCGGTCACCGAAACTTTTAAACAAACAGCAAACACGAACTTTTGAATGTGAATAATCCAGTGACTACGACAAATAAGAGTGACAGGAAAGATGGTTTTTGCCTTTGTCTCTCTCGTCTCAGCATTAGCATTGTACAATTGTTGTTCTTACTGTAAAACAATGCTAACTTAGGTATGAACTCAAACACACTCAAAAAAGAAATAAAAAGCAAAATTCAGAAAGTTTGTTACACTATTTGACGGAGATCACACAATATTTTATAGTAATTGAATATTGTAACAACAGATAACTATCATAACAATAGAGAAAGACTTTTACAGACCCAGGGACAACACACAATCTCCAACCCAGGGATGGCAAATATCAAAAGCTATATTTTCTTGGTAACACCTTCATTAAATACATTGACATTATAACATTATATAATGCTGAAGACTTCATTGAAAAAGTAATCACAGTTCTAATTTCTTTCCTATTTAAGTTACTTTCTAAAACACATTTTCCCACAGAAAATTCAAAATAATGTCTATTTCCTCCTTGTTTATTGTCGTACACCTTTCAGCTGACACAGAAATACAAACAAAGGTACATGTGGGCATATGATTTAATATTTTAAATGTATTATGCTTAATTCATATTATTCCAGAAGTATGTGTAAAATAAGTAATCTACTTAAAGGTATAATGACCTTAACTGAAGGTCAGTAACATTAACGTGATGACAAGGGTTTAGTGATTAGATTACAGTAACTAATCACTTAGTAATCAGATTACACCCAAAACTAATATACGGCATTCATAACTACACTGCAAACACTAATAAGTAAGCAGAACTCAAAAATTTGAGGAAATCAGTAACATAATTTTTTAAGCTAATAAACTCTCAAGCTTAATTTAATAGAACATGCAGATTTTGCTCTACACATGCATGCTAATTTCTCCTCATTAATATAGTTTAACTCCAAAAGATATGAATTGTAATTTTGCAATATACGTAGGAAATCATGACCACTCACATTCAAATGAAGACTCTAGTCATATCAGTAACCTTATAAACGCTGTTTTATTCTACATGGAGAGGGTCCGCACATGGGTGCTGCCATGTTCGAATCACATGACCAGCAGAATACTACTTGCTTAATCTCAGTAACCATCCTGTTATTTGACACTTTCACTCATTGATTAAAGTAATGACATCTGAAACTGAAAACTATTGATTTTAAATGATGCTGCATCCAAGCCACTAGGTGTCAGTGTAAGTCCAAGGCGACACAAAGACAAGTTACTGAGTGCACCTTAAAAATGTACATTTTGCCTGAACTTAGAATTACCATGTAAGTGCAATTTAATATTTCAAATCAAAGGAACCTAATTAGCTAGCACTAGCGAGAACTATCTAGTACAGTGAATGCTAGCATGCTTAATGCTTGCTAATTGGAAACACTGTGCCTTGACTAGCATAGTAATTCCTCAACAGGTAAAGCAATATACTGTTGAACATTCTTAAATGTACCTGTCTACAACCTAAGCTCAAGCTCCACTATACACCATAATGTTAACCCCCCAAAACTTTAACAAAACAGAAACTCTTCTAAGTAACACAATAAAACATTAAACCCTAACAAGTCTCCCCCTTCACATTCATCTTGCACAAAGAGACAATTAGAAACATTATTGTTTTCAATGGCCTTCTACTTCAGGGTAAAATATGATTACAATAAAGGTTGGTGCTTATCAACAAATTAAAACATTATTTGTTTTCAATGGCCTTCTACTTCAGGGTAAAATATGATTACAATAAAGGTTGGTGCTTATCAACAAATTAAAACATTATTTGTTTTCAGCCTCTTTGCCTCAACTGGTTGAACAGGCAGAATGCTGATAACCATGGAATAAACAAAGCTCTCACGCTGTAATGTGGGGTTTTAAATGTCATTCTTTTCTAAGAAAATGCATCGAAAGTTCACTCAAAACATTGAAAGTACTACCTAAGGGTTCAAGTTCAAGGAATTTAGCCTGACTGGGATTGCGTTACATGGAAACCTTAATAAACTATGGCAACTAAAGGTCTGGAAAACTGTAATTTGATATGCAATTATTATATTTAATGCATCACTGCACAGAGTGACCTTTGCTTACTGTAGGCCAACTGTATATAAGTAACTCTTTTTAAAGCGTTTTTGATTGTATGGTTTTGCAGGTACTGCTTTAACTACCACGTAAATCATTGCCCATGACATCTCCATAAAAACTGCAACATGGATGTTATGAGGCTGAAGAAACCTATTATTCAGCTTTGATTGGAATTATGCAAATAGCAAAGGAAAAGTCAGAAGCAATCGTTTGTAAAGAGAACATCATAAGTCGGGCACAAGACATCAGTGTGTAACTACAGGTCAATGAAAGTCTTACATTTTCATTGAGACTAACAGTAATGTAGCCTATTTCTCAAAGCTCGTATGTGTTTTGTTTGACTAAGTTAAATAAGAACATGATCTCATATAGTACAAATTCATAAAAGACAGAACTTGTAAATTTGGCATTGATGATTGCACAACATAATTTGTTCAAGATGGTAAAAATCGTAAAATAGCGTACAAATTTATTGCCATAATTCAAATGGATACAATACAGGCATCAAATTTAGTTTCATATCCAACCCTTCATTTTAAGAAAGGAAACATCAGTGAACAAATTTGGTTGCTCATTCCATTTTATTTAATCAACACAAATGGCAGATATACTGTGTGTATTTAAATAACCTGTAATATGCTTCCTCGTCCCACCCAAACCCCAATGTTTTCTTTCTTCCATGGTACACAAAAGTTATTAACCTATGAATATCATTGTCAGGTTTAAGGTTTGTTTTAGGGGTTTAACCTAGGAAAAATTATAATAACAGCGTTCATGGTTCAATGATTTTTCTCAATGGAAGTAAAAGTGGCATGTTTTTGTAAGAGCCAACAATTGTGCCATCTCGTATTATTATAACGAATTGTCATGAGACCAGATTGGCAAAGTTCAGATGTTTAGTTTGTACGTGTCAGTGCTAGAGATAATAGTTATGAACTGTAAATAAATAAAAAAACTGGTTAGACAGAGGGATGGATAGGATCTATATAGAAAGTCCCTAAATTTCTTCCTTGATCCTCTCCTTAACTTGATGCTTTGTTACAAATTCCAGGTCACAGGATTGTGAGGGAATTTGCCTCTCAATGCTACAGCCTTCACAGTCTTTAGGGGGTCTCATTCATTCTTTTTCCCAAGTCATTATCCCTTTTACTGTCCCCCTCAGTCATGAAGTGCTTTTGCATTCACACACAGCCAACTCTGTTTTAAATAGTATGTGCCAGTCAAACATTCATAATAGAAATGCAACATCTGTGTGAGTCATTTCAAGCTGAGCTATGTTTGTCTGCATTAGACATATGTTTTTCTTAAACACTAAGTAAATGTCTATCAGCAAAAAACTCAATGTAAAAAATTGAAACTATGCTATGATAAACTATTGCTACACTACACTATACTATACTATGCTATGCTATACAATACTATGCTATACAATACTATGCTATACAATACTATACTATACTATACTATGCTATACAATACTATGCTATACTATACTATGCTATACTATACTATACTATTCTATACTATGCTATACTATACTATGCTATGCTATACAATACTATACTATTCTATACTATGCTATACTATACAATACTATACTATGCTATGCTATGCTATACAATACTATACTATTCTATACTATGCTATACTACACTATGCTATACTATGCTATACTATACTATGCTATACAATACTATACTATTCTATACTATGCTATACTATACTATACTATGCTATACTATACTATGCTATACTATACTATGCTATATTATTCTATACTATGCTATACTATACTATGCTATACTATACTATGCTATACAATACTATACTATTCTACACTATGCTATACTATACTATGCTATGCTATACAATACTATACTATTCTATACTATGCTATACTATACTATGCTATACTATACTATACTATACTATGCTATTCTATACTATGCTATGCTATACAATACTATACTATTCTATAATATGCTATACTATACTATGCTATACTATACTATACTATGCTATTCTATACTATGCTATACTATGCTATGCTATACAATACTATACTATTCTATACTATGCTATACTATACTATGCTATACAATACTATACTATTCTATACTATGCTATACTATACTATGCTATGCTATACAATACTATACTATTCTATACTATGCTATACTATACTATTCTATACAATACTATACAATACTATACTATGCTATGCTATACAATACTATACTATTCTATACTATGCTATACTATACTATGCTATACAATACTATACAATACTATACTATTCTATACTATGCTATACTATACTATGCTATACAATACTATACTACACTATACTATTCTATACTATACTATGCTATGCAATGCTATACAATACTATACTGTTCTATACTATAGTATACTATGCTATGCAATACTATACTATTCTATACTATGCTATACTATACTATGCTATACTATACTATACTATGCTATGCTATACTATGCTATACTATACAATACTATACTATTCTATGCTATGCTATGCTATACAATACTATACTATTCTATGCTATGCTATAATATGCTATACTATACAATACTATACTATGCTATACTATACTATTCTATACTATACTATATATACTATACTATACTATACTATACTATACTATATTGGTCATAGGTTCAATTCCCAGTACACATTATGTACAATATATAACTTGAATGCACTGTAAGTAACTTTGAGTCAAAGAGTCTGTCAAAGGAATGAATGTGAATGTAATGTAAAAGTATACTAAGAAGTTAGTAAAGATTTACTATAAGTTTACTTACCTGGTCAGAAGAGCAAGTGATGGAATTTGACTAAAATTAACCTCATGTGAAATTAATCAATTAAAACTCCATAAAAAGAAACATTTTCTTAAAAGTCATGCTTCCAACCACAAACAGCTCGCTTGTGTCACTAAAACTGGTTGTGCCACTTCTGCGTCCTCTTGGCTTATGTATGGTGGTGTTGTTGTGTCAACCTGTGTCACAGCCAAAAGCATTTTTCTCTTTGCTCTGACTCAACATTAACATTCCTACAGCTCAGGGTTAAATCATGCTGGCGAACCTGTCGGAAAGGTCAGCGTACCTGGCGCTGTTCCCGTTTTCTTATCAACAAGCCAGAGCAGTGTTCCTTTCTTTTAACCTGTTCATCATAGACATTTAAGAAAGATTTATTAGTTGGACTTCATGGGAAACATGGGGTGTGATAAGGTGTGTTGAAGGGATAATGAATGAAGACCAAGGCATTACACTCTCTGTGATGTTTATTGATGTTTATTGATCTAGTCATTCTTTACACACATCAAGGCAGAGGGATGGAATGTCTTCAAAAATGAGTGGGAGTCAGATTTCACCCATAAACAAAAATAAAAATAGTATATATGGGCGTTTGTCAACTACGGGCATTTTTTAATGTTGTGGACTTCTAGAAGGTAAAGTTTTGTTCAAACACTTTTCACACTCTCACCCAGGGGCAGAATGGAGGTAAGCCTTGCAATAATTAAAACAAGCAAGACTTGATTAACTTCTTTTTTGGAAGAAAAAAAAAAAAAAAGGGGGTAAAATTGTGTGGTGTGGTGGAAATGACGGCACAACTGTGGGTCCTAATTTTAAAAGATCTGATACAAATAATTTACATCCAATAAATATTGAAAGGTGTATGTTTATTTCACTCTTTGTTTAGAATATCATAGTTTTAAACATGTAGTAATTTGTATTTCTATAATGATAATAATATTTTTCAGGTTAATCAGGAAACTAAAGAAACTTAATTCTGGAACATTTTGTCACAACTTGATTTCATTGTGTTCTATCCAATGAAATTTGTCAAATTGAAGTTACTTAATCCATTTGAGTTTGGACTACTTTAATACTCTTTGTAGCATTGATGAATCTGGGCAGGGAATTTCCATTTCCCAGCATTGGACGGGATGGGGTGAAATGATGTTGAAATGAAGAGTTATTTGATGTGTTTTTGAGCACGATGAGAATAGGAGGAGATTAGTTCATGTTTAATGTTGGAGTTTAGGACAGTTATCATGGTGGTGAAGAATGGCGCTTGTGTTTAGCTTGAGGATGGACTTCATGTTCAAGTGATGTTTTATCCGAGTGCTGTTTAGCTCTATATGCAGTTGCTCTCAAATTAACATTAGTCCTTACACTTGCTCAACGTCATTTTAATAATTATAAAATCAATTAAATAAATTGGACCAACATAAGAAAATTAATTAAAAGAATCATTATTAAATTTAGATGACGAATGTAAAAAAGTTGAGTTAAAACTACTGTAGTACATTGATTTGACCTAATCCAACTAAATTATGTTAGCTGAGTAAAACTAAACTGCTTATAAAAACATTCTCAAATTCAATCAAGGTTAATTACATATTTTTTTGAGTGCATTTTTCTCAATGGTGATTCTCATTACTGTAATGTTTTACAGTTTTTACAAGTTGATTTCTGAACACAGTTATTTTTATTATTATTATTTATATAAGTCTAAATTAAAGTCAGTACAAAACGTACTACTAACTTATCACCATACTTTACAAATGTAGTTTATCATTTAAATCAAATATAATATTTTTTTCATGTTACAGTAATGAGAACATTTGAACATTTCTTGTTTTCTTCTTTTGATTTTGGTGTGAAATATGACCCAGATGTTTCTTTATTGTGGACATTTTAAAGAGTTAAATACAGACAAGAATTGTTCTTGTTGTTGTGCCAGTTTTGCTGGATCTTTGAGTAAGAGAAATAGGTACCTCTAGAATAGGTGGAAGGGAGTGGACTGTATCAATTGCCCATCAATTGTCCAGGTAAACAAATTCCAGTCTCAGTGAAACCAGAACATTGAGTTGACCTGCGTCAAAGAACCCTCTCAACTATGCTCCCACACACCCCCAACACCATTTTCCTATCAATATTCATATGTCTCACAGCTGTAGGGACGTTTATGGCTGAACAAACATCCAGTTCTCCTAGCAATGTGCACACTGGAATCTACTAACACCCCTCACTAGATTTCACTGTTCAGTGGCTTCCTTCATGAAGGGCAGTTTGTAGACATTGAAGTCTTTCTTTTCAGCCCATAGAGATGTTCACATTTGCAGCATCATTGCTTACAAAAATCATATTTTATTCAACAGTCCGCTGACCCAGCCAGACTAAAGTCACACAGTCTCAGCAGCATGACTGAATAGTTCTTCCATGAGACAATTGTAGAACAGCAAGGACAATGTCAGACATAATTTGGGGAAAACCATGTGAATGGGAAACTGTTGAGAGATGTAAATTGTACTTCTAAAGGGCACATGTATGCATGGATCATGAATATGCAGCTTATCTAATAAACACATGAAAATCTAATTAATACCATAAGAGTAGCAGATTGAATTGTGTTGAGCTACTGTTCCATCAGAAACAGTTTATTAGGCAAGTTATGAGCAATTACATAGACTTTGTCTTGATAAGTTGCTCCCAAGGTCACAATAAACTTACAATGCACGCAAAACATCAAGATGTGCAGTATAGAGTCACGGCAAGAGGAAATGGTATGAAACAAGGTAACAATGTAACGATTATTAAATACTTGAATATTTTTTGCATTTAGAGAAACACACACCAAATTGCACCAAAATGTGCACTACCAAAACTCAACTATCCTTATGTCCATACTGTATTATCCAAAACCCCTAACCAGAGGCCTAAAAAGTGTTAGGACACTTAAGGCATACTTACAAATGTATAAAATTGCAATAGATAAATCAAACCATGTTTGATAGCACAAGCAGCTTTTATCAAGGAAATATTTCACAGAAAGAAGTTTGACAAGTTTTAAATGATAAATCAATAGATATAATGTCAATTCTTTTTTTATCATAAAAAATTAAGACATTAAGTAGTTGGAAACTATGTGGCGTAGCATTATTTGTTTGCAGACTCCACATGGATTGACATTTTGATCTTTAATTAAATGACAATCATCCATTTTAAGTGTGGCTTAACCCTTTAAGCAGTGAAGGTGTTTTGAAATATTTCATGTTTCAATGGCATACCCAAAATTAAAGGATTATACTGTATCTCTACACAAAAAAACAATAAAAAACAAGGAGGTGAGTTATGATATAGATTACGATAAATCCTGAGACTCAGCATAAGAAACTGCTGGAAAACTTCTGATTTGTCTGCAAATGTCAAAGCACTTGTTAAGTTTTGGCCATAATGCCTACGTGCATTGCAAAGTACAGCTTCTAAACTTTCAGACAATACCTATTTTGTGTTGGCCAAGAATCTAGTTGTTAATATTTTAACGATTCTTTTTTCCCTTACGGGCTTAAAGGGTTAAAGGAATATCCCAGGTTCAATACAAGTGAAGCTCAATCGACAACATTTGTGTCATAATGTTCATTACCACAAAAAATTATTTTGACTTGTCCCTCCTTTTCTTTTAAAAAGACAAAATGTAGAAATTGAGGTTACAGTGAGTCACTTACAATGGAAGTGAATGCGGCCAAATATTGGTGGGTTTTAAGGCAAAAATGTGAAGCTTATAATTTTATAAAAGCACTAACATGAATTCTTCTGTTAAAAATCATGTATTATTTGAGCTGCAAAGTTGTTCAAATAATCGTTTACCAGGATTACAGGGTTAACACGTTACATCGTAATGGCAATGAAAAAATGGATATAACTTTACACAGAAAAGGTTAGTAAGTGATTAAATCACACTATCATGTTAACACACATATTGTTTATGTCTTGTGGCTATAATTTTGAAACAGTGAGTATGTTAATGTTTACAGACTGGCCCCATTCACTTCCATTGTAAGTGCCTCACTGTAGCCCAGATATTTTCTTTAAAGAAAAGGAGGGTCAATTATTATTATTTTTGTATAATTTTTTTTTTGTGTGTGTGTGTGTGGGGTAATCAACATTATGCCACAAATGCTGTCAATTGAGCTTATCTTGTATTGAACTCAGAATATTCCTTTAAGTGCCCAAATACATGTTTTAGTCCACGGAATCCTTTCAATCTGCAGTAAACTGAAGTACTGACTTAATCATGTCTATTTATAGATATCATATGTGCAATGTAAAGCTTTTTAAAGATTCTGTAAGCAATGTTCTGGTTTTTTAGACCAAGCAGACAATGGACTGAGTTAATTAGTCTGGTAAAGTTGTGTGAAGACAGGATAAAGTCTAACCTCTTCCTGTCTGGAGGTATGTAAGTGATATCTCACTCCTATCAGAAACTTGCAACATCATCACATACTTTGCAACAACAGCAACAGAAAAGACAAAAAGACGTCACAGAATATCATGTTTTTTTTTTTTTTTGTTGTAATTAACATTTTTTTTATGCAAACATTTGTGGTCACACATGAGTATATACACACACACAAAAAAATAAAACAATAATAATAATAATATATATATATATATATATATATATATATATATATAATCACACATATTTATACCTCTACCTCTTTCTCCACTGCCCCTCACCGAGGGCCCTCCAAAAACTCTTATTACCCAGTCTTCTAAATGACACTTCATCAAAAGCCACCACCCTCCTCATGTTCATGCACCACTCCTGAAATGGGGGCACCCCAGCTGCACTCCCTCTTCCAATACCTAGTTTAATCTTTCTCACATAATTTCTTGATAGAAGTTAAAGCTACATTGCCCAGACTCTGAATTAGAAGGGAGTAATACACTGATGACTCATGACGAGAACCTCCCTCACAATCTTCTCTGACCAGCAGAAAGGGAACTTATTAATACATAATTTTGGGTTCAGCCATATGCTCGAGGCAACATTTAAATAAATGCCCAAATTAAACACTGGACACTTTTGTCCACACCGAACATTTGCCACTGACCACATGATATTGATATAAGCCTAATGTTATCAGAAGAGCTCCGGCCCGAATAAACCTCACCTGATCTATATGTATAAAAGATTTCATAACTTCTTAATCGGTTAGCCAGAATTTTTGACAATATTTTTACATCTAGCTGGATCATGGAAATTGGACAGTAACTCTTACACTCTGTAGGCAAGGCCTTAATTACCTTACCAAGCTCCTCCAATTTTATCTCAGAATCAAGAGAATTATCTTGCTAAATCGTCAGTTTAGGGAGTTCTAATGGTTCCACAGATTTTCTAATATCTTCATCGGTGGACAAAGATATGGAACTATAAAAATCAAGATAGAATTCTTTAAAAGCATTATTAATATCAATGGCTGAGGAAGAAATTTCACCACCAGCAGATTTCACTGAGGGAATGGTAGAAAAAGACTGTCTCTGTTTTATATATCTAGCCAAAACCTTCCCTGTTTGTCCCCTGACTCAGGTATGACTGTCTTGATCAGAATAGCCAAAATTCCACCTTCCATGACAAAATAGTATTATATCTGTATTTCAGTTGGGTAAATTATCTGAGGCCATCAGATGACATTCAGTGCTTCAGCTCTGTCTCTGTACTTTTAATATTTCCTTCCAACTCCACAAGTTCTCGTGCTTTGGATTTTTTTGTTGAATGAGGCATACTGTATGATCAGACTCCTAAGAACTGCCTTAAGTGCCTCCCAAGCCACGCACACAGAGGATACTGAGGACCAGTTGGTCTACATATAAACATTGATTTTATAACATTTGTTGGAATTCAGGATTTTGCAAAAGGGATACATTAAAGCGGCTACTATATGATTTCTGTGGGAACATCTCTAAACTCACCAGGGCGTGATCTGAGACTAAAATGTTTCCAATTGAGCAATCAACAACAGAAGAAATGAGGGACTTAGAAATATAAAATATATATATTCTGGAATAGATCTTATGACTGATGAAAAGAATGTATAGTACCTACCAGATGGGTTCAAAAGTCTCCAAATATCTAGGAGGCTTACACATGTGTGCTTCAATATGATCAAGGATTGAGTCCATCACTAGATTAAAGTCTCCTCCCAATATTATAACATGAGGGGTGCCATCGGCTTGCAACATCCCTTCAAGGTCTATAAAAATGCCCTGATCATCAGCGTTAGGTGTGTAAATACTAGCTAAATTCAACCTTTGCCCCTGAATTTCTGCTAAAACAATAATGACTCTTCCTAATTTATCTTTACTATGATTGATACATTTGAATTGTAGATGTTTACTTATCAATGTAATGACTCCCCTGCTCTTACTTGAACCAGCACTAAAGAAAGCATGCCCATCCCATATCTTCCCAAAATGTTCAGCTTCCTACGGGGAAAAATGCATTTCTTGAAGAAACACTATATCATATTTCTTATGTTTCTTACGTTTTATGGGGTGCCCCAACCCATTCACATTCCATGTGGAGAGAGACAATCTACTCATATTAAAATTTGACATTTTGGCATATTAGAAAGATTAGAATAGATTGTCAAAAACAAAATTATAAAAGACCACATTCCAACATCACATCAATCAATCAGCAACAATCAAACCCCAAACTTCCCCCAGAACCAAACAAACAGAAAAAAGAAAAACGTGTGCATTAACCCTGCGCATGACAGTGCCAACAGGTATCCATCCCTCTAAACTCTAAACTCATATGCCTACAAGAGCCCCTGCGACAACTTTGCCATCAGATTTCTCAAGTCTGGTGAGACAGAACCACATAGCAGAAGAAAATCCAACAAACTCAGCAAATAGGCTGGAAAAACACAAAGCCTGTATACATATTCATCCACATAACTGTCCCGAAGGAGTCGGCCGCAAGCCGTTAAGTTTACTCGGGCAGTCAAACAAATGTTCAGTGAGCTGGAGCATTCGACTGTTACATGAGTGCAACAGATGACCCAATCACTCCAATAACCTGCAAGAAATACACTTCAAAACAAACTCTCACCAATAGGAGGCATAAGCACAAAGAACATGCAGATTAATCCACAACACTGTCCTGAATGAGCGTTACTACACAAAATAAAATCAAGCCACTGGTCGGAACAAGCACAAAATGAAAAAAAGGCACCCAGTTTCCTCAGGCAGTCAAGTGAATGTTCATTGAGTCAGGCCCACTCCACTGCAATGTGCGTATCACACAATGACTTACTCCAATGAGTTTATGCTAGTCCACATTGCTAGTTGGGGACATGTAAATACTTTGTGGCCATCCTTAGCATCTATTCTCAATTTGGGCTGGGAACATCAGTGCAAAAGCTATCTTCCGTTGATGTAAGAGTTTATTGCATTTCTTGAATCCATCACGTTTCACTCATGTCATTCACTCAAGAAAGTTTTTTGTTCCTTCCAAGAAAGCCTCCCTTTACTCTTCGCCTCGTAAAACACAAGATCTTTATCTGAGAAGTGATAGGAGCCTGTCTCTCTCAGCGAATTGCTAAGCCAGAACCCTTTGAGCTCATTTGACTTCCATCTTGTGGCCTGTTATGTCAAGCAGACTCACAAAGAGCCTGTCTAGGAATTCCAACATATTCTGACCCTCTGCTCCCCCATGAATTCCAACAATTCGGACGTTGTTTCGCCGACTACAATTTTCCATATCCTCTAAATTTTCCCAGACACACTCCATGTCCGTTTTGGCCGCTAGTAGCTAAAGATTATCAGCTAATTCCCTTTCCGATAACTGCAGATAATCTATCTGTTTCTTGACATCCTCCACTCTTGTAACCAATCTCACCGGTTTATATAATTAAAAGTTTCAAGCCTAGCAAAGTGCGCAGAGCTCGCCGTTCTCACGTTGGAACCTCACATGGTGTCAGTATTTGACATCTTTTTTAAGGTTCATGGGTAACAAGCACTTTCTCTTTAGCTTCCAAAGTGTCTCTAATTAATAACAACATGATTGATGTATTTGGTATCTTATTAACTTTAGGTAAAGGTGAAAGTCAGCACACATTTTTTGTAGCAGTAGCTGAGAAGTATACTTAATTATAAAAAAAAAGTTATGGCTGCCCGTTATCTAACACATGCATTTACTCCCTTTTTGCTTACGTCAAGAACCCCTATGACAGAGTTTCACTGACTGATAGCAGGAAACTCTGAAGTGGACTGAAAGGTACAGACAAAACACAAAGCTTGGTGGCTAGAAAAACAGACATGTGTTTTAAATGGACTGGATGATAAAATGTCTCTATTGTTAGTATTTCTATGGCTTTATATTATGCCTTTAATGAACCAGGTTGTTTAAATGCTTAATACTCATATAAACAAAGGTTTCAAAGTGATAGATAGGCCGAAAAGCCAAAATATCAGGCAGGTTGATACATTTAGCAGGATTGGTAGTTTCCATTTGTGCCCATATAAAAATCTACAGACAGTCTTGTAAGATGGATAATACATATGTCTAGGAGGGCTAGACTTTCCTTGAGTCCCCCCTGAATGTCTGACTGCTCTCGGACTTACGCAAGTAGGTATAGCTGCAGGCCAGAGACCTCCATATGGGGGCGGAATTTTAAAAAGAGGGCAGGGTTACTCCAGAATTGGGCG
The DNA here is from genome assembly GCA_032164185.1 of Moxostoma hubbsi. Lineage (NCBI taxonomy): Eukaryota > Metazoa > Chordata > Actinopteri > Cypriniformes > Catostomidae > Moxostoma > Moxostoma hubbsi. Next base: position 30,454,427 of record JAVLUX010000019.1, read on the forward strand.
AGGTTACTCCAAAGGGGGGCATCACTTCCACTCAGGGTTAAGGTTAGGGAAAGAGTTAGGTAAGGGACTCCTCCTCAACCAAGAGGCGTGATTTTTTTCTCCAAACCACTTGAGCGCAAGTAACTCCCTTATTGAAAATGACCGGCAGGCTAATCTTACCATTTTGTTGGCATCGGATCCATTCACAATCTTTCTGGAGATTGAACCACTCACAGGTGACTGCGTGATTGAGATAATCAATGAAAATGTTCATGAGGGTTTAGTCATGACTGCGGGGCATGATTTGCGCTCAAGTGGTTTGGGGGGAAAAAATCAGGCAACCAAGAGATGAATATTGCTGCAGGTAGTGCCCTAAAAAGCAGCGGGAGCTCCAAACTGCCATTAAAGATATAGGGAGCTCCTAACCTAATCCTTTCCCTAACATTAACTGTGAGTGGAAGTGACACACCCTTTTGGACTTGGCAACCCGCCCTTTTGCAGTAATCACGGCCCTTCTGTAGTAACCCCGCCCTATTTTGGAGATTTTAACCCCCATTTGGAGGTCTCTGGCCTACAGCTATACCTACTTTTTGACCAACGGCAAAATATTATCAAGGGGGAGCAACTCAAGCAAAATTTTCATGGAGGAGAAATCCCTGGTCCAACAAAAATAAACAGTTGCACACGCTAAAGATCACATCCTAGTACAGCCCCTGTTATAAAGGCTGATATTTATTGAAAAGTTTTAAATGTGTTCTTAGAAAAAAGCTATTTTTCACGGTGAACTGTCACGTGTTTTAAATGTCATGAGTTTATATAATTATTTAATAACATTATTTGTTGGCCAATTTATGTTTGAGTCTTACCTTTTTCATTTTAGTTGTTCTGTGAATAGTTTTGTACCTTATAATTGTGGCATCTGTCCTCTCTAATAACCTTGCAAAATATAGTATTATTATATTTTCCATATTATATCAGCCATGGGCCACCCAGACTCCCTAGATATCGGCATCAGCCATTGAAAAACCCATATCACTCGAACACTATTTCAAGACTTTTTGACATTATGCTTTAAGAACAGATTTTCTTTAGTGTATTGTGAGTGATAGCAAGCAACTTATCTGGCATTTCATCCAATAAATTAATTCCTCACTCACGGTCATTTAGTAGGAAATTTATTATCACATGAGAGCAAAAATATTGTAGTGTGTAAAACAGCTACACCTGAAAAGCAAAAAAACGAATCCAATACTGTTGGCACAGTAATCCATTTAAAACCATGGCAAACTTGCAATATCACCAAATAAGGAAACAATCTATATGTTGTAAAGTATACAGTGTGCATTTGACATAAATGCATAGGCCATCTACAAATGTAGGACAAATGACCACAATATTTCCTTCTATGAAAAATACATCTATCTGTGAGGTAAAATAAATGTTTGGAGTACAAAGAGATTTTTCCCTCAGAAAAAATAGTTTAAGTAAATGCTTTTTATTACAACAAAATATCACAAAAAAGCAGTATTAGAATTGCACCAACTCCAAATGTATAACCTTTGTTATAACAAAAGAAGTTCAAAAAGCACATAGGGTAAGTGTTCTATATTATGCCAAATACATCCATTAGAGAATCCTCTGACAAACAAGCTCTCTATACAAAATATACATTATTGTATATAAATTTGGCATTCATTTGTAAAAAACGGATGTTTTACATATACATATATATGTATACATTATTTTTAAGAATGCCCTCCATCCCAAACCATAATTACAGATATCATTCTTTTAAACCATGGAGGTTTAAAACGTCTCAGCGTGACACTCTGTATCGCATACCAGATCATTAATTCTGGTTCTTATTGATAAGAAATGACTCTTTATATGTAAAACCATAGTTTAAATGGATAGTTCCCTCCAAAATTAAAATTCTTTCATCATTTTCTCACCCTCATGCCATCCCAGATGAGAATGACCTTCATTTTTCTGCTGAACACAAAGATTTTTAGTAGAATATTTCAGCTCTGTAGGTTCATACAATGCAAGTAAATGGAGTCCAGAACTTTGAAGGTCTAAAAAGCACATAAAGGCAGCATAAAAGTAACCCATAAGACTCAAGTGGTTTAATCCATGTCCTCAGAAGTGATATGATAAGTCTGGGTGAGAAACAAATCAATATATAAGTCCTTTTTTTACAATTAATCTCCACGTTATTGTATTTGGCGATACATTTTTCATGCATATCGCCACTTAATAGTCAGGAAGGATAATTTATAGCAAAAAAGGACTTGATCTGTTTCTCACCCACACTTATCGTATCACTTCTGAAGACATGGATTTAACCACTGGAGTCGTATGCATTACTTTTATGCTGCCTTTATGTGCTTTTTAGCCTTGCATTCACTTGCATTGTATGGAACAACAGAGCTGAAATATTCTTTTAATAATCTTTATAGAAGAAAGTCAGTCATGCACATCTGGGATGCATGAGGCTGAATAAATGATGAGAGAATTTTCCTTTTTGGGTAAACCATCCCTAAGTCCATTGTCTCTGTGGATGTCACAAAAGGATGTCACCATATTGGTCTATATATTTCCATTTGTTAAAACCATCAAGAGCATTCCCTCATCGCATAGTTTCTTCTTCTTTATCACTGTCCACATTACAGTAGTGCTATAATAAAGCATTTTCACAGGGTTGATGAATGCTTTGTCCCATTTATGGTTGTCTACCAGCATTGTGTACTCTTCTGTTTAAAGGCAGGCCTGCTGCACCTGTGACAGAAGCTCCCCGAAGTGATCGAAAAGGCCCTCTACCCACGCCCTGTTCCCCATGCAGGTCTGGACCATCTCATCCTGACCCAAGTCTTTACCTCGTGACTTCAACAACTCAATCTGAGACATGGGAGAGAATCACAAAGGAGAAATATTCATTAACACACATTTCTTGTTCAGTTTATACAGTATATTTGAATGAGTATTGTAATTAGTCACCACCTTGTGGGTTATTGCCATGGCATTGCTACTGTATATGGTTGCTAAGGTGTTCTGACTGCATTTTTAGAAACGCTAAAATACACAGTCATTAAGTGGTTTCTTACTGGCTCAAGTCAAGAGCGTCCACTTCAAGTCTATGATATTGGGGTGGGAATCGTATGAAATATTTATGATTCCGGATCCGATTCCTCAATGTTTTCCATTCCTTAACGTTTCCATTAACAATTTTAGTACTTTTGAGGAAGAATTATTTGTAAATAAAAAAATGCCATTCTTACTGGATTTCCTACAGCATATTGCCAAATGCAAAGATAATTTCAGATTTCGACAGAGCAGATACAAATCAGACATAAATGTGTTCAGAGATTTTGAGGCAATATTGTATAATACTCAATTATTCTTGTGGGATCCAGTAAAGTTCAATATTATAATACTAAATAATTATTACTATTATTTTGAGGATTATATTGGACTTAATAGTAATGTGTAATGTTTATTTTGGCAGAAGAGTGAAAGTTTACTGCAGTGTCTGTGTATTTTTTTTAAAGTTTACAGAGTTCCACATTGGAAATCTGATGAGATGCTGTGATTTCCTTCTTTTCTCTGATAGTGTGTCGTGTTTTTATATTTGTATAATTACTTGTTTTAAATGTCTGGAATTGTGCGGTTGTCTGATCCTGCCGCACTTTCCTTTCACAATGCAAGTGAACCGCTTTGAAAACAGCATATTATGCGAGCTCCTTGGTATCATTAACCCTGCGTGTGCACACAAAGCAACGCTTTACCCATTCAGTCATGTATTTATGTCATAAAGTCACAGCCTTTTGCAGTTTAATATTGACATATGACTACATTGCAATTCTGATGTTATTTTGATTAATTGAGGAGCCCTGAAGGATCATTAAATGAGTCAAATAGGAAATGGAAATCAGCATTATCGCTATAGTTGATCATTTTACATATTGCCAACAAAATCATCTAGATAATATAATGAATATTATATATTGGGCAGCTATACACTACACTGGTCACACTGTATGTTTTTAATTCACTAAAAAGAGCTAGCTCATTAGAGTCATTCGTTCAGGTATCGGACTCTACTGGTGGTGCTGAATGTTGCACACTGACGCGGTAGCGGCAGAACACGGCAAGAAACTCTATCAGAGTATTTTATTGCGGTGTTCTGTCTGCATATTGGTGGAAAAATGCACATTCAGGACCAGTTAACGAAACCGCGAATCATAAAAATCATATGGTTCGGGTCTTTTAAAACAAATGGAACCGGTTCTGAGCAATCGAGAGTTCATGGCAAATGTGCCGCAAATTCCCCACTGATAATTTTCACATGCAAATGAGCTTTGCAGGAAACTTGAGACAAATTGTCCATTGTTGCCAAAGGTTTGCCGGAGGTTTACCACTACTGGCGAAGAGCAGCAAACTTCTGGCAAACATCTGCGGTGAATCAAATGTGCATTTGCATGTGAAAATAATGAGTGACAAATTTGTGGCAAGTTTAGATTTTTTGTAAGGTAGACCCTGTTCCCAGTTCCCAATCACAAAAGTAGATCTGCTTTTTGTCTACTAGGTGAAAATCATAAGTGACTACTAAGTAACAGTACACATCATTTACAAATTGCACAATTTGAGGCTGTTATTAGTGTCCTTTTCCTGCTTAAACGGTGCAAAAAAATGTATGCCCCAAAGTTTTAATACTCAGGGTTAGGGTTTTGTTTAACTCTCCTACACTAATTATACAACAATAACAGTGATGCTGATCCGTTTCGAACCCGTGTCTCACATATGAGCACCACAACTTATATGAAGGACATGTGCAAACTGTCGGGGCCACGACTCCAACACACAGGTCAAATTCTACACAGCAAGACGTTTATAGTGCAAGGTGAAATAGATTACCACATAAGAAAAACACGGTAAAACACATGTCAGCACTGATACTGATACAAAGAAAACTAGTCAAAACAAAATTCTTTCAGAGTCCAAGATCTTGTCAGCAAGGACCTGTAGAATTGGTTATGCTTTCACACGTGCATGCGCACAGAAACACACACTGCTGTCTCACCTCTTCCATACACATCAGGTATGTATGGTACTTGTAGTGTTGTAGAGAGTGATAAAGGGAAAACCACTTTGTTTTCTGCTGATCCACTGTGTATTCCTAATTGAAAGGATAAGACAGACGGAGGGAGAGAGAGAGACTTTTAGTTGTATCTAAAGTGGGGCTAAAATCAGTATGGCATACCTCCTAGTGGTCACCAGTTAAAAATGCAAACGGCCTGTTGAAGTGATAGTTCACTCCCTTATGTTGTTTTAAACCTGTATGAATTTCTTTATTCCGTGCAACAAAAAAAGATGTTATGCATAACGTAAGCCCTAGTGAAAGATGAAACAGGCTGAGGCTAACATTCTGCCTAACATCAACTTTTGTGTTCCACGGAAGAAAGAATGTCATACGAGTTTGGAAAAACAAGAGAGTTTAATTTTAAATTAAAATATCATTAACAACACTTTGAATAATTTTTCACCATTAAATCTGGAATACTCACCAGTGGAAGTTTATTGGGGGATTTCGAGGGCTCCATTGTTTTCCTGTTGTAAGCCCTCCCACTTAAACTCACTTTAAAAACAGGGGTCTCACAATCTGTTTTCAGCTCATTGACCACGGAAAGCTCAGGAAAGCTGTCTAATGCATTCTGAGAGGTAAAGCAGAGAAACATCGTACCACTGTGTAACTGGTTTTCATCAATCCAAATGGCAGATTCTGAATGTTGTACTGCTTGTTTGTACTCTTTATTTTGCAATCTAATAAAAATTTCCTATTAAATGTGCATAACAAGTATTCTGAACACAATTTTATGTGGATACGAGAGTGGTATTTACGGTCATGTTACCATGACAGTAATTCTAAGCCATGGACTCACTTTGAAGATCTGCCCCATGCGCAGTTTTGGCAGCAGTCTCCGCCTGTTGTCCGTGATCATACCATCTATCCTCATCATGTGAGGCAGCAACAGTTCATCTGCATGAAATCCGATAGGCGAGCTTCATTATGCAATGCTCATGTTACAAAATAGATATTTTGGTACTTTATTTCTCACCATTTTCTCTCTCTAGTGCATTAATGACATCTGCGTCCAGAGCTACACAGATCAGCAGCTCTACAAAGCTCTTAAAGGTCTCCTTCATCGTTCTGGTGTTCAGGAAACGTGAGGCAAATGGAACCGGAGGTGTAAACTCTGAAAACGAGAGATGGGGATGAATGTCATCTCACCCGACACAAAAGGGTGAGAGTGTGACAATATGCTGGATACACAGGTTCCAGTATACAGTTCAAAACCACGTACAGTCAGCCAATCATTATCTCAAAATAAAACCTGGCAAGGTGATCAGGACCCAGAAGCAGAATATTTGTATGAATCATAAACAGAATACTTTAATAAAACATTAAACATTATCATTAGTGAATTCAGTTTTTTATCCTTCCATCTGTGAAGCACTTTGAGCAGCATTTTATGTATGAAAGTTGCTATACTATTTTTATATTATTATTGTTATTATCTATTATTGATCAACACTTTACTGATATATTTTTGAGGCATCGATTTATTAAAATTATCTGACATTTAAATTAGAAGCCTAATTTGCATGCTTTCCAATTTCCAATTCACTCAATTGGCCTTCTGTTTAACAGTCTGGCGTAATAGCATTGGGAGCATATAACATTTACAGAATCCAGTTCATAGGTAGGAAAGCATCGGTATCACACACACACAGAAGACAAGCTAATGTGCGAAGCAGAAGGCTGTCCTAAGTTACGAAGGTTTTTGTACTTCAAGAATAAAAGTGCCGTTGATGAGTTTGCAGGTTTGTGTATGAAACTGGTGCAACTGCACAATAGGAACGATTAGAAATGGTGTAGTTTATTATGAAATTTCTCTGTATGTAACCTTGAATAGGTGTTTTATTCAAGCTGTCAAGCCACAAAAAGACTTGCTTTTAAATGAAAATATATTGTGTATGCTATATGAAAGATACATTTGAACGATATATCATCCAGTGATGGCTAATGTAAATAATCTTTGCATACCTTCTGTAGAAAATAGCTGTTATGAATTTTAAAACACACCATGTCATCTACCAGACAAAAACTATTGTGTAATATGCAGCCCTATTTATTAGGCATGTAACGATAAACTAATTTCACGATGCTATGCAGAAACCTCACGATAGAAGTATAAAACAAATATTGCCCAGAAATTCTTTTTCGCTTAAACTTATTCAAGGATTCAATATAAATGTATTTTAAATCTTAAATGATACAACTGACATTGGCAGCATAAAGCAGAGCTCTATAATAAAGTAAATTAACAACACTGGATTTATCAGCAGATTGTTGAGAAAAACTCACAATTTCCTGTTTTTCCTGAGAAAAATGAGTTTATCTACATTCAAGCCATTTTAATAAGCAATGCAAATCGTTTCAAAGCAGCTTTGTAGAAAATCATGCTTTAAAGTCTTAAAGCCCCCAATTAGCAAGCTAAAGGTGACTGTGGCAAAAAAATATAATTCCTTTCAATAGTTAGTGGAGAAAAAAAAAGCCTTGAGGAGCCTGGCCTCTAGATTTACGATATATGTACATAATACAATATTATTTAGCGGTTTGAGAAAAAAAACGATCAGCTGCTGGTTGAAGTTTTCAGATGGTCCCTTACCATACCCTCCACAGTTTTAGCACAATGCCAGAACTTTCCACACAGTCCCTTACCCACCATAGGCACACTTTCCAAAAAATGTCAAGATTAAATTAATGATCTTGAACGATTTTGCTGTGACTCCATCGGATAAGCTTAAATACAGGACAAAGCGTGTCCTGTATTGATTCGATACGGGACGCATCATTTCATCTTTAAATATGGGACGACCCCATTTTTTACGGGATGGGTGGCCACCCTAGTTGTGATCAGAGCCTTCTACATTTCGATGTTAAAAGCAGAGAATAATAGGCGTCATGTAATCGCTGGTTTCTTACATTGTCGGTTTTTTGAATAAGCTGAAAATGATGAGCGTCTTGGTGTGCATTTAATCAGGCTCAGTGTTGGATGGCTGTCAATTGCAACTTGCTGCTGCTGTTTCTGCCTCGTGATTTTGGTGTAAATAAAACGACATGTTTGATGAACTGTAGCACTGGGACATGTCACTGTTGTTTGGTAAATTCACTACATTCTACTTGCCGTTTGCCATAGGTCTTCAAGCTCTCAACCAGTTGCTCTGTTTTTCTGTGAGCACTCAGCGCCACCTCTCTGGGCAGGACACCTTTTCGCAGCTCTCAATGTTGCATTGCTTGGTTTTGATCAGACTTACGCATTTATTTATGTAGCTATTACACGTATGTACGATACATATTATGTTGAATCGAGAGCATCGTAAAGATACAATATTTTTTTTCCACCCCTACTATTTATAAATGAAATAAAAATAAAATTCCTGATACATATCGATAATCATTGGGAAAATCGTCAGATTATTGATGCGTGAAAAAGGCATCGAGCCCAAACCTACAAACATATGATCAAAACCCCTTAATACTAAAAGGTAGACCGATATATCGGTTTTACCTATTAATTGGTGCCGATAGTAGCTTTTTGGAACTATCGGTTATTGGCAAAAATCTATCAAGATAGCTGACGATAACGTGGCCGGCACTGGAGGATTCTATAGTTAAACGGCTTCGTTCAACAGTATAATAGCAGCCCTTTAGAGGTGAAATAAAAACAATCATGGGGATTCGCTGCATCAACATTTTTCATCATTGACAATATTCATCTAAATTTTTATCCTAACTCCACAGCATATTTGTTATTGCGATTAGATAATCAAATGTGCTAAAGCGAGGCACCTTATTTATCGGTATCTGCAAGATCCACTAACGTTCGACCTTGACTTTATATGTATGAAAATTCTAGCCGACCAAAGAAGTGACAATATAACACAGTCATTTAATGTGCTTAATTGTTGCAATATCTGCTGATGTGAACACTATAAATCTGTCATCTGCAAACATCAATATTCTAAGCATGTACAAGCAATCCAGAATATGGGGAAAGATCAAGAGGGCAGTCGAGTCACTCTCTGACCGCTGTAAAATATCTCACCATCATCTTCACTCACAGCCTCTGGTGAGGAGTCAGAGGGAGACATTGTGAACTCCTCTTTCCATTTCTTTCTCTTTTTGGGCGGAGGTTCTGCCTTGGCTTTCGGCTGCTTGGGTCTGGGTTTTGATAGAGCTTTCTGTTGTGTTGTTTTCTGTGTGGGAGAATCTGATACAGTCACAGCAGTAAATCGCTGGGCCAGAAGAGCTTTAGCCTGGGAGCATCTGGGTATTTGAAACAAATATCACAACAACAAAAAAGAGAGGGTCATTTCAGATTCTAACACTTCAATAAGGACCTATTCGATTCTTTATTAAGGTTCTTTGGAAAGATTTGTACTTTGAAATCTGCAATACAGTACAAATAAATATGAATTTAATTGACATTATTCTTTTTACTGAAACCAGAATACATTTTAGAAATATGAATTTTACTGCAAGTTGATCGTTTATATTTGATTGGGGAGATTTCAACAAACTGGAAAGAGAATGAAGTTCCATAGAAAAAAATTTGAGTGGGATTGCACAATGCCCACAGGATGCGTTCATCTGCACAAGCAAATAAAACATTTGTTGTAATCGTGCAGCCTTAGTCTCTTGACACTTTTAAAAAAAGTTTAACAATTTTTAAAATCAACATGCTTAAATTAAGGTATGTCGATGGAAAAACAGCCTAAATGTTACTTTACCTCAGTGAAAGCATGGCCTTGGTTCGTGGTTTTCTGCTGCAGACTCGAACATATTCCCGCTTGTTGACGGTGTCAAGAAATTTTACATGTACTCTTCTATACATGAACTTAGCATCACCAAAGTACCCCAAATACTGTAAAGAGATTGTGACACAACATTTAATACATAGTATACACAGCACACACCGTTGCCACATACTGTATATCCATGTTCTCTATTCACACTTACACTGTTGGTGGCAAAGAACACTCGCTTCCCATCTCTTAGTTCTGGTACGAATTTCTGCAGCAGGGCTTTCTGAACCTTCCAGATGGCTGGTGGTTCAACCCCTGCTTTCAATGTGATCTGCACCCACAAACAGAAATGTATATCAAAGGCTTACAGAGACAAAGGGCTTGATGAAACACAATCTGTCCAATGTCTGTAATAGTAGACAGGAGGTGGTGTGAAAAGATGACAAACTGCCCAGCCTCATCTGATCTGTCACTAATGCCATTTGAACTGATAAATGTAATAAGCTCATAAATGTACATAATATCTGGCTAGTAATGATTCTTTTTGAAACTGCACTGCAATCACAAACTAATAAAAAGGCAAATTACATTTTATGAAACTACTGTAGTTTTGTTTACTGAAGAGTGATGCTTGCCCGTGCTTAAGTTGCCACCATGATGCTAAGGTGTTTTGGGTTGTTCACAGGGCATTCCTATGTGGTTGCTAAGGTGTTCAAATCACTAACCCGAAGTATGAGCAATAGTTATAATAGCTAGGTGTCCATCCACATATTTTTATGCAAATTTTGGGATATAAAAATAAAAATAATAATAATGCTGGAATCCTATTATGCATACTTTTTTTTATTCAGTAAGAAAATATGCACATAAATAATGATGCAAACACATTTAACAAATATATTCCTATAGAATGTATAAAGGGACATAGCTGTGTGTAAAACAAAAGTCAAGTGACTTTGCCATAATAAGCCATGTAAATACATAATTCAATTTAACTTCAATTTTCATTTAATATTTTGGGCCAATTTCCCCAGTAGTGACTATTGTGTTCTCTTGAACGCACGGGATGGAAACACTGCTTTATTCGCAAATAGTTTGTTGTGATATTCAGATTTATATAAATTAAATTCAGAACTTGATTGGAAACATGGCTAGTGATGCTTGTCTAAGAAAGCACCACTAATTTCATGCTTGCATCAACATACCTTCAGCCTTTCAATATCCTCATTTTTAACCACAAACTCATCCCGCTCCCGGTACATGCCCTCCCCTCCACTATCTGGCATTTCTTCGTCCATCAGACCTTCGATAGCAACAGTGGTCAGTTGCACAGCTAGCTTGTCATGTGGGACATCCTTTAGCAATTCCTCAGCAGATATGTTCTGTACAGATTTCTGTTGTTCCTGTTGCTTTGCATTGGTTAGCTGCATGCTTGAGGCCTGAGCTTCCTTTGTGATGTCACCTGAAGTTTTGTTCATTTGAAGCAGATGAGTATTAACTAGGTTGTCACAATAGCAACATTTCTAAAGTCAATATCAATATTAGTGTAATTAGATAGTCAATACCAATTTTGAAACTATAGCATGAAATAAAATGCCTTTAAGCACATTCCTTTATTTAAAAAGTTTTAATAAATATAAACAAATACAATTTATATTGAACTCATATTACTTTCATACACAACTTGTGCAGCTTTTCGACTAAAAACTAAATTATTTTAAGTTCTTATTTTAATAAACTTATGTGCATATAAGCAGAGGTGGGAAGTAACGCATTACATTTACTTGAGTAACTTTTTGGGTAAAATGTTAACTTTTAGAGTAGGTTTAAAAGTGGGTACTTTTTACTCTCACTCAAGTAAACTTTTATTTTACAATTTACATTACTGGGTTTAATTTTAATTAATGTGTAATTTATTGAGAGATTATTGAATGGGATTATTGAATGTCCTGCTGCTGTATTTGTATTGTTTTTTGTATTGTTATCAGCTTGGCAATAAAGCTGATTCTGATTCTATATTTCAGCATTATATATAATGTCCTTGTGGGCCATTTTCATGTTTTCACTATAATAATTAATAGAAATATTTCCAAACCTTTCATCCAGATCTGACAACAGCCCATAAAGCAGGGGTGGGAAACTATTTTGGCAAAGGGGCCATATTAGGCTTTAAGTAGTGCATGGGGGGGCCCACATTGTATTCCTTTTGAGATACAATGTTCTGCATTGATTTGGATATAGTTGTGTACTCAATTTTCTGAAGTGTATCTGTAACTAATCGGACTATTCTGCAATTACCTTAAGTGTTATATTGCTCTACAAAAGGTAGATACTTCTCTATCAGGCATTAAAAACTCAATAAAGGCTGAGCTTATAAATTTATTTTGCCATCTCTACTTCCCTGTTAAGTTATTATTCAATTTAACAATCTCTACATCAGGGGTCTGTTTTAATAAAATAAAATAAAAATAAAAAAAATGTTTGGGCAAAGCAGGCGAGTTTACTTTTTTTTCCCTAAAACATTACCCGTTTACATGCTAAAAGTGTCATGTCGCGGGTCTCCTCGATAATTTGAGTTTCAGCACACAACTGAATAACACCGGCTGCATGACTATGATAAATGATTACTGCAAGAGTTAGATTAACATACAGGTGTGAAGGGACTTCAACATTTCTAAATTGCACAAATAAAAAATACATACACATTCATCTCTGGCTTGCTTTTGCTCACATGTCAATGATGCAGAGATATACTTTTATATATAATTTAATCACTGAGAAGATTTACATGCAAAGTAGCAAAAAACATCACAAGCAGCCTCAAGAATGGACACAGACTAGCTGTATAACACTTTTCCTTGAGCAAAATATTGCACTACAGGTCGCTAAATTTGTTCAAAGATAGAAAAAGCGCACTCGTGTGCATGGTCACATCAAACCATGTGGATGGCCCGATACGGCACGTGGGCCGTTTATATATATATATATATATATATATATATATATATATATATATATATATATATATATATATATATATATAATTAAAAAAAAAAACATTCACTGAAATTAAATAGTGACGCAAACATTCTGTCTAATATCTCCTTATTGTGTTGCATGGAAGAAAGAAAGTCATATGGGTTTGGATCAACATGATGGTGAATAATGACAGAATTTCCATTATTAATAATAATAATAATTCTGTAGTACGTTCAATGTGTATTATGTAATGGAATATAGGGGAGTAAACGTCTATTATGTCATTTGTGAAAATAATGAGTTACTCACTACTTGAGTACTCTTTATATTGGATACTTTCTTACTCTAATAATTATTTATGTTAGTACTTTTACTTCTACTTGAGTAATTATGTTTTTGAAGTAATTGTACTTTTACTTGAGAACAGTTTTTGGCTACTCTACCCACCTCTGCATATAAGCACATGATACTTCCATATTTGAGTCAATTCAAGTCAATACTACTGATTGCAAAAAAAAAAAAAAGAAAAGAAAAAAAAAGGCATCACTAAATGCCTTTATTTTTTGGTATCGACTACTGAAGTGCCAATACTTTTATCAACCTTTAATAAATCAATGTGATACATTGTGATTTGGAGACATGACTTAGCTTTTTAAATATTTAAATGTCTAATTCAACATTAACAATCAAAAAACCTCCATACCTAGTTTCTGCTTTATGTCTGAAGGCTCGTCTAAAGATGAGAGTGCAGAAGTAATGCTCTTCTGAAGATCTTGGTTTTTCCCTACTGAATCATCTTCATCGGAGGAAAATGATGGCAGTGTTTCCAGGTTACTCTGAAGATCCTCATCATGTCCCTTTGTAGAAATTATACTATGAGGGTCTGGAGATATCAGTGGGGTTGAAGGAGGTGGAGATTTAAGAGGTATAAGTGAAGGATTAGGAGGCCTCTTGGAGGCCGAAGGCTTTCTAGAGCGACTGGGTGACCGTATTGGTGGAGATGAAAGTTGCTGTCTGGGTCCAGATTTAAGAAAGTCCAAGAAGGAGCCCAAGAATCCAGTTTTAATTTCTGGCTGTTTTTCCTCAACCTCCTTTAATTTCTGACGCATCCTCTCTTGCTGCTGGTAATTATCATGACAACCTTCTGAGGTGGAGGTTGAACTTGCATCACTAGCACGGGAATTCTGTCTCTTAGCTTGGGTGCTTCTCTTCAGAGGTTTGTGTTGACCATTTTCATCCTCAGCAGTTTGCTTAGAGGAACCTTTTGACCGGGACCGCTTTTTTGGAAGGCCATCAGTGGGATGTTCAATGGGACCATCATCCGTTTGAATACCTTCTGTTCCCTTCGGATGGCCCTTATTATTTGATAGGTTTTCAGTATTAACATGGCCTGATGGGCTATTCTTCTGGCTATACAACTGAAAGTCAGAGGAGGTTGTATTACTAATAGTTAGTCCATTAGCATTCAGAGCAGAGTCATTGGTGGACTTCACAAAATGTTCTTTGGGCAACAAGTTTTTCTCATAGGAGCTTGCTACCTCGTCGGAAATCTCTTGTGCAGAGTTCTTGCTAACATCTTGCTGGTTAAGAGAGTTTGAAAGCATAAACACCTCATCTTTGGGGTATGACATTTGAACACCATTTATTGTCATGGTTTGTGAGTTAGCCATGATCACATTCTGAGATGGGAAACTATTAAGTCTGTTCTCAACAGTCTGAAAAAGACACTTGGAATCTGTAGGGTTGGCTATAGATGATAAATCTCCATCAGAGGATGTGGATTTGACAAAGTCCTGCGGTGTGACGCCACAGGCAGCTGCAGTAGCAGCCAGAATGTCATCTACATTTGAGAGGATGTGCCTCTCATCTGCCAATAGCATGGACTCAGGAAAACACACAGAACTTAGGGTAAAATTGTGCTTTGTGTCATGAGGATTTGATTGGCTAAAGTTGTCTTTTTGAGGCACGTCCTGTTTAGTAGACTCTGCTGAGTTGGTGACTTGGTGTGGAATGATTTGCTGGTTGTGACACCCATTAACAGTCAAACTAATGGTGTCGCTATTTGTTTGAAGATATTGAACCGGTACAGACTGCATGTACATAGTCTTCTTGGGTTGATTCTGTCCTGATGTGTGCACAGGCTGTTGAAGAACAATCATGTGAGATGGCTCCAGCAAAACTTGGGCACTAGGAACCCGAATGAATGGTGTCTGGTCCTCAGACAGCTGCCTTTGATATGCCTGTTGAACTCTGATAATTTGACTCTGATGGTTCTGCTGCTGAGAGCTGGACTCTTTCAGAAACAGAGTTTGCTGTTTCAGCTGGTTAGTACTCAAGGGTGCATGGGTGGAGTGCATAAATAAAGGGTTACTCTTTGGGTGATTGGGACTGTTGGCACTGGTAGCTAGCGGAGCATATTGTCTTGGAGACATCTTCTTTTCATCCTTTGTTGTTTCCAAATGTGTTTGGCCTACAATCTGCTCATCGGACCTGGAGTTGCTACGAATTACACTTTGAGTGTTTTGTCTATCTTCCATTTTTGAAAGGACATAAACAACATTGTTCTGCACCCCAATTTCATTGCGTGCAAGGGTTTGAGGGGAGCTCCCAATAGAGCCTTTCTGTAACGCCTGCACATCCTCAATAGGAAGCTCCCCAGAGTCCTCTTTGGAGGAGAGAAACATTCGTTCATCTGGTTCACTTTTGCCATAGGCTGGTTTCAACTCAACCGAAGACTGGTCATTCGTTAAGGCTTGGGTGTGAGTGACAGGAGAGGAAGTAGATGACTGAAGAGATAATAAACAATTTTGTTGTAAAAGGGCACTATCAGCTTTGCTACTTGGAGAAGGCTGCATTAGGATATAGTTCTGGGTTGGGTTATTGGATGATAGAGTCCGGACATGACTGGTTGAGAAAGTTGGGCTTGGGGTTAGTGGTTGAACTGACACAAAGTTCTGCGAGGGAATGCTAGAAGATGCTGGCGCCTGGGTGTAGAAACTAATGGTTGGCAGGCCCTGAGAGCGGCTGGAAGAGTAGCTTTGAGAAGGACTTCCCATGCAAAGTGTTTGTACTTGTGTATCATACCCTTCTCTGTTTCCTGGAGATGGCAAATCCTGATGTTGACTGGAAGAATAAATAATAGACTGGCTTACAGATGTCTCAGCTTCAGACTGACTAGCAAATGATGAGAGAGTTTTGTAAATTGAGGGTAGCTTCTCAGGTAAACTAGAAGAGAAGGCTTGTGTTTGGCTAAGGTTGCTTGTCAGGCTTTGAGAGGTGACGTACGCATGTGAGGTGCTAACCGATAACAGGCCTGGAAGCAGGTGTGCGGATGTGTAAGGTTGTGACTGGCAAGCAATCACTGAGCTTTGATTCTGGGCTGGGGAGGCATAGCTCTGCTGCTGCAGGGCTGGAGAGCTTGCCTGGGCATGAGTGTCTGTGCTCTCACTGGGATGTTGAGCTATTTTGGAAGACCCAACTTTAACCTTTACTGCAGATGAGCCAGAAAACCCAGGGGAGGAGACAGAAGAAGCGTAGGCCTGAGCTTGCTGCAGTGCTGCTTGAGAAGTCTTCTGCTGTGTACTGCCATTAACAGTATGCAAAGGGTCACCCACAGGGCTGCAGGGTAGTGGTGTGTGCGGGGAAGGGTCCTGTTGATATGAAACATCACTATCATCATGCAGGTAACCCTGTAGGGAGTGCTGAACACCACCAGCCAGCTGCTCCTGGACCGACTGGGTGCTGGAAGGCCGCTGGAGGTGCTTGATCACACTACATTCACGATGAAAAGCTCTTTCAATTGAGCCTGAGAAAACTGGAGCACTGTAAGGCTGAGGGGCCTGCTGGGAGGTGCCCAAGATGGTGGGGAGCAAGCTGAACTGAGGATGAAGGAGGTGTGGGGCAGATTCTTGTGCTGAGCGATATGTGGAGGACTGGGGTGGTAGACCAGCACCTATAGCTGCACCACTAAGGCGGTCAAAAGCAAGTGCGGTTGGTACAGTGCTCTGGGTGGATTTGAGATGGAGAAGAGGGTCATTGTGGGACAACAGACCATTTGATGAGCTAAAAGGGCTGTCCTGAACAGCAAGTGCTGATGTAGTGGTGAAGCTTCTGTTAGGAAAGGCACTGGGGTGCTGGTGGGATGAGAGCGCAGATGGGATTGGGAACGTTTCTGATGGATGAAGGGCTCCGGTAAGAAAGAGTTCTGTTGAAGTGTTGGCACCTAAAGCATGAAAAAGGGATGTTTGGTGACATTCAGTTGGCATTTATAAACTTCAAATCTTATCAATTAACCCATTTTTCTTTCACACTTAAATCACACTGAAACTGCAAATACATATTGCTGCTTTAAGCTTTTCTTGAAATGCCATGCACAAAATATAGCTACTACCTGACAAATATCACTGACGTAGGTGTCTTGAAAAAATGTCTCATGTCTGTGTAAGAATCTGAGTGTAGCCCACATGTTAGCCAATCAGAAAACTTGGAAGTACTTCTTAACCGGTCAATCATTTTGCACGGGTTGGCTAACATGTCTTCAGAGGTTGGGATATTAGCGAAAGGGCATGTGGTTGAAGGGATGGAAGTTGCAGTCTAATTCAGTGGCTAAGTCTGGTTCACTTGCTTGCTAACATCCACATCTCTTACAGCATATTAAAAGTATTAACAAAAACTATCTACCACAATACCCATTGAGGTTGACTGGGCTGAAAACAATGAATCCATGAGACCAACGAGAGGTCTCCTGTCTGATTAGACACAATTGCATCAAAAACCTCAGTGGTGGTTTGAATGAGAGACCAAGTGTGTATTTACCAGTTTGCCATGAGGGGCTTCTAAATGGAGGGAGAAGAGTAGAGC
Organism: Moxostoma hubbsi; assembly: GCA_032164185.1. Classification (NCBI taxonomy): domain Eukaryota; kingdom Metazoa; phylum Chordata; class Actinopteri; order Cypriniformes; family Catostomidae; genus Moxostoma; species Moxostoma hubbsi. Next base: position 30,472,115 of record JAVLUX010000019.1, read on the forward strand.
CAGCAGGTCCAGCCTGAAGGCTTCGTGATTCAATAGCAGAGAGGAAATTCATGACTGATGATTCAGAAGTGTTGCTGCTGGTTATGCTGTGCTGATTAGAGTCAAACACTTCTGATAAAGAAAGACCAAAAGGAGATAAGAGGGTGCGTCAATGATTCTAGTAAGACTGTAGCTCTGTTCCAAAACGCATGTAGTTACTTCAGCATCCTAATTCAAATGGAACCTCATAAGTGATTAATTTTAAATGCTCTAGATAAGCAGCAACTCACATGGTATCTCACATGCATCATACAAATAGAGTTCCTGGAGGATGTGAGATTCATTCTAAAAGGGTTTGACCATGGCATGTTACTAAGCTAATGCCACGGTGCTCTAAGAAGCATAAAACTGCATAGCACAAACAAATATTAGGTGAAGTAATCTATTTTTAACAATAATTTTGGTATTGAACAGAACATCTTTGCATGTTGTTGATGCATGAGCCTGGCGTTGACTGCTAAACGAATATTGCAAAGCAGTAGTGGCCTTGAGATCATAAGAGTACATTTTAAAAAGGCTAAGCTCTCGACCATGCTTGAGATGGAACAGCGAGCGGAAAAACGTAAAGAACTCTAGCCTTTAAGATTTGGCCTAAAAGAGGTATGATAGACAGCAGCTTAATTCTGTTGCCTATAGTTTAAAACGGTGTGGCACGGTGGAGGGCGGGACCGGGGCGTGATTACACACGCCCGGTCCCGTATTAGGCTAATTAAGCCATCAAGAGGGATAAAGGCCACTCGCCGACGGTGATGGGAGAGAGAGAGATCGTTCACGGACATGTCCGTCATCTTATGTGTTTGTATTTTGAGTTCCTCATTAAACCTTTAAGTTATATGTCAAGCCGGTTTCTCGCCTCTTCCTTGCCCACGAGCTTGATCTGTGTTACATTGGTGCCGAAAGCCCGGGAAGGAAGAGCCCCCTCCACCGTGCCACAAACGGTCTTCGCATCAGGAGCACAGCTAGAAATCTGTCTAGGTTGGCAACTTAATAGGTTATGACACAGTGTCATAAAAATCAGATAAACCACTTAGCACTCACCTGTGGGATGGTGTGATGTGGAAAATGTAGGAGGCTGGTGACTTGAGGCAAAGGTCTGCCTTTGGAGGAGCTCAGAGTCCAGTAGTGTAGAATCATAACTCGAACTGTAAAAAGCAAAAGGTAACACTCACATATCATGAGACCGCACAAGTGAACTAGGGTAAAAATCATTAAGCAGCAAGCCAAGTTGGTTTACATTCCTAAGGTGTCTTGGAATGTGAATGCTGATGGGCAATTTTACCTGTTGTATTTCAAATTATTAAATAATGATATACACTGCCTGACCAAAAAAAAAAATTGCATACTCTTAATATTGAGCCTAGACCTGACCAATTGAAGCAACTCCAGATCATAACACTGCCTCCAGAGGCTTGTACAGTGAGCACTAAGCATGAAGGGTGCATCACTTTCCTTCTTACCCATACACGTCCATTGCTTTGGAATAGGGTAAATCTGGACCTCATAACCTTTTTCCATTGCTCCACAGTTCAATCTTTATGCTCCCTAGTAAACTGAAGTCATTTTTTCTGATTGAAGAGGCTTTCTTGTGGCCATACAGTTGTTTAGTCCCAATCCTGTAAGTTCTTGTCGCATTTTGCATGTTAAAAATGCTCTTACTTTCACTATTTAACAGCTGTGAGTTCTACAGTCGATTGTTTACGATGTGACTTCACCAAGCATGTTAAGGTGTACTCACACTAGGCAATCTCTGCCATGCCGGCGCACATTTTGACCCCTAAAATCCAGTTTGTTTGACTACAGGTCAACTCGTGTGCCTTAGCCCGCTTGAAGAGGTGGGCTCGGGCACAGATAAGTTGGCTCAGGCACGGTACGCATCTAGTGTAATCACCAACGATGACCGAGCACGGAACTCAAAACATGATGTCAATGATGCGACTGAGCAATGGGATCACTTTGGTCTATAGCAGAGGTTCCCAAACTTTTTACAGTGGGATACCCCTCCAAACATTCAACATCCATTTGCGTACCCCCTCTCTAAAGCATAGATAACATTCACACAATGTATTTTGAATATATGTATAACACAATTATCTTGAAAAACAACTCCATTATATTAAACATGTTAAATGTGTACATGTTACAGTATATTAATCATATTCATATTGAACAAATGGCTTACTGATTGAGATGGGAATGCTAGATATGATATAACTGCATAACTTGAAAACTCTCCCCTCATCGCGTCATGGTACACATGAATAGTGTTCAGTTCTGTGCCTGGAATTGTGCACCATTGCAAGTACAGAATGCACTCTTTAAATATGGCAGCTTGTTGGACGAAAAGGATAAATTCCAGTGGTACAATGCTGTTGACAATTAGGCATGTGAGAGGGCAGTGTGTCACCGCACCCCAAACGACACAAAATAAGCCACAAAATTAAATAACATTATAATGATGGACTCCATTGTGCTCCGCGAGAGCACTTTGCTTCCCGTTTTCTTCAAAACAAAAAGTTGCATCATAATGACGCAAGCGTGCTCAGACCCGGAATGTTAAGTGCAACATGAGTGCAGGCCAGCGGGGACAATCGTACTTGGGCACGGTACAAGGCAATCGGGCCTAGTGTGAATACGCCCTTAGTGATTTCCAATCACGTTCATTCAAGATTTTTTTCCGACCACATTTCTTCCACTATACTTCCAGGTTTTAATAATGCCTTGAACAGTTCTTAACCCACTTCAAGTGATTTCAGCAATCTCCTTAGTTGTTTTCCTTGCTTGCCGCAGGCCAAAATGTTGTTCTGCATCAGTTAGGGTTAAAAGAATTGTTGCCAGCTGAAACATATTAATCACAGCAATAATGATCCAATCATAGGCTTTTTAGTATCTACCTATTTAAATCTTAACAGTGACTTTTTTTTTTTGGCTAGGCAGTGTATAAACTTAATATACAATGAATGCATTAATATAGAGTTAAATTAATGTGCAGTACTTCAAACATGGCTCATTCACTCTTTCAGAGTTGGAACTTTTACTGTTATAATAAGGGGTTAAATCAGATCCCCAGATAGAACGCATGCATATCTCCGAGATGCCCGTTTTAAACCTTTTCATCTGGAAATCATTGCATTCTAATTAACATCTGCTGAACATCTTAAAAAGATCAGATTTATAAACATTCTAAATAATCAACATCTGAAAGACATCTGCTGAATGTCTTATTAACATCCGAGAGGAAACTTCTTCTAGACGTATTGCGGATGAGCAAGCAACCTAAAAAACATGTCTTCCAGAGTCATCAAATAACATCAAATACACGTCTGGGTGCTATTAGGGTCCTAGCTATTTCTTCTGATGCTTTGCAAATGTATGTGCCACTAAGTCTAAAATAAAAGGATGTAGCCTATAGTTCAGATATAGCTGATTTCATGCATGTTCTAAAATATGTTCATATTCTGTGATGCAGTCTGCATATTGAAACTGACATACAGTTGAAGTCAGAAGTTTACATACACTTAGGGTGAAGTCATTAAAACTAATTTTTGTAAACACTCCACAGATTTCATATTGGAAAACTATAGTTTTGGCAAGTCGTTTAGGACATCTACTTTGTGCATGACACGAGTAATATTTTCCAATAATTGTTTACAGACAGATTGTTTCACTTTTAATTGACTATATCACAATTCCAGTGGGTCAGAAGTTGATATACACTAACTGTGAAACTGTGCGTTTAAGCAGCTTGGAAAATTCCAAAAAATTATTTCATGACTTTAGGCAATTAGCTTCTGATAGGCTAATTTGCTAATTTGAGTCAATTGGAGGTGTACCTGTGGATGTATTTTACGGCCTACCTTCAAATTAGAGCATCTTTGCTTGACATCATGGGAAAATCAAAAGAAATCAGCCAAGACCTCAGGAAATAAACTGTGGACCTCCACAAGTCTGGTTCATCCTTGGAAGCTACTTCCAAATGCCTGAAGGTACCACATCCTTCTGTACAAACAATAGTATGCAAGTATACACACCATGGTAGCACGCAGCCATCATACTGCTCAGGAAGGAGATGCATTCTGTCTCCTAGAGATGAACGTAGTTTGGTATGTGCAGATCAATCCCAGAACAACAGCAAAGAACCCTGTGAAGATGCTGAAGAAAACAGGCAAACAAGTATCTATATCCACAGTAAAACGAGTCCTATATCGAAATATCCTGAAAGGCTGTTCAGCAAGGAAGAAGCCACTGCTCCAAAACCGGCATAAAAAAGCCAGACTACAGTTTGCAAGTGCACATTGGGACAAAGATCTTCCTTTTTGGAGAAATGTCCTCTGGTCTGATGAAACAAAAATGCAATTGTTTGTCCGTCATGACCATCATTATATTTGGAGGGAAAAGGGTGAAGCTTGCAAACTGAAGAACACCATCCCAACCATGAAACATCTTGTTGTGGGGTGCTTTGCTGCAGGAGGGACTGGTGCTCTTCACAAAATAGATGGCATCATGAGGAAGGAAAATTATGTGGATATATCTCACGGCATCAGCCAGGAAGTTAAAGCTCAGTGGCAAACGGGTCTTCCAAATGGACAGTGACCCCAAGCAAACCTCCAAAGTTGTGGCAAAATGGCTTAAGGACAACAAAGTCAAGCTATTGGAGTGGCGATCACAAAGCCCTGACCTGAATTCGCTAGACAATTTGTGGGCAGAACTGAAAAAGCGTGTGCAACCAAAGGGGCCTACAAACCTGACTCAGTTACACCAGTTCTGTCTGGAGGAAAGGGACAAATTTCCAGCAACTTATTGTGAGAAGCTTGTGGAAGGCTACCCAAAATGTTTGCCCCAAGTTAAACAATTTGAAGGCAATGTTACCGAATACTAACAAAGTGTATGTAAACTTCTGACCCACTGGGAATGTGATGAAAGAAATTAGGGCTGGGACAATTCATCGGCGTAATCGATGTCATCGATTACAGAAATACGTCGATTTGCATAACATGTGTCGGTACGTCGCATTGGAATAATTAAAATGCATCACCCGGTTTAAACATGGATTCCCCGAAGAACAAACTGCAGCTAAAAAAACTTGCCCATGGTGATCTAAAGCAGGGGAGTATTTTAGCCGGAGACCCAACGATGTGATGCTGTGTAAGATATGCAAATTGAAAATGGCTTATCACAGCTGTACAACCACCATCAACGAATACTTGAAGCAAAAGCATCCCGGAGCGCTTGTCAAGATGGCAGCATAGTAAGTCCTGTTTACTTTTTGTCCCCACCCAAACATGATATAGTATTAAAATACGTGTTTCTGTTAGTAGTAGTCACTTAAAATATATTTTCTAAATGTTTCCTCATCGCCCCCATGTTAAAAGTAATTTATGCACCGCTGCTAATGTAACGTTACACCACGCGTCATCTAATTTTGTTATTTGGCCGTTTTATGTTTACTTTAACAGCCATGCAGCCCTCTACATTGCAAGTAAATCTTGCACTATGCGACCAAAAACGTCAGTTATTAGCCACTGGCAAGTAAATTTTAACATTTCACTCGCCAGTGAGTGCGGAGGTAAAAGCACTTGTGCTCATTCACTTGAACTCCAAACATCTCAGGTAACCGCACTGGTGACGTCACAAGAGCAGCTCTCTTGAGAGTGTGTGAAGATGAACCACTTCTCAAGCACTCTGATGATCACGCCGTCTACAGAGCCGTGCGCAAAACTCACGCGAAAATATAAACAAGGTATAAACGGATTCGTTTTGTGAATGCAAAGTGCTCCCGTTTCACTTTACGGCCATGTAATGTCAAATATCCGTGGTCATTGTGGGTTTATTCACCAGTGTTATAACATGCAGTGAGACAGAGGAGATGTCCTGCTCTTTCAGTGGAGATGATCAAATGCAAGAAACACAATCTCAAAGTCTTTCTTCATGAGAAATAACGGATTGTGAGTTAATCAGAGAGCCTTAAATAATGTGTGAAAGTGAAGAATTTAAGGCAGAAATATTTTACTATTGCATAATATAATATAATATAATATAATAAAAATAAAATATTATAATAGCTATACAGGTTGGCTGGGTTACAAAAGAAAACAAAAAATTGAAAGTCCAACGGATGAAAAGTAAATCGGACAAATAAGAGAAATATATTTTAGTTATTTAGACATATTTTGATAATTCAAACATTATTTTATAATTTTATTTGACTGTCATTCATATGTTTTTGAAGCCTGAAAATGAAATCATATACCCTTATTTTATTATATGACCCAAGCTAAATTTGTATAAATGACATTGTTAAACTGCTAAACTCATGGTTGCACAATGTTTTGATATTCCTCCTGAAAGTGACTTGAATTTTAAATTTATTTTGTTGTTCAATTGCTAAATGTAGATTGCACTTTCCTTTTACTCAAATTGAACAAGTTCTTACTTAAAATCACTCCAAAATAAAAGTAATCTACATTTAGCAATCCAACAACAAAATAAATGAAACATGTAAAATTCAAGTCACTTTCAGAAGGAATATCAAAACATTGTGCAACCTCGAGTTTAGCAGTCCAACATAAAATCTCTCCAAAATAAAATGAATGTTTGACTAAAATGGAGATTACCAGTTAAAACAGGGCTATTTTGTTTTTTGCAGAATAATGCCCTGCAGTGCACACTTTGTTTCTTGTGCATTTGTTTGTGTTTAAGAGAAGATCATTTATTAAAATATTGAAATATTAATGAGACAAGTTTTTAATATTTATTTTGGGTTAATTAATTGTTATATTAATCAAGAAATAAGAATACAAAATCTTTAGAAAAATTGGCAAATTAGTCATTAGATTAATTGACTAATCGAAAAAAATAATCGTTAGATTAATCGATAAAAAAAGTGCAGCCCTAAAATAAATAAAAGCTGAAATAAATAATTCTCTCTCCTACTATTCTGTCATTTCATATTCTTAAAATAAATTAGTGATCCTAACTGACCTAAAACAGGGAATGTTTTCTATGATTATATGTCAGAAATTGTGAAAAGTTTAAATGTATTTGGCTAATGTGTATGTATACTGTATACCAGTTTTCCTTAATATACTGAATATCGTCACAATGTTAAATGTGCTAACCATACTCCTATTGCAATAGACAACAAAGCATTAGATACAAGGAATAGGGCTGGTCTGATAAAACCCATGGAAACAATATACTGTATTTAAGTTAAGTCTGTCTGTTATTATTTTCGCAAAGCCACATCTCACACTAAATAAAGGCCAGTCTGCATTATATGTTTCACTAACAGAGCTGTTGCTATTCATTTGGATTTTGTTTCCTAGCAGTTTTTGATGGCTTCAGAGTGGAATGAAAGTGTGATCAGATACCACATAAGCTTAGCTCGACATGTTAGAGTGGGTAAAAAGACAACTGCAGTTCTAGTTTCTTATTCATTTATTTGTTTATTTTATTTAGTAATACAGACAGCAATTATGAATATTAGGTAAACCAAAATTATGCTTTGAGGAAGCAAAGTGATTTCACTCTTAAAAGAGTGAAACTGACAAAACCATGTTTGGATCAATGGTGGCTTACATATGAAAAAGGAACCAGTTTCTAATATAATGGCGATGTGAAAGGTGATCTGCAAGTGACAGTCATTACAAACTACTGCTAAACAGCCCTCCCCCAGAAAGTTATCCTCAGTCACCATTCACTTTTTGTTGTAGGCCTATAGAAAAAAGATGCAGTGAAAGTGAAAGGTGAAGTCATTTAGTACTTTTCCACCATTGTGAGGAACGTTTCTATGGTTTGGCGAACCGTGCTGGTGGAATAGTTTTAGTACATAGTGATTTACGACTGTCAATTTGCCAATGTCAAGGTAACTGGATTATTTCTATGTAGCTGACTAAGTTTGCCAATATTTAGGTGAGGTTAAATAAAAGGATGTAGCAAAGGAAGTCCAGCATTATGGGTAAATGAGCCAATCCAGAGCCCTTATTCCAGAGGAAGGCCTAAAAGGTTAGCATAAAATAGCATAAGGTGGCAATCCAATAGACGTTCTGTGGTCAGTACACTGACGAGACGACAAGGGGCAGTTCTTTTTGAATAGAAGTAAATATTGGATACATTGCTTTAGTGAGGAAACAGTTCATCACTTAATTAATTGACCACCAGTTAGCTAATCTTCAACATGTTTTACACAAAACAATCCTTTTGGAATTTATTATGTGTAGAGTTTTACAATAAAATTGCTTTTATAATTCACGGACCATTTTGCGTCAGTTTACAGCTCTCCCCATTCATTTAAATGGTATCCGCAAACGGTGACTTACTGTCGTAACAAGCTAGTTGACCGTTACGCTCTTTCCTATGAACGTTATCTCAGTATAGAAGCAGGACCAGCCTGAAAGAAAGTGTTTTTTGTGTAATCTGAGGTAAAGAAGCACTATTTATGATACCATTGTTGACAGATTTTTACTAATGCTTTTAAATGTTCTTTGATCATAATCTTAATCAGTTTCCCCCCATTGAAGTTGATAGGAGCTGCACTTTTATGCCGCTTGTTTACAAAACAAATAGATTTCCAGGACTGGCCGACTAGTCTGAAAGGGATTTTGATATAAAAAAAATGGGAAGGGAAAAGCAGTCCTAAAATTGGAATATGTGATCATCCTCCATGTAATACAGTAAACAAAAAAATACGCTTTATGGCAAGAAGTGTCCTGATAATAATGCAACAATTCAAAAAAAAAAAAATTTAAATATATTTTTTACAAAGTTGGAGACACGTGGCCCTTCTGCAGTACTGATCGATCAATTGTTTACAAAGGTCCTCCATATCTGCAAAGACACTCTTGACAACTTCACAAGTTTATACATTAGAGATTAAGTTGACAGTTCATGACCTGCACTTTCTGATTATTCATGTGCAAAAGAAAAATATCAGCAATGAATAATTGTGTCAACTGTGTAGTAAATGAACCGAAGCATTATTAAAAGTGATTAGCCAGTGATTTGTGCATATTCCGGAGAGGTACAAGCACAAACAAGATGTAAACTCGATAACTCCGTTTATAAAAAACTGCATTTACTCTTAAAGTCGCGTTTTATGCGAATATGTTGCGCTAGGCCTCCCATCACCGGAATTTTCTTCAAGGGGTGACCCGCCCTCTATATCATTCTCGTACCTGTGTTTGTAGGCCCAGCCCGCGCTCTGGGCCGCTGCAGTGACCGGCTCGGTGAAGCTGGAGCTCGGGTAATTCCGGTCCATCGTCCGCCGGCGTTTGGGAGTGATGCGCGTCCCCGATACAGATACACATTCAACCGAGCACTAGAAAGTCACATATTCCTCCGTTTGAACGTTTTATTGTGCTGCCCGGCGGAGGTCTGAGTGCTGGTTCTGGGGGGATTGGACGGCAGATGTGGTTTGTAATGTTGATAACGCGCAGGATGAAATCACTGATCGTGTCCCCAACCAAAACTTAATAGCGCTCTAAGGGTGCATGAAAGAAGTTCTACTAGATCATGTCCCCATATTGGTGTTTCTCCCAAAGATTCACTTACGCCAAACTTTTTTAGATGTAAGTTTTTTTTTCTTTTCTCCCCTCCTCTGCCTCTCTCTCACACACAGGGAGAGAGAGAGAGAGAGAGAAAGGGAGACAGAGCATGCAATGTACATATCATTTTTGGGACTTTTATATTTATTTTGTAATATAAGATAAATACAAGTACTATACCTTAACCATACCAAAACGTTGCCCCCAAAAGCACTGTTGCCATTTTAGATCATAATATGCAGTGTTAGTACAAAGTAATTAGTTACTGTAATCTAATTACTTTTTTTGTAAAAAGGAATAAAATGCACTATAAATGATTGTAATCAGATTACAGTTACTAACTTCCAATTAATTTAATTACTTTTAAGTACATTATAGTGTTATGCTTATTTCCAATATATTATTTATGTAGAAAACATGAATTATGGCCCCATAATGAGTCATTGTGAAGAAGAAATGTGAGATGCTGAGTGTATGACTTGCATGTAACAATGAACAAGAAAGTAATATAGACATTACTTTCAATTAAGTAATTAGTGAAGTAATCTGATTACAATTTTTGAAAAATAATTAGTAATATGTAGCGGAATACTATTTTTCAGTAACTTACCCCAGGGTTGAAGCAATAACATTGAAATTGAAATTGTTTTTTTGAGAATGTCAGGATAACGTTAGGGGGACATTCTATGTCCTTAAAAAAAACTTGCCAACCAACAGAGAACATTAAGATATCTGTTCTGAGACCAACATTTGTTATCTAGGTTGTAACCACAAATATGTTCCGTCAAGTTCCACTCTTCTTCGGAGGACATTAAAATACATTTTTATACATTATGTCTTAGGTATCCAATTGCCGCTCACTGGATGTTTTTTGTTTTTGGCTCCATTCTGAGTAAACTCTAGAGACTGTTGTGTGTGAAAATCCCAGGAGATCAGTAGTTACAGAAATAAACAAACCAGCCCATCTGGCATCAACAATCATGCCACGGTTCAAATTTTTGACCCGTATCTGTATTGTAAATCCATCTGCTTGTAAATATGAACTCATGCACCAACCACCACTAACCTGCCCAACATTTGTATACAATATCTGACTCTCTATTAAGTTTTCTGAAAACAAATTAAAATTATACCTTAAAAGTTACTTCAGTTTATCAAACAATAAGTCATGAACACTATGATCAAAAATGTAATGAGACAACACTGATGTATAGAAATAGTCAAAGTAGACAAAGAAGGAAGTTTATTATTAGGTCTATTAATATCCCAATGACTATAACACCAGTACAGGCACTATCTTGTAAAAGACATCAAAGGGATTCTTCAGCCTCCAGAAACCGCTAGTGTGACTGTAAAGTCTCAGCCCCTTTGTCATTAAATGCCAATAAAAGCATATGTCAACCTTTCTGGCTGTACATGCAGCACATATAGCACTAAAATACAAAGAATCACCAAACTAACATGAAAGGAACAACATTTATTTATCATTATGCACAAGACCTAGCGCAAACAACTTAGTCTGACTTGATAGTCATAACATTAGAACAAGGAGGTAATTGTGTGGATCACAGAATTAACAGGATTTTGCAAAAAATAATTTCATCTCAAGTGACATAAGTCACTCTCTGCATCTCTATAGCTTGCAAAAAAAAAAAAATATATACATTTTATATATATATAACAATTTTTTTTTTCCTTCATAAATAGCCCAGAATATTAAAAAAATCATTATGATCAGTCTTTTTATTGTTACAATAATTAATATCTAAACAAGATTTTCTTTTTTATAGTTAAATATCTAAATACAAACATTTAAAATATTTACAAAATGAAAAAGGAAATTAGATTGTGGAAGTCATAATTCTTTGTCATTTTAACTACCTAAACTGCCCTGATTGTGACTGGAATGCTTCCAGTAATTCCAACTCATTGCTTAGTAAGACAACAGAGCACATGTTAAATGATACAGTGCAGCAGTGCACGTTATTATTCTGCCAATTTTTATATTAGCAGTTTATTCTAAGGAATTCAATCGGAGTGGAATGCTTTTGGTTTAACACTTCTCCAGTTTATAATCCAAGAAAGAAATGGCTTAGTCCATCCTGATACAGTCCAGCAAATGATGCTATCGACGGATACTGCCTGGCCTCGAACTGTCGATAGATATGACTAGAATTAGATATTTGGTAATTTCACAGTACATTATAAAAATATTATGCCACTTGTGGATCAAGACCCAGAGACATTTAAAGGAACAGTTCACACAAAAATTTAAATTCTCTCTAAATGCTGGACTGGTGGCATATTGAACTGAACATAATGCACAGTTGAAGTCAGAAGTTCACATACACATGTTGAAGTTATTAAAACTAATTAGAAGTGTATGTGTGTGTGTGTATGTATATTAGTTATACTTTTAATGAAGTATAGTTTTGGCAAGTCGTTCAGGACACCTACTTATTCCAACAATTGTTTACAGACAGATTGTTTCACTTTTAATTGACTATATCACAATTCCAGTGGGTCAGAAGTTTACATACACCGAGTTATCTGTGCCTTTAAGCAGCTTGGAAAATTCCAGAAAATTATGTTAAGCCTTTAGACCAGGGGTGGGGAACCTTTTTTCCCCATTAAGGGCCATTTGAGTATTTACGAAAATGATTCGCAGGCCATAAAATTGCTAGCAATTTCTGATTGTGGGTTGAAATTAATGTACGCATTCCGTTATGTGCTTACACACCAAAAACACTAAAAGGTCTGTCTATTATACAATATTTTGTGTTATCATTTAAAATGATTTTTAAACAATATTTGAAAGGATTTAAAAAAAAAAAATTCTTAGGTTAACTGAATCACAGCCATTTTTTCCTTCTCAAATTATTTATCAAATGGCTTTGCGGGCCGGGTAAAATGGTCTTGCGGGCCTTATACGGCCCTGTGGCCTGACATTCTCCACCCCTGCTTTAGACAAGTAGCTTCTGATAGGACGTGTACCTGAGGATGTATTTTAAGGCCTACCGTCAAAGTTAACATACAACATTCGCCAAATACGGTAAAACTCAGTTTTTCATAATTCCTGACATTTAGTCATAGAAAACATTCCCTGTCTCAGGTCAGTTAGGATCACTACTTAACTTGGGGCAAACATTTTGGGTAGCCTTCCACAAGTTTCTTACAATAAGTTGCAGGAATTTTGGCCCTTTCCTCCAGACAGAACTTGTGTAACGGAGTCAGGTTTGAAGGCCTCCTTGCTCACAAATGCTTTTTCAGTTTTGCCCACAAATTTTCAATCGGATTGAGGTCAGGGCTTTGTGATGGCCACTCCAATATCTTGACTTTGTTGTCCTTAAGCCATTTTGCCACAACTTTGAAGGTTTGCTTGGGGTCACTGTCCATTTGGAAGACCCGTTTGCCACTGAGCTTTAACTTCCTGGCTGATGTCTTGAGATGTTGCTTCAATATATCCACATAATTTTCCTTCCTCATAATGCCATCTATTGTGTGAAGTGCACCAGTCCCTCCTGCAGCAAAGCACCCCCACAACATGATGCTTCATGGTTGGGATGGTGTTCTTCGGCTTGCAAGCTTCACCCTTTTCCCTCCAAACATAATGATGGTCAATACTTGCAAACTGTAGTCTGGCTTTTTTATGATGGTTTTAGAGCAGTGGCTTCTTCCTTGCTGAGCAGTTTTATCAGGTTATTTTGAAATAGGACTCGTTTTACTTGCATACTATTGTTTGTACAGAAGGACGTGGTACCTTCAGGCATTTGGAAATAGCTTCCAAGGATGAACCGGACTTGTAGAGGTCCACAGTTTATTTCCTGAGGTCTTGGCTGATTTCTTTTGATTTTCACATGATGTCAAGCAAAGAGGCTCAGAGTTTGAAGGTAGGCCTTAAAATACATCCACAGGTACACCTCCATTTCAGTACACCTCCAATCAGAAGCTATATGGCTAATTGTCTAAAGGCTTGACATAATTTTCTGGAATTTTCCAAGCTGCTTAAAGGCACAGTTAACTTAGTGTATGTAAACTTCTGATCCACTGGAATTGTGATATAGTCAATTAAAAGTGAAACAATCTGACTGTAAACAATTGTTGGAAAAATGACTTGTGTCATGCACAAAGTAGACGTCCAAAACTATAGCTGGCTAATATTAAATCTGTGCAGTGGTTAAAAAATGAGTTTCAATGACTTCAACCTAAGTGTATGTAAACTTCTGGCTTCAACTGTAACCACTGGAGACTTCGTGATTATTTTATGCTGCCTTTTGGAGCTTCAAAGTCTTTGTCACCATTCACTTGCATTGTATGGACCTACAGAGCTGAAATATTCTTCTAAAAATCTTTGTTTACAACAGAAGAAAGAAAGTCATTTATATCTGGGAGGATGAGTAGATGATGAGAGAATTTTCTTTTTTTGGTAACTATTTATTTTAGCATAAATGGATGATTACTTAGCATGCATGTTATTTTCGTCTCTTGAGCACAATATGACACCAGTTCCAGCAATTAGTGTACTATAATTAGTTTTTGATGACAACAACTGTTAAATGGGTTGAAACAGGTTCCTTAATGATATAATAAAGGAGTGATACAAATGACAAAGTAGTTACATAAGATTAAAAAGCAAGGTGTGTTGGTACCCAGGATATGGTGGAGGTGGAGCATCATGTGGTCCAGTGATGGCAATGGCCTGGTCATAAGAAGGCAAACCATGAGCATCTGGGTTATCATACGAGTGTGTACGAGGAATAGGATGCAGAGAGACCTCCTCCAGTCTCCGGATTATCACAGAGGCATTGCTTCGGGTGGAGCGACGTCTGATGGAACTAAATTAAAGTCACAAAACATGAAGCACAATCAATGCAGAGACTTGGACATCTATCCACCACTTGAAAATACAAATGATAAAGGCTAAGATAATGAGTCCTTACCCTCTAAAGCCATAGTCTTTATTCCTTCCCTGGCAGAAGTACCAGATCAGGAGGCCGACTACAACAATAAAGACTCCAGCAGAGATGATGCCCACCAACAAGGCTGTTACATCAACTTTTGATTGGTACTCTTCTTTATCTAGTGAGATTATACACACATCGATCTGGCACAATATTAAAATCACCTGCCTAATATTGTGTAGGTCCCCCTCGTGCTGCTAAAACAGCACCAACCCGCATAAATATTGTTCAGAGAAGATTAAAGATTATAGTGTGATTTCTGTGTGCAGTTTCTCTTTCAGGCTCTCTGTGCTAACAGGAAATCATTTTATAAATATTTTCAGTCCAACAGGTGTATGTGTGGCAAAAGAATGCTGACATAACTTACCTGCTGTATATGTCCTCCAAAAGGCATTCTGTCAGACCAAAAAGTACAAGAAAATTAAATTAATATCTAGAATTAAAAAAGTGTTTGTTAATGTAGATTTATTACAAACTGAAGACTAATAATATATCACATGCATTTCTGCATGTGCTGCTGGGAGTGTGCGGTTCCAAATACACGTTGGTTTTTACATGACATCGTGGAGTGTTTGGAGCCACATTTTTTAGTAATTGTTCTAATTTTTTATTATACACATCTGCCCAAAACCAACCCATGGGCAAGTACATAAAAAAACAAAAGCTTTTATTGGGAGTGGTTGTAGTAACCCATATCATTATTAATACGTTTTGTTATTCAGTAGTACTTAATAATAATGGGATTACTCAACCGTATCAGGAACATTCTCAAAGACTTCCCGAGCCTCCTCGTAGTTGCATATCTCCTCATAACATTCCCTCTCCAGATTACCTGGGGTGAAGATCTCAAAGTCAAAGCGGTTGAACAACAGGTGGCGTCCCAAAAATGTGTTGGCCTCCTGGCCCACAACAAACACTAAAAGACACCAACGTTTAAAAGTTCAAATGTGACTGAAACCATCATGTTACCCAATAATCAAAGCTAATTTCACACATCATTGTACAATAGTATACACATTTTGCATCATTGTTGAGTGACTTCATAAATATTAAAACTCATAATGAACTAAAGCAAAAGGCATCTAGACATAATAAGGCTCATGAACATATATTAGATAAAAAATGGCATTTTAAAAACAAGTGTACATACTGAGCTGTGTATAAAAGCATTGCTTACCTTTACCGTCTTGATCTGCTTCTATTTGGAGGGGTTTTCTCATACACGCACAGTGTCCACACAAAGTGAAATGACACAGCAGCAGGACAAATATAAGCATTTCTATGGGAAAACCACAAATATTAGACTAATCAACAACATGAAGTGATGACAATCGGGCTGAATTCCACAAACGCGCATGTTTCTTTTCAGAAAAGTAAAATCTCAAATCTAAATAAGACGTCACAATGGTTTAACTTTTTAGTTGTTCTTTCATATTTTGTAACCATAAGACAAAACGATTTTAATAAGCAGGAAAAACGCGCGTCAGCTTTGTTGTGAAGTATCAGATGACCTACCTTTGAATATTAGTTTATATCCTTAGAGTTTAAGATTCCGCTTTATTAATTTCCAGAAAGAACCCGAAGGCGTTCAATGTTTGGACGAAGTGCCATTTGCTGTTGTTTAGGGAAATACGTTTCTATTTACAGCACACACACACAAAAAAAAGTCGTGGCCTCACCTCCTGTTGATCGACGCAACACCTGTTCAGACCTGACAAATCGATCGCCTGATTATCCACAGTTCCCTTATGATTCAGTACACTTGACATTACGTCACAATGCTGACACTAATGGGGAGGGTCCTTTCTATCTATAGTTTTTAAGCCCCGCCCTTTTAGGCTCGAAACTGTATAAAAGTGGGTGTGCAAACAACATTCTTCAGATTTTCTTCCTTCAAGACAGCTTCATCTCTATTCTAGAAGCCCCCTACTGCTTCACCATTGATGTGCAAGGTTCTTCACAGCAATGAGAAGAATCTCCGCTCCCCTGCAGTGACCAGCAAACATTACTCCAACTCCAAATAAGAACCGCTTATGTGTTTGCATCTTTGTAAAGATGTCATTCCATAAGTGTTCCTTATGCGAAGGACACATCCCGCTGTAAGATCAGCATGAGAGCTGCATTCGCTGTCTGGGTCGCGCCCACGCAGAGACAGCTCTCATGGAGACAGACTGCCCACACTGTGAGTGCATGAGTCCTAAGACGCTTTGCTTGCAAATCGCTCTTGTTCTGAGGTAAGATTCAGCCTCCCACGGGGGGCGCGAGGTCGAGCAGTATGAATTTGAGGCAGACCTCATGCTGGCACACGGCCCCAGAGCCTCTCAAACTAAATGCACACAGTATGCAAGAGTCTCCTCGCTCCTGGCAGGGCTCACTGTTCCTGAAGAAGGCTCAATTGGAAACACACAATGCTGTTGGAAGTGACTATTGCTGTTCAAAATGTTGTCTCACTTTCAGTCACATGCGGTAAAGAATGCAAAAGCGCCGCCATGATGATTCTAATGGCCTGTTTTCTATTACCGGTCTCGAGGCACCAAGTAAAAACTAACAAAATGAGCGATCCAGAGGAGCACAACAACCATTTAAGTATTACTTGGAGTAAAAATACATTTCAGGCTCAACTTGTGCAGTTGTTGGCTGTCATAACAACTCGGAATAATGAATGAAATCAACATAACTAACCTCAGACCATCACTTAATGTCATCTACACACTTTCTATTTAAAAACGGAGGGTTAAAGGAATAGTTCACCCCAAAATTATAATTCTCTCATCATTTACTCATCCTTATGGCATTTTAAACAAGACTTTCTTTCTTATCCTCTTCAACTCTGGAGCATTATTGGGCAGCCAATTGCAATTTTTCACTATCAAATTTAAGGCATTTTGAATTTGCTTAAATCAAATTATTGAGAAATAATATTGTATATGTTACAATCTTATAATAAATATAATTTTTTTTAACAAATATTTTTCCCATCGACGTGGGTGAGAAATTGATAAATATGTAAGTCATTTTTATTATAAATCTCTACTTTCACTTTTACCTTCTTTTGTTTTTGGCAATTCACAGTTGCATATCACCACCTACTGGTCGGGGAGGAGAATTTATAGTAAAAAGGAACTTAAATATTCTGTTTCTCACCCACACCTATCATATCGCTTTTGAATATATGGATTTAACCACTGGAGATGTATGGCTTTCTTTTTATGCTGTCTTTATATGCTTTTTGGACTTTCAAAGTTCTGGCACCATTCACTTGCATTGTATGGACCAACAGAGCTGAAATATTCTTCCAAAAATTGTTGTGTTCAGCAGTCATACATATCTGGGATGACATGAGTAAATGTGAGAATTTTCAATTTTGGGTAAACTATCCCTTTAAGCATGCAAGATTCCACCAAAAAGCCCTCATGTCATGGACATTAAGCTATTGGCATATTTTTCCCCCCCTAGGAGATACTATATTTGAAAAACAAAGCTCTCTCTCTCTCTCTGTATGTAAATAAATAAAACTATATGTATATAAATGTCACGTTTGGAAGGAAGACACAGGGGCTGGATCTAGGTGCAGCGAGACAGTCTTTAATAAAATAAACAAAGTAGGCCTACAGGGTAATGGGGTAAACACAGGAACAAAAGAAACATCCACAATGGGAAAATTCAGGAACAAAGGAAACATACACAAAGGGCACTGGTCTTACACAGGAGGTCTAAACACATACAACAACTGACAAGGAATGTGCAAACCACAGGGCACTAAATACACAAAGACTAATGAGTAAATGAAACACAGGTGAGGACAATGGAAGACAGCTGGGAGTGGCAGGGAATTATGGGAAGTGTAGTCCATGGGGAACAGATTACAGAGGCAAAACACAGGGCAGACAACAGTGAATTGTGACAATAAACATCTCTATTTGTATCTATGGTTTGAAAGTAGTATTACATTAGTTAGACAGTTATTACATAGTGATGGTGTTTTGCTATGATGACACACAGAATTTTTGAACAATTTAAAAATGCTAGTTAAATCTAAGGAATTTGCAGTTGTAATAAACTTTATTGATAAGTTATTGATACTTCTCCTTATTCTGTGGTTGGATAAAACCCTAATGTTATAACGTTATATATACAATATAAATAACATTACATATCCTCCAGAAGTGGATAAATTCAATGATGTCAATAACAAAACATAAGAAGTTTAATTCAGAATCATGCATAGCATTGGCTATATCATGTTTAACGTGATGGAGCATTTACACAGATTGACGCATTTCAATTTAATTACAAAATTCCATCAAATTAAATTGTGTAATTAAAAAATAATAATAATTAATAAAACTTTTGAGTAAATATTGATTTTATTTGTTTTATTTTGTTAAAGATTACTCAGTTCAGTTTAAAGGAATTTTGATATGAAATTGAAATGCTTAATTTTTTTTGAGAGTGATAAGGAAACAAAGGTTTTGGATTGATATGGAAAGCTTTGTTAAGAGGAAAATATTGTTTTACAGTTGGGTATAAATTATATAATAATATACTTCAATGACCATAGAAAAGATAAAGATAAAGCGTATCTTAAACAATTTTTAATATTAATGGGGAAGTTTCACATTTATAAAATGAAATGGTCTGGCTCCAATGCTTTTTTTTTCCACTTTATAAAAGATTTCAAACAATATATTGTTTTGTAAAAAAAAAAAAAAAAAAAAAGAAAAAAAGAAGGATTTTAGAGCCTGTAATACTGCAAGTATGATATTGTTGCATAAGTGGCACCATTTTCCTCTTGTGTGTGTGTGCGTGCATACTTTGGCTCTTGACAATTTTTAATTCAGATTGCATGTAAAGGCAGCATACGTAATACTAACCACTAGATGGCATGGAAAACTTGCTGTCAACAGTACCTGTGGTTAAAACATTGCAGCAAAACCTGAATCAATTTATCCCTTTGTGTAATCGTCACATTTGCATTAACATAGTCATTTACATTTATTTAACATCATTTACAAATGAGTAATGCCAAAACACAAGTGCTTAATCATAAGGAGACAGTAGCTGTCTTTGTATATAGGCTACTCGTGTTTGTATATTGGCTACTCATGTTTGTATATAGATACTCATGTTTGTATATAGATACTCATGTTTGTATATAGGCTACTCATGTTTGTATATAGATACTCGTGTTTGTATATTGGCTACTCATGTTTGTATACAGATACTCATGTTTGTATATAGATACTCATGTTTGTATATAGGCTACTCATGTTTGTATATAGATACTCATGTTTGTATATAGATACTCATGTTTTTATATAGATACTCATGTTTGTATATAGATACTCATGTTTGTATATTGGCTACTCATGTTTGTATACAGATACTCATGTTTGTATATAGATACTCATGTTTGTATATAGGCTACTCATGTTTGTATATAGATACTCATGTTTGTATATAGATACTCATGTTTGTATATAGATACTCATGTTTGTATATAGGCTACTCATGTTTGTATATAGATACTCGTGTTTGTATATTGGCTACTCATGTTTGTATACAGATACTCATGTTTGTATATAGATACTCATGTTTGTATATAGGCTACTCATGTTTGTATATAGATACTCATGTTTGTATATAGATACTCATGTTTTTATATAGGCTACTCATGTTTGTATATAGATACTCATGTTTGTATATAGGCTACTCGTGTTTGTATATAGGCTACTCATGTTTGTATACAGGCTACTCATGTTTGTATATAGATACTCATGTTTGTATATAGGCTACTCATGTTTTTATATAGGCTACTCATGTTAGTATATAGATACTCATGTTTGTATATAAATACTCATGTTTTTATATAGGCTACTCATGTTTGTATATAGGCTACTCATGTTTGTATATAGGCTACTCATGTTTGTATATAGATACTCATGTTTGTATATAGGCTACTTGTGTTTGTATATAGGCTACTCATGTTTGTATACAGATACTCATGTTTGTATATAGATACTCATGTTTTTATATAGATACTCATGTTTGTATATAGGCTACTCGTGTTTTTATATAGGCTACTCGTGTTTGTAAACTCATGTTTTTATATAGGCTACTCGTGTTTGTATATAGATACTCATGTTTGTATATAGATACTCATGTTTTTATATAGGCTACTCGTGTTTGTATATAGATACTCATGTTTGTATATAGGCTACTCATGTTTGTATATAGGCTACTCATGTTTTTATATAGATACTCATGTTTGTATATAGATACTCATGTTTGAATATAGGCTACTCATGTTTTTATATAGGCTACTCATGTTAGTATATAGATACTCATGTTTGTATATAAATACTCATGTTTTTATATAGGCTACTCATGTTTGTATATAGGCTACTCATGTTTGTATATAGGCTACTCATGTTTGTATATAGATACTCATGTTTGTATATAGGCTACTTGTGTTTGTATATAGGCTACTCATGTTTGTATACAGATACTCATGTTTGTATATAGATACTCATGTTTTTATATAGGCTACTCATGTTTGTATATAGGCTACTCGTGTTTTTATATAGGCTACTCGTGTTTGTAAACTCATGTTTTTATATAGGCTACTCGTGTTTGTATATAGATACTCATGTTTGTATATAGATACTCATGTTTTTATATAGGCTACTCGTGTTTGTATATAGATACTCATGTTTGTATATAGGCTACTCATGTTTGTATATAGGCTACTCATGTTTTTATATAGATACTCATGTTTGTATATAGGCTACTCATGTTTGTATATAGGCTACTCATGTTTTTATATAGGCTACTCATGTTTGTATATAGATACTCATGTTTTTATATAGGCTACTCATGTTTGTATATTTTACAGAATGTAATATGCATCCATAAAATCAATAAGGTATGTTTTCAAAACAGTATTTGGAAAGTTTGGTAAGTTACTACATAAAAAGATACTAGATACTTTTATTAGCTTACTTGTAGAGATCGCAGAGTGCTACGTGAAGCTGGAGAGATGTCTCACAGACCACGGATGAGCAGTCTGATTCGTGGAGCTGCGGTTGTAACAGAGCTATAACAGACCACTAGATGGCACCATCGACTAATCAGAACCGAGAATTCCAGGCCGCCGTTTAATAAGCAGGATAATGTCCAGTCAACCAGTTGTTATCGCACAATAAACCCTGACAGAGTGATCAGGACCCCGACGCAAAGCGGAGGAAATGATGTCATTTCAGAAGAAAGAAATCGCTGAACAGCTGAAATAATCCTCCGGTTTGTGTCAGAGTTCTGTTGGTGGTTTCTTTTGTGATTCATTATTCAGCCTAATACTACTTGCCAGATAAATAAATGGACATGACACTTTGATTTGTGTTGAAATTGTGTAATTATGTGAGAAGAAATAAATTGCTGAACAGCTGAAATAAACATCTGGTTTGCATAGGAGTTTTTTGTTGTTGTTAATTTTGGGAAAATGGCCATCTGACTCCTCATTATACAAGCTATTACAAGACTACTTGCCAAATAAACAAATAAATGGACATGAAACATTGATTTGGTTGAAAATATTTTATTACCTTACTCAAAGAGATCACACAGCCGGAGAGACAGCTTGCAAGGACCCGGATGAGCGGTCTGATACGTGGAGCTGCGGTTGTTACAGAGCAATATTAGACCGCTAGATGGCGCCATTGACTAATCAGAATCAAGTATTCCAGTATAATAAGGAAAAATAATGCACACCCTTTAGGTTGTTATGCGTACATGACGCACAACGGGCCGGAGTCAATTATTTATTCCACATATACTACGGTTATCATACCTTAAGATATCATTCAGGGTTTTATATCAAGACATTTTCTGGTTTTCGTCCTTAAAATGCCCATGCGAGTGGAACTACCTTCTTCCACCACGGATTCAGCGTGTTATTTTGATACAGTCACAGCCTCTGTTGCTAGTTTGAAAACATCACTTTAATAATATATATATATATATATATATGTAACAGACTTAATTTTGAAGTTAGTTTAATTGTTGTAACATTGAGTTTCTTTACACTGTACTCTGTATATGCATGCGTGCTGTACGTTTTACCCTCAGGCTTGCTGTAGATGGTGAGTGTGCATGTGCACACACATATATATATATATATATATATATACACACACACACACTACCATTCAAAAGTTTGGGGTCACCCAAACAATTTTGTGTTTTCCTGAAAAGTCACACTTATTCACCACCATACGTTGTGAAATGAATAGAAAATAGAGTCAAGACATTGACAAGGTTAGAAATAATGATTTGTATTTGAAATAAGATTTTTTTTACATCAAACTTTGCTTTCGTCAAAGAATCCTCCATTTGCAGCAATTACAGCATTGCAGACCTTTGGCATTCTAGCTGTTAATTTGTTGAGGTAATCTGGAGAAATTGCACCCCACGCTTCCAGAAGCAGCTCCCACAATTTGGATTGGTTGGATGGGCACTTCTTGCGTACCATACGGTCAAGCTGCTCCCACAACAGCTCAATGGGGTTCAGATCTGGTGACTGCGCTGGCCACTCCATTACCGATAGAATACCAGCTGCCTGCTTCTGCTCTAAATAGTTCTTGCACAATTTGGAGGTGTGTTTAGGGTCATTGTCCTGTTGTAGGATGAAATTGGCTCCAATCAAGCGCTGTCCACTGGGTATGGCATGGCGTTGCAAAATGGAGTGATAGCCTTCCTTATTCAGAATCCCTTTTACCCTGTACAAATCTCCCACCTTACCAGCACCAAAGCAACCCCAGACCATTATATTACCTCCACCATGCTTAACAGATGGCGTCAGGCATTCTTCCAGCATCTTTTCATTTGTTCTGCGTCTCACAAACGTTCTTCTTTGTGATCCAAACACCTCAAACTTGGATTCATCTGTCCACAACACTTTTTTCCAGTCTTCCTCTGTCCAATGTCTGTGTTCTTTTGCCCATCTTAATCTTTTTCTTTTATTGGCCAGTCTCAGATATGGCTTTTTCTTTGCCACTCTGCCCTGAAGCCCAGAATCCCGCAGCCGCCTCTTCACTGTACATGTTGACACTGGTGTTTTGCGGGTACTATTTAATGAAGATGCCAGTTGGGGACCTGTGAGGCGTCTGTGTCTCAAACTAGAGACTCTAATGTACTTATCTTCTTGCTCAGTTGTGCAACGCGGCCTCCCACTTCTTTTTCTACTCTGGTTAGAGCCTATTTGTGCTGTCCTCTGAAGGGAGTAGTACACACCGTTGTAGGAAATCTTCAATTTCTTAGCAATGTCTCGCATGGAATAGCCTTCATTTCTAAGGACAAGAATAGACTGTCGAGTTTCAGATGAAAGTTCTCTTTTTCTGGCCATTTTGAGCGTTTAATTGACCCCACAAATGTGATGCTCCAGAAACTCAATCTGCTCAAAGGAAGGTCAGTTTTGTAGCTTCTGTAACGACCTAAACTGTTTTCAGATGTGTGAACATGATTGCACAAGGGTTTTCTAATCATCAATTAGCCTTCTGAGCCAATGAGCAAACACATTGTACCATTAGAACACTGGAGTGATAGTTGCTGGAAATGGGCCTCTATACACCTATGTACATATTGCACCAAAAACCAGACATTTGCAGCTAGAATAGTCATTTACCACATTAGCAATGTATAGAGTGTATTTCTTCAAAGTTAATACTAGTTTAAAGTTGTCTTCATTGAAAAGTACAGTGCTTTTCCTTCAAAAATAAGGACATTTCAATGTGACCCCAAACTTTTGAACGGTAGTGTATGTGTGTGTGTGTGTGTGTATATATAAAAAATATATAAAAAATATCAAGAGTGAATCCCAAACAGCACAGATAAATCTAATCGCTTAATAACATGGTCGCTTCATATCTCCAAATGCTTTCTGGGAAAATCAACTCCTTTTGTGCCTCACCCAAATGATCTCAAGCCAGGAAAAAATCCCCACTTTATTTAAAAGCAGTGATGTATTTGTGCTCCTCCTGGAGACTAGTGCTAATTGACCAGTAAGAGACTGCAGTATTTCAGTGCTGTCCTTCAGCAGGGTCTGGACACTGTTGCAGCAGTTGAATCCACTGAAAAAATGCTGACACAGTTAAGCAGCTTGACAGAGAGCTGTGCTATGATATAAAAGTATGAATTCCTCCCTTTATCTTGTGTGTAAAACCAGACGTTGAACTCATCAGAACCCCTGAGGATTATAAATATGTACTGTGCTTTAGATGAATAATGATGGATAACTGGGGCCTGGAATTGCAATAATGTCTCTACAGTGGGAAATACCTCCTAATCTGTTGCTGGATTCAAGTTGGAAGCATGCCACTTGTGCTTCGGAACTAATTTATTTGGTTTAATTTTATATAATGTTTAAAGTCAAAATTATGACATTCAAGTAATTGTACACTTTATGGTTGTCAAATGTTAGTGGTACATGTGGTTACTCTGCTAGGACACCTGTGTGAACATGAGGGGAACTGACTTCATATTCCATTAAATGAATAGTTCACCCAAAAATGAAAATGGGCTCATAATTTACTCCCCCTCATGACACCTCAGATGTGTAGTACTTTCTTTCTTTTGCAGAACACAAACATTTTTAGAAGATTATTTCAGCTCTGTAGGTCCTTACAATGCAAGTGAATGCTGACCAGACCTTTGTAGCTCCAAAAATCATATTAATGAATCATAAAAGTAACCCATACAACTCCGGTGGTTAAATCCATATCTTCTGAAGCGATGTGATAAGTGTGGATGAGAATTGAATCAAAATGTAAATCCTTCTTTACTATAAATCTTAATTTTCACCTTCTTCTTCTTGTGTGTTCGGTAATTCGCATTCTTTGTGCATATCGCCACCTACTGGCAGGGTGAATTTATATTGAAAAAGGACTTAAATATTGTTTCTCAATATTGTGTGTGATGTAATTGTCCATTTTAGCACCACTGTGTAATCAGAGCAGCCATATTTGATTCTACCTGTGTCAGATAATGATAAAACGAGGTAATGAAATGGGACACAGTGAACAGACATAACTGGTGAATCTCACACAACACATCATTTGAGTATGAACTGTTAACCTGATATTGTGAGTGCAAATGGAGAGCAAAAGCAACTGAGTTTTGCAGTTCATTGAAACCATGTATTTCTCACACAATATATCACACCACGTGTTTCAGTGTCAAAAGCAACTGTGCTTAAAACAGAGTCAGTGGATTTATGTTTGATGACATGTATTTAAGAGATAGTTAACCCAAATATAAAATTATTTATTTACTCATTATTACAAACTCTCATTAGGGTGTATAAATGACAGAATTTTAAAGTGAATCTTTGTCCCAGACAACTGATTTTTGTACATAACCGTTTAGTTTCATGTCTCACAAATATTTTATGTCCATTTATTTATTAGGCAAGTAGCTGTGAATTAAGTAGGATAAGACATCCAGCTGGAAGTTATATATAAAAACAACTTCCGAGCGATATGATAACCACACAGTGCTTACAGTAAACAGTGTAAAAAACTCAGCACAATCAAAGATGGTCTTCATTAATCTTTTATTGTATGTATATAAAAACTGAAACAGACACAGCAGTGTCAGGCAGTTGGAGAGAGTGTCTGCAGACTGCTCTTTACAGTGACAAGATTCTGTTTCCAGGAGCTCAATGTGTCATACAGCTGCTGCCACTGCTGTTTGCCAAAGGTGCGATGTGTGCTGTGACTGCAGGAAGTGAGACAGAAGAACAAATGTTAGTATGGTTACAGTAGTAACATTATCTGCTAACAGAATAATTTAAAACATGTCAACTACAGGTTGTTAATGCGCACACACCGTCCGTGGTTGCTGGACTACTGTGTGCACTGGTGTCATTTCCTTCTCCCCAATATAGGAATTTCTTTGTGTAAACAATTACTAAAATTGGTTGACTAAACAGCAACCAGAAGAAACGGCTTTCTGCCATTTAAAGCACAAAATATTTTTTAATTGTTATTTTTTACTAATTTAAAAGTTTCACACAAAACTAAGTAAACAGAGCTAAATAAAAGTTAAAAAATTTTTTTTAAAGCAAGTTTGTGTATAGGTTATTTACTATATTAAATTGGGTGATATACCAGCATCGGCCATTAAAAAACACATATCAATGTCATTAAATATCAATATATTGATTATTAATCAGCATGTTATTTTATCAATATATTTTTGTAGTATCAATATATTAAAATGATCAAACATTTAAATTAGAAGCCTAATTTGCATGCTTTCCAATTCACTCAATTGGCCTTCTGTTTAACAGGCTGGCGTAATAGCGATGGGAGACCACAAGAGGGTGATATAACATTTACTGAAGCTGGTCACAAGGGACAGGTATCACAACATAGGATGGGTATTGATTCAAACTGATTGATTCAAATTTATTATGCAGTATCTTTGAAGAGGTTTCATTCAAGCTGTCAAACCACAAAGACATACCTTATAACTGAAAATATATTGTGTAGCTATATGAAAGATACATTTACACAATATATCATCCAGTGATGGCTAGAGTAAACAATCTTTGTCCTTTAATAATGATTTGGGTCAAATTTAATGGAAAACTATGTGAGTTGTGCTCTGTGGCACTGCAGATTTTTGAACAGCCTCTGAAGATGGAGAGCCCGCAGCGTGTGTGTACCGTCATTGAACATAACATTCCAAATTTTAGAACCAGACATGTTGTCAAAACACGGCCGTGTGTGATGCCCTTTAATTTTTACCAAAGCGCGTATTGACGCTGACTACCACCCCTGGAGTCACGAGTTCGAATCCAGGGTGTGCTGAGTGTCTCCAGCCAGGTCTCCTAAGCAACCAAATTGGCCTGGTTGCTAATGAGGGTAGAGTCCCATGGGATAACCTCCTCGTGGTCGCTATAATGTGTGGTTCTCGCTCACGGTGGGGTGCATGGTGAGTTGTGTGTGGATGCCACGCAGAATAGCATAAAGCCTCAACATATCCAGATATATATTCAGATTATTGATGCTTGAAAAAGGCATCGATCTCAAACCTAGTTAGAAGGTCATGACTTACCTCACTACAACCTTCCTCTGTGTCTGGTCAATCTTGCAATAAACCATTTTGGTCCGAACAACTAAATAAATCAAAGAACTCATTAAGTACATATAAAACCACTGTTTTCATCTCAGTCTAGAAGGGTGTAAATACTATGGTGCAACTAAGTGTATCCCTAATATATTTCTTTGAGCAGGGTGTAAAAATAAAGCCACTAGACTGAGGATGTACCATCAATGACAAAGGGCTCCACATCATCAGCATCGATCTGCAGCTCCTGCTGCATGATGTCAAAAGAGATTTCCTTCATCTCCACCGCCATGCCCATGAAGGTCAACAGCCTCATTTTGGCCATGTTCTGCTCATGAGATAAACCTGAGAACACAACAAAATGCAGCACAGTTCTAAGTATGGTTCGTAGGTACACTTATGG
Source organism: Moxostoma hubbsi (assembly GCA_032164185.1). Lineage (NCBI taxonomy): Eukaryota > Metazoa > Chordata > Actinopteri > Cypriniformes > Catostomidae > Moxostoma > Moxostoma hubbsi. The sequence continues at coordinate 30,500,182 of JAVLUX010000019.1, forward strand.
CATTCAACAGCACTCAGGTGAAAAAAAAAAAAAGACAGAAAACTTTGTAAAAAAATAAGGAAAAAGTAATTCTGTAAAATGGAAGTTAATTTCCTCATTAAATAAGTTAAGCACGTATTTTTTTTCCACTTTGCAAACACTTTGAATCAATTGTTGTAGTGTTGTGCAATTCGAGGTTTAGAATTTGAATCTTTATTGTAGAATTTGTTTATAGAGAAATACACTGGGAAATGACTTCCAGAAGGCAGGCTGCAGAAAAAGTGGGCAGACAGTGTTGCGCTCTACTGGGATGTTACTAGGCTGTAGGTGCAGACTATTGCTGATGTTCACTGTAAATATTCACTGTTTCACCCTCTCAACAGAAAATCTGTTTATATTAATTACAAAAATATCAAAATGAGTAAAAAGCCAATGACCCATTCCATGTAGGATTTAGAGGGAGTTGCTGCGAGCTATATCAACATTTCATTGGAATTAGTCTGAACTGGCTGTCGCTGGTCAGTGGCAGGGAGGATCCTGCTCTAATTAACATCTGCCTTTTAAAAGAAACAAACCGCTGAGTCTCAAATTCCAGCAGCCCACAGATCACTGACGTAAGTATGTGCTTGTGCTGAACAGTCCAGAGCATTTAAAAACAAATAACAATGAGCAGCAAATGAAAGATGGATAAAATAACACTCATCTTATTGAATGTTATTCTAAAATACAGCAACACTACTACAAACACACACCTAAGCACACAGGACAGTTATACTCTTTTATACCAATTAAAACTGGGTGTCATAGTATATTATCAAGGATGCACTGATACAAAATTTGTATGCAGATATTAATATCTGATCATTTAGAAGAAAATCTGCCGATATAGATAGTTTGGTAGGGTTTTTTTTATTTTACCTTGTTTAAAAGCACTGATACTTGCACATCATCAAAAGCAATTCAAACAATAACCTTTTCATTATGTCTCTACATGTCCTTCCATGTTTCAGAATAACTGGTCACCGTTATAAACCAAACATTGAAACGAAAAAGCACATTAACATTGTAAACTCAAATGAACTGAATTCCAAATAGCCTCTTGTTAGGCTCACAATAAATTAGTACAATTTCTTAATTTTCAGAATGTTCTTAATGTCCCATATTCCAGATAATTGCTTTTGTTGTACAATACCAATGTTTGGCAAATACATTGGTACATCGTTATATATTATAATAATAAAGCTCTTATTAACATTTTGTTATAGTGACAATCTCTGTCCCAAAACCAACTGAGCTGCCTACCTAGACAGTATTTTAAGGCATCACAAGATCACTCATAACACAAAGGCTGTTCCTAACAATAGGCAGCATAATTACACTTCATAAAGGTGCAGTCACCTTGACCTTTGCACGGCAAAATTCCTCGGTCGAAGGAGGTGTGGAACGATGTTGAGCGTGTGTGGAACCAGCAAAAAAAAAATGAATCGCCAAGCAGCCTTGTTTTAATGTTGTACTTTAAACTCGTTTAAAAGAAACTTGCAACTAAAATGATACCGTTATCCATGGTGAATATTCAGTGTAACTGTACTTTATCCTCACTGGCAACTTCCTATTGGTCAATGTGCCGAATTCGCCTGTCAAAGTTTACCAAACCTGAACTCCACGCAAAATCTGTAAGGGCAAATTCTTCACCAAAGGAAGTCCAGCATTTAATGCAGTCCATTTAAATGGGAATCTGTGCAATCGTGAATTTCACTTTGATTCCCATTGAAATTACTCTAATTTGTCCATGGAATTTCACCATGATAAAAGTAAATGAGACCGCACCTTTATCTCTGCATATTAAACTGGTATAGGGGAAAGTACACTATTAAAAATGTTTTTATCATGTTTTAAACATCTGTGCTTCCATGCATGCAAAGGTAAATGTGGCTGTGCCTTTAAAAGAGACAATACATGCACTTTCACAGAAGACAATTCAAGAATTTTGTAAATTATGTGAGAAAATTATATATATTTTAATAAACAGACTTTTTTTTTGGTCTCTGCTCTTTCTTTATTGGTAATTTAAGTTTAAGTGAACCCCAGAAAAGCTTACTTACACAATCAACATGGATAATAATCAGTGTTCACGATATGTTACTTTCCATTTGCTGAGGAACATGTCTGAATCAGATCCAAGCAGGACAATGGCTTGTCAGATCTTGAAACGTGAAAATAATAATATCAGCCGAACAATTCTGAGATTCTTAAATTAGTGCTATGAATTTTCAGGATCAACTTTTTTTGTACACTACAGGTGATGGCAGCACATACTAAAAAACACAGCAGCATTCAAGCTTTAGTTACAAGCAATTGGGAAATGTATTATATGTGATAGCTGCTCTAATCACAGATAATGTTCTTTCAGACAGTACTCACCAAGAGACTCAATGAAATCTTTGTTGCTCTGGTAGAATTTGACATATGCGGCAAGCTTTGCGCTAACAAAGATGGTCAGGAGCTGGAATGAGACAAGAGGTATGTTCTCAAGACGACTTCTACCAAGAACTTCTTTATAACTACTTCTATGAGAAGATAATGGCTGTACTTACATCGTGGATGAGTTCCCCCTCCAGGAAACGGACTGGTTTCAAAGCCAGGAGATGGTCAAATAGAAAGGTATTTGGGTCTTTCAGGGCCCGGACAATGCACCTGGGAGAATATGACGGTTGTACACATCAGTAAAGGAGTATGAGACTGAAAGATAGACAGTGGAAGAAACTCGTACCTGTGTGCGTCCACTCTGGCTTGTGAAGCATTGTCCTCTGTATAACTACCCAGTAACTCCACCATTACTTTAGCTGCAGCCTCGCTGTAAGTAAACAAATTATAATTAGTGATGCATGATATACTGGCAACCTAAAACCAGGAATATCAAAGTGTTATTAACACACCGATAGCGAATTTATCACTGATATGTTTGGCAACAATTTGATAAGTTTATTTGCTTGTTGCTGAAAAGTTCTCAGCATTCAATTTGTGGGTGCATTCCACCCACAAGTTTGTTATTCTCTCTGTTAGTGAATGAGATATATTGGTGATGGGATTCATCTGAATTACCATAAATACTCATAAATGGGTACAATACAATATTAATTTATTAACTTAATTATTGGTAATTTGTTATGCGTGGCATTTATTTCTCATTCAGATCATCATATATCTGTAATATAAGCAGTGGTGGACAGAATGGAAATTATTAAATAGCGCTAAATTAAAATAGACTGGTAGGTCTTGTTCTCACAAGACTATATCCGTAACCCAGAAACAAATGCGGTCTCACAAGAGTTTCCGCAGAACGAGGGTTACCATTCAGACATAGCGTTGCCCAATGCATTTGAGTGCCAAAAGTCATTTTTAAATGTCTTCTGTGCCTGCCTAGCAAAATACACAATGACGGTTTTGGCTTTCAAAAACTCACCATAAAAGTTAAGTAATTTTTTATATTACATTAATAAAACTGCCATATCATTTTGATATGTACTTGCTTGCTAACAGTAATCTTATAAATGCACTATAATCTCTGTTTTAGGAATTATCAAACCCTAAAATGAATGCAAGGCTAAAGCGTGAAACCAGATTTGTCTAGCAAAAGACAATCTGTTTAAAGTCTTTGATCATTACAAAAATGTAAATTATTAAACACACGTTGACCTAGCAGGGTATGTTGTTCTACAATTATTTAAACAGTAAAACAATTATCAAGCACACAATGATTGATTTCTCATTGATCTCTTCAAAAAGGGGGATCAGAGACCGTGTGCCAACTACAGGGGTATCACACTTCTCAGCCTCCCTGGTAAAGTTTACTCCAAGGTGCTGGAGAGGAGGGTTCGGCTAATTGTTGAACCTCGGATTGAAGAGGAACAATGCAGGTTCCGTCCTGGTCGTGGAATGACGGACCAGATCCTTACTCTCGCAAGGATCCTGGAGGGGGCCTGGGAGTATGCCAATCTGGTCTACATGTGTTTTGTGGATCTGGAGAAGGCATATGACTGGGTCCCCCGGGAGAGACTGTGGGAATTGCTGCGGGAGTACGGGGGTCCCTTCTTAGGGCGATCCAATCCCTGTACAACCATAGTAAGAGCTGTGTCCAGGTCCTCAGCACAAAGTCGAGTTCGTTCCATAAGGGGGTTGGTCTCCGCCAGGGCTGCGCTTTGTCACCAATCCTGTTTGTGATATTCATGGACAGGATATCGAGGCGTAGTCAGGGTGGGGAAGGTGTACGGTTCGGTGGGCTGGGGATCTCATCACTGCTTTTTGCAGATGATGTAGTCTTCATGTCATCATCGGTCCGTGACCTTCAGCTCTCACTGGAACGCTTGGCAGTAGAGTGTGAAGCAGCTGGGATGAGGATTAGCACCTCTAAATCTGAGACCATGGTTTTCAGCAAGAAACTGATGGACTGTGTACTCCAGGTAGGGAAGGAGGTATTGCCCCAAGTGAAGGAGTTCAAGTACCTCAGGGTCTTGTTCACGAGCGAGAGGACAATGGAGCAGGAGGTTGGCTGGAGAATCGGGGCGGTACTGCACTAGCTCTATCGAACCGTTGTCATGAAAAGAGTTGAGCCGGAAGGCAAAGCTCTTGATCTACCGGTCAATTTTTGTTCTTACCCTCACCTATGGTCATGAAGGCTGGGTCATGACTGAAAGAACTAGTTCGCGAGTACAAGCGGCCGATATGGGCTTCTCCCTTTGAGATAGGGTGAGGAGCTCAGTCATCCATGAGGAGGCTCGGAGTAGAGCCGATGCTCTTGTGCGTCAAAAGGAGTCAGCTGAGGTGGTTTGGGCATCTGGTAAGGATGCCCCCTGGGCACCTCCCTAGGGAGGTGTTTCAGGCACGTCCAGCTGGGAGGAGGCCTCGGGGAAGACCCAGGACTAGGTGGAGAGATTACATCTCCACACTGGCCTGGGAACGCCTCGGGGTCACCCAGTCAGAGCTGGTTAATGTGGCTCGGGATAGGGAAGTTTGGGGCCCCCTGCTGGAGCTGCTGCCCCCGCGACCAGACTTTGGATAAGCGGTTGAAGTTGGATGGATGGAAAATGATTGATAAAGTAGCAAAGATGTACTTACTGGCAATTTACAAAGATACAACCCCATTCTTTGGCTAACAGATATCGTAATAAATAAATCGTAAACAATTTAAAACACAATCTGACATCTCACTGACATTTATGAAGAATACTTGTCCTGAGAACACATGTGAACCTTTTGGTTAATGTCTTCATTATTGGTGACCCTTGCTTTAATGTATGGCAGAACGGTTTTATAATATGACTAATCATATAACTCAAATAACGAGACTGTACCATTGCATTATGCATTAGTTTAACCATACTACTGTTGTATTGTAATATGACCGCACCATACTAAACAATTTAAACATTGCATTGTATATTTGCAAAATGTTTTACTAGCAATTAAAGATCATTCAATTTCAGGTCAGACCACTTCAGAGACCATCAGCGAGATGAAATCATGTCCCAGACACCAGATGAAACATTTCTGATGAAAAGGACTTATTTTCAAGTAGAAAGTGCCACAGAAACAGTTATTGTGTATGGCAGTTTTTCCTTAATAAAAATCTTTACTATCTGCATGCGACATTGGACTACTCTCTCCTTAAATTTATAAGTGCAGGAGGATAAAGCATATTGAATTGCAAAAAAATATTAAACAAAAGCCTTAAAGGGATAGTTCGGACCCACAGAGCTGAAATATTCTACTAAAGATCTTCATGCTCTGCAGAAGAAAGTCATGCACACATGGGATGACATGAGGGTGAATAAATGATGAGAATTTGGAGTGAACTAACCCTTTAATAGACCAGTAGTTTTTTACTTTAGATACTAAAGTACATTTGAAAGCAAATATTTTATACTTTTACTCAAGTGGAATTTTAAAAGTAGTAATATAACTTTTTTTATATTTCATCAGTGTATCTGTACTTTTACTCAACTACAGGATTAATGTACTTTGTCCACCACTGAACGTTTTGTTGTATATATTTTTTCTGCTTTGTTATATCTGCCAAACCGTATATCGCTGCAGTTAAGAGTCAGATTGTCCAAGCTTTTAAATAACACCTACAGTGCATCCGGAAAGTATTCACAGCATTTTTCCAATTTTGTAATGTTAAAGCCTTATTCCAAAATTGATTATTTTACTAAAAATTCTACAAACAATATCCCATAATGATGTCACGAAAGAAGTTTGTTTGAAATCTTTGCAAAATTATTAAAAAAAAATGAAATATTCACAGCCTTTGCTCAATACTTTGTTGAAGCTCCTTTGGCACCAATTACAGCCTCAAGTCTTTTTGTGTATGATGCTACAAGCTTGGCACACCTATTTTTGGGCAGTTTCTCCAATTATTCTTTGCAGGACCTCTCAAGCTCCATCAGATTGGATGGGGAGCGTCGGTGCACAGCCATTTTCAGATCTCTCCAGAGATGTTCAATCAGGTTCAAGTCTGGGCTCTGGCTGGAACACTCAAGGACATTCACAGAGTTGTCCCGTAGCCACTCCTTTGTTATCTTGGCTGTGCGTTTAGGATCATTATCCTGTTGGAATATGAACCTTCACCCCAGTCTGAGGTCCAGAGCGCTCTGGAGCAGGTTTTCATCAAGGATGTCTCTGTACATTGCTGCACTCATCTTTCCCTCAATCCTGACTAGTCTCCCAGTTCCTGCCTCTGAAAAACATCCCCACAGCATGATATTGCCACCACCATGCTTCACGGTAGGGATGTATTGGCCAGGTGATGAGCAGTGCCTTGTTTCCTCCAGACATGACGCTTGACATTCAGGCCAAAGAGATCGATCTTTGTTACATCAGACCAGAGAATTTTGTTTCTCATGGTCAGAGTCCTTCAGGTGCCTTTTGGCAAACACCAGACGGGCTGTCATGTGCCTTTTACTGAGGAGTGGCTTCCATCTGGCCACTCTACCATACAGGCCTGATTGGTGGAGTGCTGCAGAGATGGTGTTTCTTCTGGAAGTTTCTCCTCTCTCCACAGAGAAATGCTGGAGCCTGATCGCTCAGTTTGGCCAGGTGGCCAGCTCTAGGAAGAGTCCTGGTGGTTCCAAACTTCTTCCATTTACGGATGATGGAGGCCATTATGCTCATTCGGACCTTCAATGCTTCAGAAATGTTTCTGTACCTTTCCCCAGATCTGTGCCTCAATGCAATCCTGTCTCGGAAGTCTACAGACAATTCCTTGGACTTCATGGCTTGGTTTGTGGTCTGACATGCACTGTTAACTGTGGGACCTTATATAGACAGGTGTGTGCCTTTCC